>JBCFYV010003508.1:18000691-18320059 GCA_039000515.1 Timema cristinae | reverse complement strand
ATGGATACGAAAGTGAAATATCGATATTAATAAAAATCAATACTTTTTCTACACCTCTCTCTCTCTCTCTCTCTCTCTCTATATATATATATATATATATATATATATATATTATATATATATATATATATATATATAGAGAGAGAGAGAGAGAGAGAGGGGTGTAGAAAAAGTATTGATTATGGATACGAAAGTGAAATATCGATATTAATAAAAATCAATACTTTTTCTACCTCTCTCTCTCTCTCTCGCTATATATATATATAATATATATATATAGAGAGAGAGAGAGAGGTGTAGAAAAAGTATTGATTTTTATTAATATCGATATTTCACTTTCGTATCCATAATTTTTTTTTACTGATTACATTTATATTGATACTTGTATTTATACTAGTATTACTGCACACTTTTGTTGGGTTGGTGTCATCATTTGTTTATAATAATTGCTCTATTTGCATTGAAAACATATTCTTTTTTACCCCACACTCTGATGGGCTGATTAATAGTTATTCCTCTATCATTCACCATATTATTATGATTATTGATTATTATTTTTGGTCGCTTAGTAACATGAGATATGGTGAAAATTCTATCATAATTCTAAAGTTGTGTTTATTGATTCTACAGTAGTACAAAAAAATTCTAAGTAGGAAGAGAAAAACACATCATTTTCATACAAAAAATAAACCCACATGATATTCAGATAGTGTTCTTTGATTATTATTTCGATACAGATAACTAATGTTATCGATACTTTTCTTTCGACTCCATATCCCTGTATAATTATATAACATTATTCCATCAATCTGGGCTTTACGATTTTAACTACGCTAATGGGTTGGAGATGCGGAAGTAGGCATTTAGAGAACATGTATGGCGGGAGAGTGGAATTAAAAAAACAAACACCCTCAGTATGGCCGACAGTGATTCAAACTCAGTCACAGGGGAAACCAGGCTAGATGAGCCTGACGTTTAGTTCATGTGTTCAACAATACAGGAAAGCACATTTGATCAACGTCTTCTAATACGAAACAGCTTGTTGAACAAACACAAGAGTCGCTTGTTGACTTGTTGTTGCAATCTCAGAAAAAAACAAAACTCTATCTAAAACTCAAAAAACAAAAGAAGACCAAAAGGTACTATTTATTGTTTCGTGTGTGGCACAAAAAATTTATAAAGGAAAACATCTTTTGTTTGAGTCAACTTGAAAGTAGAACTTTGAATCGTCTTTAACCTTCCCCAGCTCCTGCTAACGATTAGACAGCCCGCCAAACTTTCCAACAAGTCATTCTCTGGGAAACCGTTGTTGTTATTATTATTATTATTATTATTATTATTATTATATTATTGTGATGTTCACGCAGACTTTATTGTGATGCTCTTTTTGTTTTTAATATCTTCAATAGCAACATTTCTTGTAAATTTTGAAAATAAAGGCATTTATGTCCCTTCTCGGGCTTCTAGAAATCCAAAATTATTTTTTCTCAGTCTGTTACCATCTCAGACCTCTTATTTTAATTTTTTTATTTAGCACCGCGTCTTACTACCCGTTCGGGTTATACGCTTTAGGTACTAATTACGCTAATGGATTAGGGATTGGGAAGGTTTAATTAGGGGAAGTGAACCCGCATTTGCGTGGAGGGAGAGTGGAAAACCATTTAGGAAAAACCACCCCCAGTTCACCCGACCGAGATTCGAACCTCAATCTCCCCGTCCTCAGCAGTTGAGCTCAACACGACTAGCGCGTTAGCCATCTACGCCACTGAGGCGGGTCTCAGACCTCTTCCCAATTGCGTTAGTAACGCGAACTCTAGATTTGCTGAATTTGACCTTATAAAATAATTAAAATTAAATATATGTAAATGTCATCGTCTAGTAAAATTGGGTCATATGTTTGTTACATAAGAGAGAGACAGTTCCCTTGTAATAAAGAAATCAGCTAAGGTATTATAACAATCCACAATAAGTTTACACGGTGCTTAAAGTGCTGTTTCGTTACATACCAGTAAATTACATTTAGCAAAACATCATTAAACATGATACATTAATTTCTAACCCTATAAGTAGATGCGAGACTAGGACAAAGTGTTCTTGTTTCCGGAGAGTCTCTGGAGAGTGTTAAGAGGTTTTATTGATAGTTGACGGCCAGTACCATCGAGAAGGACTTATATAGTTCTTGTTCAGGATGAGGTTTGAGTAGTCCACCGATATAGACGTATTCATGGACTATTTGTTAGACTGGGGTAAGTTTCTAGTATTTTACCAATCAACTATCTACATCACACTATCCACCGAGTGTGACTATTTTAAACGCTCCTACTCGACAACCCTCACCATTTGATAGAATATACGGACTGATTGACATACTGATACTGAGTAAAGCGGACGGCCAGCGACATATTATATTTTTGATTGGTATGTATAAATAACTCAAATTTTTTTTGTTTTATTTACTCAATATACTTCTATGTATAAACTTAATGTCTCCACTTACTGATTAAGTTAGGTGTGCGCTAACTTTCTTGACTCTGACACGGGAGCTTCTAGTTCAATCCTCAGTTGAGTAGACCGAAGGTGATTTTATTATCCACCTCCCCCTCTCCTTCGTGGAATGCTGCAGTTGTTTGCTTACATCGACCCGTATCGATGGGCACGCAGTCTAAAGGCCGGGCTCATTATTTCTGGTATGCCAGTGACAGGTAAGTAGGTAAGTGGTTCTAATCCCAGCCAAGTATATTAATAGTATTTTACCTGAAAGGTTTCCCACTTTCCTTCAACGCAAATGAGGGTACATTTCCTCTAAAATCATGTTTACCTCATCAGTGTATGTGGGTATCACGAATAGGTAGTAAGACGCTCGTCTCCAACCTCTCAAGTTTCTGCGTTCCTCCCTTATTTCCAGCTCCCCAGCTTGCCTAAAACCACCCCTAGGCCCCAGAGGGTAGGTTCATAGCATCCCCCCACTCCTGTGCGCTGAACAGGTCGGAAAGGTCAAAGGTTAGGATTTGTATATAGAGTGGGAAGAGAGCCAGGATGGGGGTGTAGAGGGGAGGGCGCCCAGATATTTGTAGAGAAAGAGAGATTGGATAGGGGGGGGGGGGTGAAGACAAAGCCACTCCTTGCGGGGAACACCGACAGGAACTTGAGGGAGCGTGTCCTTCTGGGTCAGCGGGAGTTAATTAGTCGACATCCGCACTACCCATCATGCGGTCTAAGGCGTCAGGTTCACCACGTCAAGACGAGGTCGAGATTCAAAACTTGGCCAGGTTTATTGCGTTTTTCTCTACAAATATGATTTATTGCTGTTGTTTTCTCATCCTATCTCTAAGCTAATACAGGAATATTTCCATTGATGTGCCACTACTTGGTCTTAACTCTTAGATTTTGTCATCAGACTCCTTGATTTTAAATATAATAATGATTAACTTGCTCTCAAAGTTGAGTGGTCACCACTCACTTATTCACTCTCCTACGCACTAACTCACATACTCAACCACCCACTCACTCACTTACCCACGCAATCACTTACCCTTCAATCTATCACTTGCCTCAATAACTCACTTATCAACTCAATACCTCATTTACATATTTACTTTAATTACCCACTCTTTCATCAAATCACTCACTTATACACTCACTCTTTCACTCAATATTAGCAAAACACGTACATTAGAATAGTATTAAAATTTCCGAAAGGTTTTCCACTCTCCCTAGATGCAAATGCTGGTACATTTATTTTAAAATTCTATCTTCCTTATTCCTGTTTCAGTAACGACATTCATGTTTGTATATAACCGGAACGGGTAGTAAGATGCAAAGACTGCGCCACTCTGTATATACTGTGAAGAGGCGAAAGCGCACGCGCCGTAGTCTCCTCCTGGATCCCGTCTTGCTGTCTTCTCACGAGGATCACAACAGATCCAGGGAGAGGGATTTGACAATTTTAATTATTGAAGAGAAGTGTCTCCTAATCCTACATATTTCCACTTTCGAGATGCTTCAATCGAGACTTGGTTTCGAAAGTAACAGATGTGGGTTGTGTTGGTTGATCCGGGGGGCGGTGGGTTGTAATCTTCCCCCTCACTGAGGGACACATCTACCAGACTGATCATCTCCTAGTGCTACAAGATCTTGACAAGAGCTCACGAGCTGAGGGTCATCAGCACCTGAAACCGTGCTTGTGTTTTACCTCCCCACGTGGACTCGAACCAGAGTCTCTGGAGAGAGATGTGCATAACACCTCAGTGCTTTCAGCCACGGTCAAACATGCTATAGTGTGACATGTCGTGATGTAGTGTGACGTGTCGGGTTGTAGTGTGACGTGTTGTTGTGTGGTGTGACGTGTCGGGTTGTAGTGTGACGTGTTGTGGTGTGACGTGGCATGGTGTAGTGTGACGTGTCGTGATGTAGTGTGACGTGTCGGGTTGTAGTGTGACGTAGCATGGTGTAGTGTGACGTGTCGGGTTGTAGTGTGACGTGCTGTGGTGTGACGTGGCATGGTGTAGTGTGACGTTGTGGTGTGGTGTGACGTGGCATGGTGTAGTGTGACGTGTCGGGTTGTAGTGTGACGTGTTGTGGTGTGACGTGGCATGGTGTAGTGTGACGTTGTGGTGTGGTGTGACGTGGCATGGTGTAGTGTGACGTTGTGGTGTGGTGTGACGTGGCATGGTATAGTGGGACGTGTCGTGATGTAGTGTGACGTGTTATAAGGTGTGACATGGCATGGTGTAGTGTGACGTATCGGGTTGTAGTGTGACGTGTTGTGGTGTTGTGTGACGTTGTGGTGTGGTGTGACGTGGCATAGTATAGTGTGACGTGATGTGATGTAGTGTGGCGTGTTATAAGGTGTGACATGGCATGGCGTAGTGTGACGTATCGGGTTGTAGTGTGACGTGTCGGGTTGTAGTGTGACGTGTTGTTGTGTGGTGTGACGTGGCATGGTGTAGTGTGACGTTGTGGTGTGGTGTGACGTTGTGGTGGGGTGTGACGTGGTATGGTGTAGTGTGACGTATCGGGTTGTAGTGTGACGTGTTGTGGTGTAGTGTGACGTTGTGTGGTGTGACGTGGCATGGTATAGTGTGACGTGTCGTGGTGTAGGGTCACTTGTTGAACGGGAAGGTTCAAGTTCGAATTTCGGCGGAGTGTAATAGGTGTGATTTTACATACATCTGTACACGCTAATGTGTGTGCACTTCCTCAAAACACCCCTCCTCCTCACTACTCAGATCACGCTTTTAATAGCCCTTCTGTTTAATCTATATCTAAAGATAAATAAAAAACAAATTGACGGAACGGGTTGAAATGGGCTAACCAAACGACACCAAAACCGAACTTTAATTTAAATTACGCTATTAACCGATACATTTACTCCTTTCAACTTTTTTTTCAGCTTTAGTTTTCTATCGTTAAATAGAATCTGTGTTTTGAGGTGGTTATTGCTAGTCAAACACGAAGACTGAGATGAGCTCAACTCCACAGCTCGGTTTATAAACTATCTTTGTTCTGGGCAAAGGGAAATAAAAGCTCATTAATGAAATAATTAATTCTGGTTTCTACTCGTGCGAATTGTTTTGTAATTAAACATATACTTTAGAACGATGGCGTTGTATAAAAGTGGCGTGATCTACCCCCCACCCCCCACCCTCCCACCCCTCCACCCCCGTGGGCTTGATCTGTCAGGATAGCTTGCGGGAGGGGTAAAGTCTCAGGCAAGGTAGTTGTGTGGGTTCGAAATAATATGTAGGTTTACTAATTTTGATTTAATATTAGTTACTAAAAGATAATGCAAAATGTTTTGTTCTATGAAAGATAAAGAAATAGAGAGACTGGACAATGCGCTCGTGGAAACTTAGACCGATGGGGTTGACTGACACGGCGCGGGACCCTGGGTTCGACGGATCCTCTCCAGGTACAAGTGTTACTAGTGACTCTAAACTGTAATCTGTTATGGTAGAGTTTCGGGCAGCGTGACTATTTGCGATATCGATGGAATTGTGACGGCCCCGATACCAAACAATAATAGTCTTTTACAACCCGCAATGGCCCCTTTCCTGCCCAACTAGTTCAATTATTGTTATGAATTGTCAGCGCTCCCCTGCAACCTTTCTAGCTCGCTACTTCATTGATGATAAGTCAGCGATTTTAACGTGTTATGTAAATCAAAACAAACATTCAAACAGCGGTTAGACAAAGAAATTAATATATTCTAGGGGCATCTAATTTACAAAGATTTGCTAAAGTAGGGATACCCCTTTGGCTTGGGGGGACAAGCTCCTCTTTATGGTTACTCCCCCTTACAACACACAAAAAAACAGGTTCCCCCACTACTGCGTTAGAAAACTTTTAGTTACACCAGTTTTTAATCTAAAACTTTTGTCATTAATATTGTGAATTCTATTGTTTTAATCACCAAGATATGTGAATCACTAGGCCGTGGCTCGATTCCTGTCAGGCACTATATAGTTGTGTCTGCCACGTTCATTACGATGTTTCATTCTAGCTCCAAGGCAATATCTGATGCACATACGATTTAATCTTATTATTCTTTACAATTATATTCTATTACTTATTCTATAAAATTCATCACAATTATATTCTATTACGTATTCTATAAAATCCATCAGAAGAACTTGTATATATATGTCACGATCTTTGTTTTCATAATCAGTTTGAGACTTGTTTCTTTTAAGAACAAACTATCATTTCTTTTAGGAAATGATTTGGGTTTGTAAAAATATAAAATTAATTTGTATTCTGAAACAATCTAAAATTACAATTCTAAAATTATGAATACCGTGCAACTAAAAGCTATATTATATTAAATCCAATTCCTCAAACCTATTTTCAGAACAAAGATATTTTAGTTTTATTTGAAAGATAATGAAATTGTTGTTCAGTTTGATAATTAAAGACAAATTGTGTCTTTTCTGCGCATGTGTCCGTACTAACATCGCTGAGAACTAGGACCTCCGCTACTAGCAAACTACGTACAATTTTCCTTGATAGTTAATGGTTTTGCCAATGGTTGTCATGAGAGTTGGTGATTGTTGACTTATACTGAATTCAGTACGAAAACATTGACCGTTTACACTAGACATTAAAGGGATTCCAAACAGTAGGCTCAGGTTCGAGTCCAAGGTAGCATCACTCTAGTATCGTCACACTATCGAATTTACCAGCCTTTCCATGGAAAAAACATCCCTGGTCTTACATACGCTATTTCCCCGGGACTAATCATGCCGTCGCCCTGAAAAGGCGTCGTGACGCGGAGCGTCCATAGAGTTAAACGACATCCATTCTCGACTGGCGTCGTTAGAATGTGTTACGGATATTTCCCGGCAAGATGGCGGCTCTGTTCCTCGATCTTTACACAGGTCCAGCTGTTGAATAGTTCGTGACCGGATACAAGCTTTGATATAGGGCAAAACACGTCAGCCACAACCCATACCGTCAGTTTCACACTTTACAAACAAGAAAGAAACCAATATCGTACATCGGTAACCGAGTGGTGTGTAAGGCCACTAGGACTCGCACTTGTTAGCCTGTATCTGAAAGGTCAGTGTGGACCAGGGCTGGTTTTTCCTTAAAACTCACCCTCCTAGTCCTGTGTCTTAACACTAGTGTAAGTAGCAGATAGCCCGGAAGACGCGAACAGCACTGAATAAATCAATATTACCCTGATAAATATTTGCTCTTCCACAGTAATAAATCTAATAATTGAAAGTGTTTTATATATTTTTTATATTTGTGTAGCTCTCCAGCACTGGATTCAAACCCGCGACACTTCAACGATGGCCTCTTACTCACCGTCCTCGTGGCGACGCTCTACGCACACACCCGACACTGGGCGCCACGATGCCAGCGAGCCTGAAGCTTTTTTATACCATTTTAGCGACGCGACGCGGCTATTTCTAGTAATTGGGTTTTTCTTCTCCTTTCAGAGTCAATGTCGGCTCGGAATAGCTAGATTCCTTCCTCCTTCGAGACGTCGTTTCGTCCTGAGATAGCTCAAAGGGTCGATCCACGATACTACCACTTGCGTGCTTTACATATACAGGGTGATCATTTGAAAAGTTTTCACCAAAATATCTAGAAAACAGCAAATTGCAGAAAAAAAGTGGGGTGGTTCTGGGGGGGAAGTAAGGTGATAAGGCTGGCATGACCTTGGGTGGCGTTTCTAAGGTGACGTTAAGGTCTCTTTGAGTTTTTTAAATGAGACTTCCTATTTTATATAAGACATTCTTGTAGATCACGTTGTGCCATTTTCAAAATGGTGGTTTTAAACTCTTTTTAAAGTAAAAGCTATCATGAGAAATGAGCCTCACAAGTTTCTGGAATTTGGCCTATTCAAACATAGTTCGGGAAAATACAAGTGTGTGTGTGTGTGTGTGTGGTGTGCAAGATCTAAACAAAACATTGTTTTTACTTTCAATGCCAGTTACAAATCCATCAGTTGTCTCGTTTGTTTATACTGTTAATATATAATCTTGGAAAATGGTTTACAGTCTGTAAGAGAGAACAAAATTGATTTTTCTCTATGGAGCCGAGGAGGCTCAATGTGTTCTAAGAAGTGTGGCAACATTCAATTCAAGAAATCAGGATAAAAACGAATCGAATGGCAATATTTTGGATCTTGTTTCGAAATTTAAAGAAAATGGTTCTTTCGCAAATAAAAAACAAAAAAACGGACTGTGCGTACAGTATTGATTTAATTAACTCAAGTGTAAATTTTGGGCACTTATATGTCAAATCCTAAAAGTTCAGTGCGGGAAGTGTCTAAAACTCTGGTGTATCAATTGGTTTGATTCATAAGACTCTATAATTAAATAAGTTTCATCCGTAAATTAATACAGGTACACATCAAAAACTAAGCGAAGATGAGCTTGTTAGGGGAGTACAGTTTTTCGAGGAAATGATCAAATTATTGAATGCCAATCCATTGTTATTAGAATGTTATCTGCTTTTCTGATGAGTGCACATTTTTCTCAAGTGATTTCGGAGTGGTCAAAATCCTCGTATTTTTACTGACGGACATACACATTGGCCAGAAAAAAATAAACGTGTGGGCAGGTTTGTTAGGTGTCACGAATATTGGTCCGATATTTACTGTCGGATATTTGACAGGGGGAGAAAAACTTGGAAATGCTTGAAGAAGCTATTCATCCTCTCAAAGTGCACACCCTAGAAAATCAACTAGACAATCATGGAAACATGGAGCTTGTTGAAGATCTTTTACATTTTCAGCAAGATGGAGCTCCCCTCCTCCCCCTCACCATACATCGCTCGTTTCCCAATGGTTAGACAACATATTTAATGGACAATGGATTGGTGGAAAAGAACCGATTGAGTGGCCAGCAAGGTCACCTGATTTAATGCGCCTAGATTTTTTTATGGGGCATTTAAAGTCCACTATTTATTAGACTAAGCCAGCAAATATCAAAGAATTAAAAAATAGCAATGGCATGTATAAAAATTACAAAAGAAACCCTACGAAACGTCATTCCGGAAATAAACTGTGTCATTGTTTAGCTCACAAGGGGGAGCATTTCGGAAACCTCCTTAAAAGCTAAAATTAAAAAGTATTTTTCTCAATAATTATTTTAAGAATATACATAAACGTGAAAAAGCCCACTTATGCGAGCCCTCAGCATAAAACACTTGTAGCTTCCCAAGCTATGTTTGAATAGGGGAGATTATAATGCCGCACCCGATGCCGGCGACTCAGAAACATGTAAGACTTATTTATCATGATAGCTTTTACTTTAAAAAGCTTAAAATCACTATTTGGAAAATGGCACAACATTATCTACAAGAACATGTAATAAAAAAGGGTGTGTGTACTTATGTACGCGCGTGAGAAGTTATACTTCTTTGGCATCATTAAAAAATAAAAAATAATTTAATAATATTTAGTATTAATTATGTTAAATAATAATATTTTAATTTATATCAATAAATAATACATACGGATAGTTAACCTCAATTATATTGGAGCACTTGAAAAAGTCTATAAGCACAATTTTTTTCACTAATATTTACGAATAGTAAATAATATTAATCAAAATATTCAATTTAAATCACTACTGGGCCTGGATTCACCAAAGGGAGCAAATAGTTGCGCCAGCGCAAGTTTGAAATATGTTCCAAATCCCTATTCACTAAAAGGAGCAGGCGCAATTTGAGAGCAAAGTTGCGCCTTTTATTTGCCACCACTCAAGAGTAGGCGCAACTATTAAATCATGATTGTCACTTCAATAAATTTAATTGGCGGCATATTATTGTATTAGCTTAAAATACAATTAGTTACATAACTGTACTCCAATTAATAATTAATTAATTAAAATAACAAAACGTATGTCAAGCACAAAATTTGTTTCAATTTAGACAGTGGTAACAAAACAATTACGTACCTTTTATTGTTGGATTTTTACATTCAAACAACGCAATGGCATTTCTTGCAGTATTACAAAACAAAACTACGAACTGTGTAATCTTCGTCTAGATCCAAAGAGGTTTGTATTCCTCCAAGTCCAAAGACATCTCGTCAATAAAGATGGCAGTTAGTATAAATTTAAAATAAGTTTTAAAGTTTCTATAAACATTAATGTTTTATTAATGGAACTTAAACTTTAAACTAATAATATAAATAAATACAAAAAAAAATATTTTAATTTATATCAATAAATAATACATACGGATAGTTAACCTCAATTATATTGTAGCACTTGAAAAGTCTATAAGCACAATTTTTTTTCACTAATATTTACGAATAGTAAATAATATTAATCAAAATATTCAATTTAAATCACTACTGAATATAATTTATTAGCACATATATAATTCGCACTTGTATGAAACTAAAACACGTGTTGTGAATGTAGAAACTAGAAACATGTGGATAAATATTATATATATGAAAACAGTGATCAGAGGCGACAAGCGTACCAACATGCACGACTAACAGAGGTTCTATTTCTATTTTGTTGGTAGCTTTTTTTTTCGAGACTTAATGAGCGGTTTAACTTCAACCTGTTACTTTTGTGTTACAGTGATGCGCGCGCATCTTAAAATTTCACTCTCATCATTTTTTCATAACGCACCTAAAGAAGTATAACTTCAAAAAAATCAACGTGATCTTAACGTCTTCTTAGCAACGCCACACAGGGTCATACCAACCATACCACCTTACTTTCCCCTCAGAACCAAACAACTTTTGTTTCAACTTTTTTTCTGCAATCCGCTGTTTTCGAGATATTTTGGCGGAAAGTTTTCAAATAAACACCCAGTATATTTTAAGGCAAAAACAAGCACCGCGTCTTACTACCCGTTCGGGTTATACGCACTTACGCTAATGTGTAATGGTAAGGTGATTGTGAGATGAAATGAAGGACCTACAGTTTAACGTGGAATCCGAACCACGGGGGCGGCCTGGAACTCCCCACATTCACAAGATGTCTTGTCAGAGGTGAAGGAAGGGTTTGGAAATCAGATAAATCTTTGCCGTGACCGAGGATTGAACCCGGCCGCCAGCACAGAAGTCAGACACCTTACCCCTAGACCACCAGGTTACCCTTTTTACAATTCCTTGGTGTACATATTTTACCATTTATTAAAGACGAAAGAAAATAGGCATACTAATGAGAATTGTTTATTTTTACATACAGAATTAAATCTTGGCTAAATAGTTGATACTACAGTACGTAGATCATTTTCATCGTTTTTCAGAGTTGATCGATATTTTAATTTTATAATCATCAATGCTAAGAACGTCGCTTCGCATGAATACGTAGTACAAAATGGCAGAAGTAAGTTTAGGGCCATTTCAGAAATGGTTGGAAGTTCTGTCCTAATCCAATACCAAAATTCATTTAACTTTTTCTATTTTAGGAAACTCAAGTTACAAACTTGGTTCGCTTGATAACTGGTTAAATTCTTTTTGAATTTTTAATGGCAGATGATTGACGGTGGGAAAGTTATTTTCAATTATAAAATTATCTGTAGGTGTAAACAATTCTAAAGAACCATTTTCCACCCTATTCTTCCATGTTAACATTTTTTAGTAAAAATTTTAATTTTATCTTTTAACATGAATATGTTACAAATTGTTGTGTGTTCAGAACCAAGGCTGCAATGAAGTCACGCGATGCAATACGGGCGAGCGCTGTCACAAATACCTTTGGTTCATTAAGCGTTTGATTTTGAATTAATCTTTGGTCGTTGCGCGTTCAGAAACCTTTTACTGTCGCCAAATTTTTCGCGACCCCCACATTCATTAACGCGACCCTATGTGGTATCACGATCCATGGTTTAAGAAGGCCTGCCTTAGAACATGTGGCCATCAAAGCAGGTGATGATTTATTAGCCTTCTTTTATTTATTTAATTTGATTTTTTTTTAAATCAGGCTTATAAATATGCAAGATAGTCTTCGATGCCTGGGTTAGTCGCTTCTTAGACTGATAAACTTGCTTTGAGGGGGAGTTACTGTTTATTAAAAGAAAAAATCCTTGCATTTCATGTCGGAAGACTTCACTACGCTCCCCTTAACCCCACTCCCCCTACCACACCTACCCTGTGAGTCGTTGCCTTCCCGTTTGAAATAAGTTCCGTCCTTAACCTCCTCGGTCCCAGCGTCCCCTACAGGCGACATTGTACAGTACATTGTTTATAAATTTTTGGCGGCGAGATAAGTTTGTTGGTCAACCTGGAATGGGTTTCGACGCTTAGAGGATAGATGGCAGCACGTGTTGAGATAAAAAAAAATTCAAGAGCTTGATATTTATTCTTCAGAAGACATTGAGAAAATGGCTGCCCCAAGAAAGCGTGCTTTTGTTGGCGCGGAGACAAGTAAGTAATTTTTTAATTTTGTTTTTTTTATAATGTGTCTCTATTAAAGCATGTAATAATACTTTTAAATATATAACTAATCTATAATAAATTTAGTTGGTTCAAAATCAAGTAGATAGTCTTCACCACATGCTATTATTTTCCTATGTCCCCTGGAGGGGACATTGGTTTCCAATGTGTAAAATCTGTAAAGATTATTCCAGTTTTTCTTACTTATTTTTATTCTATTTTTATTATTGTTCAGCCTGATAGATGAATGTATGTGCTCTTTTTAGTTTCACAAAGTGTCAATACTTTTTTTAAAGTGAAATTAATTCTTATTAAGGTTTCAAATGTAAATAATTTTTTTTACAAAATTACACTACAATGCTTTTTATTTTATTTTCTCGCAGACACAACTGCCTTCATTGAATTTGTGAATGCTGAAATATACAGGAATATATCTGATTTGGAGATCTCAGACGATGAAGGCGATGATCCCACATTTACAGTCCATGATTCAGAAAATCAAAATCAAGAGAGTTCTGATGATGAAGATGATAATGATAGTGTGGCTGATCAGCCTTTGAGTAGCCCAACTAGCAGAAGACAATTCTGGAAGAAAACGATTGATTTTCTCCCCTACCACCAGCACCTGACCATGAAGTGACACCAGGGAATGCTGTTAACTTGCCACCCCACGATTATGTGAGTAAATACATACCAAATGATGTATTTGAATTATTATGTCTGTATACAAACCAAAGACACCTAGCTGACACGGGGAGAACATTAATTGTTCTGTTGAAGAAATGAGATGTTTTATCGGAATCACAGTAATCATGTCATATTTAAAGTTTCCAAGAATTAGAATGTACTGGGATAAAAAAAAACTCGTATTGCAGTTATTGCAGACAGTATGTCAAGAAATAGGTATTTTAGTATTAGAAACAATCTAAAGATAAGAGATGATTCTAAAGTAACAGATGAAGAGAAACAATCCAACAAATTCTGGAAAGTCTATCCTTTCATTCGGATTGTTAGGAATGGTTGTCGTCTCAACCCTAGACCTCTGCAAGTATCAATTGACGAGCAGATGATTCCTTTTTGGGGCCATGTAGCGTCACGTCAATACATCAAGGGAAAGCCAAATCCCTGTGGACTAAAAACTTTGTAGCAACAGCCACTGATGGCCTACCTTAGACTTTTTTCTGTATCAAGGTAAGGGTGACAAGATAATAGATGATGATGCATATCAAGGTATTGATATAGGTGGGAAGGCAGTTCTTCGCCTCTCTGAAACCCTTCCACCAGGCATAACTATTTATATGGACAGGTATTTCACATCTGTATCACTTTTAGATGCACTCCATATCAAAGCACAAGTTCAGGGGACTGGTACAATTCAAAAAGGCCGCATACCCTCAGGCTGTGGTCTAACAAGTGACAATGCGATGAAAAAGGAGGGTAGAGGATCCATTGACCAGGCTGTTAGAAGTGATGGTCAGATTGCAATAGTCAAATGGTTTGACAATCGACCTGTCACATTAATTTCTAGTAAAGAGGGAGTGACGCCAAACGACCAATGCCGACGTTGGTCAAAGAAAGATAACCAGTATATCATGGTGAAGAGGCCTGCAATTGTCAAGTCATACAATGGGAATATGGGTGGAGTGGATTTTTTGGATCGTGTTATCAGTATGTATCGCATAAGTGCACGAACAAAAAAGTGGACAGTGCGTCTTATCATGCATCTTATTGATATGTCAATTGCTGCTGCCCGGATTGAATATCGCCGTGATCAAGCATCCTTGAAAACTCCATGAAAAGATGTCCTCGACTATCTTGACTTCAGAGTCAAATATGAAGAGCATTTAATCTATTCTTATGTACCTGATGATAGACTTAGCAACACACCTCAAGATGACAATGAAGAACCAACACCAAAGCGTTCCAGAGCATTTGTCCCACATCCTGCAGATGAGTTGAGAAAAAAAACATGTTCTTCACATGCCAGAGTTTCCAACTCCTGTGAAAAAGAATAGATGCCGGCTGCCTGGGTGTAATGCTAACTAGGCCAGAGTTTTTTGCTCTACGTGTAAAGTATTCCTGTGCTTGCAGGAAACCAGAAATTGCTTTAAGCTGTACCATGAGCTATAAACTACAAAACAATGGAAAAAAAAAGTTATGACAAAAGTATTTTTGAAATCTTATAAAATAATGTTCATTGTGAAAATTTTGTTATAGTATAACATTAGATTTTAGTTTGTTATAAGAAAATACACCATAATACCACTAAAACCTTTTAGTTGTTTCATAATTACAAAAAATGTTTAGTAGCATGGTGTTTTGAGAGTAAATTATGTAAAATAAGAAGTTGTGTGTCCAAATATATTAAATGAATTTTCAAAATACATGTGAGTGTATCAATTGCACAGTTAAAAGTCCTCTGTTGCCTTTACAATTTTAAAATCTTGTGAATTCAACACGTGTTTACATCTTACGCATGGAGGCCCAACGTCCCCGTAAGGGGACATATGGTTTCACCTTGGTCCCTGGTGCAAATATTTTTTTTTGTATTTTTCTACTATTCCAAAGTTCCCTTTAAACTATAATTTTAAAAAAAATTGTGGAATAGAGAAAAAAAAATCCTGGGTCTGAGGAGGTTAAGTAGTTTTACCCAAAGCTCCTGTGTAAATTTCTTCACGTATTAAACTTATTAAAAAAAATCAATTTAGTTCTAACCTAACACCGTAGGGACAAGTTTTGTAATCACTTTGGAGAAAAAAAAATTTATTGATTAAATGTTGAACATAAAATCTAATCAAATAATAGCAATTAGAGTCTAACATTTTTCATTTGATTAAAATCCGGGAGAAGGAAATGTACTATTATATTGTAGTATTAATATATCTGTTCTACAGCAGAACTGACGTTAGTGACACATTCAACCACCTCGCGCTGCAGTCGATACGTTAGTGTGAGAAGATAACTCATTTGTTAATGTTTCTGGTGTCAACGTCTTTGGGAGAAATTAAACTGAAGAGGGAACTTTAAGTTGGGAATGTAGGGGACTCGAGTCGAGGCAAGTGTTTTTGAAATCTTTATAGCAAAACTTATTTTGTCTAAAATAAATAAAACATTAATCCAGTAGAAACATAAGAGTTTAATTTTCTTCACACGGTGATATCAACAGCTGTTGTTGAATATCTGTCATGATCATAGCGACGTTAGATTACAAACTTTTTAAATGAAAATAAAAAGTTGTCAGGAAATTCTAAGACACCCTTGACAGACATTCAACAACAGCTGTTGATATCACCGTGCGAAGAAAATTAAACTATGTTTGTACTGAAGCAATATATTATTTATTTTGACCAAATATGTTTTCATACAAAACTTGAAAAAAACAATGCCCTTTATCGCGTCCGCCTCAACTTAGTGCATTCATAATGTTTAAATAACTTTAATTTTTAAAGGGGGGAAAAAAGTCAAAGACAATAGATTTTCAATATCATATCTAGACAAGCACACATAGAATAATATTTAGCTAGAATGTGAAACAACAATCGCCTGGAAAGAGGCCAGGAAATCACAGTGGAGAGGCAGGTTAATGCATCTGACAGGATGTCAAACCCCAGTATTCCTGCTGAGAGTCCATTCCACCTCCTGTTTGTCAGGATCCACGGTTCATTTCCAGAAAGATATGACGTGACTAGATACAGACAGTCGTAGAGACGCGTCCTGCGAGTGTAAGCGACGCGACACTCAGACGTCGTGCCTGTGACGTCACGCGACCTGTCCAGACCACTTGCTCCAGGGACAGACAGACTCGTTCTGACGTCACTCAAGGGCCACACAAACTATTTAAGGAGCCTGGGGTGATTTTAATTATGGGGACGCTCCTTTTACAAAATATAATTACATTAATTTAAACGCTTAATTTGTTTTTATTAACAAAATATTTAAATTGTGTAATCTTATTTAACTCTAAATATATCAGTCATTCCTTGATTGATAATACTATGGTGTGGATTATTATAAGACAGGATAAGGGCGTAATTCATCAAAGTAATACTTTTACATTCCAGGATACTCGAAGTGTACATTTAAAAGTAATAAACGTTTCTTACCATTGTCAAACTACATTATTCTTGTTTTTACAAAGCCCACCGCCATTAAAAGAACTATGTCCAAAAAATCAGTACAAAACTTTTTGGCTTTGATGCAACTGTGAAAACTATCCTTCCCACATCCAGTGAAAGCTATCCCTGCTCTATCCAATGAGATCTATCCCTGTTATATCTAGTGAGTGCTATCCCTGGTATATCCAATGATAGTATTCCCTGATATATCCAGTGAGAACCATCCCTGCTCTATCCAATGAAAGCTATCCCTGCTCGATTCAATGAGAGCGATCCCTGCTCTATCAAGTGAAAACTATTCCTGATATAACCAATGAGAACCATCCCTGTTCTATCCAGTGAGATCCATCCCTGCTCTATCCAATGAGAGCTATCCCTGCTATATCTAGTGAGTGCTATCCCTGCTATATCCAATGAAAGCTATCCCTGCTCGATCCAATGAGAGCTATCCCTGCTATATCTAGTGAGTGCTATCCCTGCTATATCCAATGAAAGCTATCCCTGCTCGATCCAATGAGAGCGATCCCTGCTCTATCCAATGAGAGCTATCCCTGCTATATCTAGTGAGTGCTATCCCTGCTATATCCAATGAAAGCTATCCCTGCTCGATCCAATGAGAGCGATCCCTGCTCTATCAATTGAAAACTATTCTTGATTAACCAATGAGAACCATCCCTGTTCTATCCAGTGAGATCCATCCCTGCTCTATACAATGAGAGCTATCCCTGCTATATCTAGTGAGTGCTATCCCTGCTATATCCAATGAAAGCTATCCCTGCTCGATCCAATGAGAGCGATCCCTGCTCTATCAAGTGAAAACTATTCCTGATATAACCAATGAGAACCATCCCTGTTCTATCCAGTGAGATCCATCCCTGCTCTATCCAATGAGAGCTATCCCTGCTATATCTATTGAGTGCTATCCCTGCTCGATCCAATGAGAGCAATCCCTGCTCTATCAAGTGAAAACTATTCCTGATATAACCAATGAGAACCATCCCTGCTCTATCCAATGAGAGCTAGCCCTGCTATATCTAGTTAGTGCTATTCCTGCTATATCCAATGAAAGCTATCCCTGCTCGATCCAATGAGAGCGATCCCTGCTCTATCAAATGAAAACTATTCCTGATATAACCAATGAGAACCATCCCTGTTCTATCCAGTGAGATCCATCCCTGCTCTATCCAATGAGAGCTATCCCTGCTATATCTAGTGAGTGCTATCCCTGCTATATCCAATAATAGTTTTCCCTCATATATCCAGTGAGATCCATCCCTGCTCTATCCAATGAAATCCATCCCTGCTCTATCCAATGAAATCCATCCCTGCTCTATCCAATGAGGACTATTCTTGTTCTATCAAGTGAGATCCTTTCCCTAGGTAGCTAGAACCTGTGCACCATCTGTTTATGATTCAAACTGTACCTGTCGCGACCGATGAGCAGTTGACAGCCTCGACAAGTGAAGCAGTTAAATACCTCTTAATAACTCCTCTAAAATAAACATCCGCCCCTTGCCCCCCCAGGGCGACTTTATCAGGAAGATAGAGAGAGAGGGCGTGAAATATGTTCAGCTCGAGAAGACAGCCTTCCCGTAAACTTTATTCCTAAACGTACTTTTTAAATTGAATTTAAATGTCAATTAAAGCGAAATTTAATCAAAGCGAGTCCTTCGTTTAAACAAGCTAATAAATTGAGTTCTGATGAGCAGAGGCTAGAAGAGTTCCAATCCGTTACTAAGATATGTACCAGTCAGAAAACAAGGCGTGCAAGTTAGAAAATGTTAATTTAGTGTTTGGGTAGGGTTTACAGGCTAAATTATAAATATTAATACTATTATGTTGTTGCAGCGAGGGCTGCAGATTACAGCGCTAAAGTGTATTCTAATTTTTTTACTGAGAAAAACTCTATAGAATGAGACCTTACTTTACATTTTAGTCAAAGGTTATCAACTTTACATAGATTTTAAGTTTCCGGTGCTGCATTTTAATCAAAACATATTTTTTTTACCTACAGACCACGATTAAAACTTTAAAATGGCCCTTCTTCCTCTCCTCAACAATTAGGTCAAGGAATCTTTAAACAAGAAGAAGTTACTGCTGACCAGAAAGTTGAGTTTGGTACTGAGAAAGAAACTGATAAAATTCTACATTTGGAGCATCACACTGTATGGAGAAGAAACTTGGACTCTCAGGAAGATAGAAAAGAAATACTTGGAGAGCTTTGAAATATGGATTCGAACCTTGATTCCTCCGTCATCGGCAGTCTAGTCTACTGAAAGATGACGCCTTATACCATGCGGCCACCGAAGAGGGTTTAATCTCTTATTGTCCAAGCCACACTCATGTAGGTGTTGTATAACTGACCGCAAAAATAAATGAGATAGAACCAGATGTCAAGTTCACAAAGTTGTTTAGGTAGGGATTCGAACCCCAGTTGGATGAACCAATTTTTATGTTTTCCGCAAAACCATAACAATAATAATGTACCTTTCTTGGAATCTTAGCCAAGAAAATAAAAATACATTTCCTTACGCATTGTGCAACAACAATGCTGATGGTTTACTTTCCCTAGAGATGTAACATTAGCTAATGCTACATTAGTTCTACCCGCCCCAAATAATCCAATACTCATAGCCATTCTTCAATTTCATAGATTTACAAAACTTATTATGCCTATAATATGTGTTTTACTCACTCATTGTATCATCTGGCTTAGTACGAGTTCCATGACCAACTTGTTCACTCCGATGTCTATAATGAAAGAAGTCCTAACAAGCTATTAGGGATGTAGCAACAAGATATTTCAATAGGGGGATCAAAAAATGAGCTGATTGGCCCTGCCGGCCAACAAACAGGCCAATCATAAGCTTAAACGGTCAACTCACCAGGTGTCCGGCCTACGTGACTTGATGGCATGCCAAGTTTTAACTGCCGACTCTCCAGATGTCCGGCCTACGTGACTTTATGGGCGTGCCAAGATTCAACGGCCAACTCATCAGGTGTCCGGCCTACGTGACTTGAGAACGTGTCAAGTTTTAATTGCAACTAACCAGGTGTCCGGCCTATGTTACTTGATGTCGTGCCAAGTTTTGGCAGCTGATAACAAGAGAGTTATGCTATTAGCACGTGTTCACACCCTGGAGTTGTATTTTCAACACGAAAATCTCCCACCTTCTTTATCCATCAACTAGACCTATATGTAGCTGGCGCTCAGCTAGAAAAGTTGACTATTTTATCCGACACTTCCACTGGAAGTCCTGACCTGGACTTGGACATAATCGTTTCAGGATGGCAATATATAAACTCTATATATTTTATTAAACATTTAAAATTTAAACACACTTTAATGGGCTTGGGTGTTTGAAATCTTTGTTAAATATGGATTATAATCGTTCAGTGTAGGCTTGGTAATTTATCACTAGAAGATTTATTTTTGAAAGTGAAATTATTTTATAAGACACTTAATGTTTCTCTTTGCCGCTTGGGAGCTAGTCTCTTTGTATTTTTTGTAATGTTAAATAGGGAGCCACTTTTTGATTCTTTTTCTAGCTTGGAATATTTAGTTTAAATATACATTTTTATTGCACTTGTGGTTACCAATAATTGTTTGAACCTTAAAATTTGATAGTGTTTCTTTTATAGGTAATATTTTGTAGACGTATTTTCTTTAAAGAAATTATTAAAGTTATTCATTTGTGTTGGCTTATTGGTTAAAAATTTAACATTTACCAATTCGTTTAGTGAGAAGTTACAAGTATTTTATTGTAATATTACTTTGTTTTCCATTGCAATGTTAAATATTAACATGTAGGAATCTTCTCGATTACTTCAAAAGTGGTGTAAGTAATAGTCCCACAGAAGTTAGAGCTATGTTGGGAAGTTAAACCTTTGTGTAATTTATTTTTATCAGAATCGATATTTAAATTTAATCTTAAAATTTAAATTTGTTTAATCGTAATTCACAATGATGATTCAGACGCTTCGTTAGCCGTTTAAAAGAGGCTCTTTAAACTCTTTATTAAACGATTTTTTATTATTATTGGGTCTCTTCCAGACTAATTCTTATAAATAAATCATTTACTTTGAGATTATGAAATATATTCTCAAATGTACTGCGCAAGTGCAATCTCTGCCATATTATATATATGTTTTTCAACACTCTTCAGTTTACCTTGTGAGGCCATGTATTTTTTTATTCACCTCTGTGGTTTTGCCTTGAATAAATAATTCAATATTTTCTTAAACCTGCAATTGTTCCTATTTTTTGTTATATTAATTTCCTTATAGTATCCGTCCACCCTCTTTTAGGCTATTGGGGCCTCTAACTATTAGAAGTGGAGGTGGAGAACGGTACAGAGCCTAGAGAACTTCCTGACAGAGGGTTGCGATACAGTTATAGAAGTAGACCTCTGAGGCATTAAGGTGATTTCACATTCTCATCTAGCACAGCAGAAGATCTGATAGAGGTTGCAACATAGTTATAGAAGTAGACCTCTGAGGCATTAAGGTGCTTTCACATTCATCTAGCACAGCAGAAGATCTGATAGAGGTTGCAACATAGTTATAGAAGTAACCTCTGAGCGTAAGGTGCTTTCACATAGAGGAAATGGCTTCGTCTTTAAGGAAATCTATCGTTACCTCCGATCCTCTACCTGGTTCTATTCTATCGCAACTCATCAGGAAGGAGTGTGAAACGTGCAACACAACTTCTTAAAAGAGGAAACCAAAAAGTAAAAGGGAAAAAAGGCTTGTACGAGTCCTTGTCCAAGGGATATTTCGCCCATTTCTTCAACAGTAAAGATAACGCGTGGTGCAAGGGTCCCTTTCCGACAAAGGGGGACTACGGCATCGGTGAAATGTTGGTCGAGGCAACGAAGCAATTTGAATTCAAAAAATATGTTTTTGAATTAGGAAGTGAGTTGGATTGTATCGTGTAAAAGGTGTAAGAGAGTCCGCGGAAAGCCTGCCTCAAGCTTAGAGACATGCTCCTAGAAAAATTAGAGGGGATCATTTCAGAAAGATTGTGTGCGATTGCCGGGGTGGCCATGTTGATATATCTTCGGAGTCACCTTAAGGAAAACCGTGGGTATCGTTCCTAATGGTGGCCATCGATGTTCGGACCAACAATCGCACGTCACCGCGCAATGGCTTTGTTGGGAGGCCCAACAGCGCCAAGTCTCTATTTTAGTATGGACAAAGGTTGTGAGAAGTATGTCCTGGAACGTCACGTAGATGCCATTGTTAGAGCTGGGGGTGCCATCACCGTCTTATAGTTTTGAGGATGTTATTGACATGGGTGCTATGTGTTACTCTGATAGGACCACCCCTAACAAAAACAGCCGACACGACACAATGAAGACACACTACGAAGCAACCATGGATTGTGTGGAAAAGTGCTGGCTCTACGTGGTCGTAGACATGTGTGAGTGCATGTTTAATGCGATGAGACGCACAGGATAAGTATTTGAGGCAATTTGTGCTCCAACACAAAGCTTACAACAAGGAGCCATAAGCCCTCGGGATGCAGTCTTTGGTGGATTCACAGATGTACCAAACTTTCCCACGAAGTAGACCGTTCTCGAGGAGAAACAATCAAGTACTTGGACGTGTGTTCGTTGTATATTTACTTTCGTAAGTACCAAAAATATACCATAAACCTCTCATTTATTCATTTAGAACCAAATTGTCCGTTCATAGATCAAGTTGAAGGCACAGTTAAAGTTACGGTGACACCTCCACGAAATTTATTCATATTCGTATTGCCGAATAGCTCATGTTTATTTGTGCTGGGACTGCAGGGAAGAGGAAATTCAAGGTGATTGTCAGCACGACAGCGAGAAAGGTCATTGGCTGAGAGGCATCTGGGCGATTGATGAGATCCGTAAAGACGTTTAGAAGGGCTACCAGTTGAAGCACTGCACGAAGTGTGGGAGTACAATGTGTCATATATGGCTGTCAGACACGTTCTGGTAGCTTGTTTCACGGCTAAGTTGATACTTTTTTAAATATTAAACAAGAAACCAGTGAATGGCTACAATGATGCACTTCTCAAATTAGCTTACATTAAACTGGATTTCGGCTTTATGTGTATAAACCCTGATCTTAACACACACACACTGGCTAAACTTATTTTTGAATTCACTATGGGGAAAGTTTGGGCAAAGACCCGATCTACCACACGTAGCCGTTGTCAACGACAGTCAGGGAATCCACAAGTACCTTATGTACTTATGACCATATGTATGTGCCATTGACGAGGTTATGTCTCTCAATTATAAGGATACGTGAAATGCGATGCGTCCTAACCTTAACAGGAGTATGGTGTGACATGCTATATGACTGCTATGGCTAGGTTGCACCGATACAACATCCTCGAGTATTTGGGGAACCGCGTTCTGTATCGCGATACCGACAGCGTTCTATTCACAGAACGTCCCGGCGCCTGGAGTCCACCAACCGGAGACTCTTTAGGTGACCTCGCCGACGAGCTTTAAGGTTACGAACCGGAAAGCTACATTAGTGCCTTTGTATCTGGTGGTCTCAAGAAAGTACACGTGCCGAGTTTGCATTGGTGGAAACCCCACATGGTATGCAAACTTCATGGGA
The DNA here is from genome assembly GCA_039000515.1 of Timema cristinae. Classification (NCBI taxonomy): domain Eukaryota; kingdom Metazoa; phylum Arthropoda; class Insecta; order Phasmatodea; family Timematidae; genus Timema; species Timema cristinae. The sequence goes on along the minus strand of JBCFYV010003508.1, from coordinate 18,296,482 downwards.
TCACTATAAACTACGGCAGCCAGAACGATGTTAATTTTTACGTCTTGAAGGTGATGTTCAATTAACAGAAGATACATTCAGATCCCACATAAAATCATAAGAGAAGGTCTAGCTACTGTATGTACCGTTTAGCATACTAAAGTATTTAAGGCCCGTGCACACCAAAAAGTGGATCATTAATCATTACAACACGGTGCCGTTTGGGTACCAAAGTCGTTGCAAATGCACTCACTACAATGAAAGGTTATCATTTAGACGGGAGGAATTATCACCTTTTAATACAATTCCACTGACATGTCACTCCTCAAAGTTTTGTCATAATTTTTCATCCATAGATACGCTTATATATATATTAAAATCTGCTAGCGCAAACTTCCAACTAACTGATTATATGTATACCTAATTATTATGTTTGTTCAAGCTAATATATTTTGTTAGAACTTTGTTTAATAAATTGTAAATGTTTTAAAACTTGTTAATAAATATGCTAAAACTATGCTGTATGTGTTTTAACATCTACACTCAACCTCCCTCTTGTCCTTTAGATATTTGCTCACCTAGTTTTCATAAACTTTGATATATATCATTATTAATTACTTATGGCTATATTTTAAAATATATATCATTATTATTAACTGTTTTAGTCTTAATGTTATCCATTGAAAGAACTAAGAATATAAATACAATTTTAATATTTTCATTTACGCCATTGTGGCAACATGAATTTCCTATGAAAATGGACTGTAGGTTCAATTACTGTGGCTCAGATAGTACCCCACCGAAGAGTTTTATTTATTTATTTTTGCTCCATATAAATCTTGGGTTCAATTCCTGACCTCGAATACTTGACACTGGTGTAAGCAAAATGTGTTGGTTGGGATCTGACCAAGCATTGGTCTCAACTCGAGTGCCTATCTGGGACTGTATCTCTCCCCGGTGATCGAGTCCTATTCTTAATTAATGTTTTAATTGCTGTGTACACTTTGAAATATATATCACAGTAATTTACTGTTGAGTTTCATCTTAGTTATGTACCTGTACGGCAAGGGTCTGTTTACCTTTTTGCTGATGTTTATGTAAACCTCCGAAAGTGAGTGTCACTTTGAGAATGTGACTGGATAATGAAACCCCCGGGTCCAGAACGAGGTCAAACTAAGCCTCGTGAGGAACTACTTGATTAGGTAAGTAGCAGCGCTTGTCTAGAAAACTGAGAGCTGGAGAGCTCGTTGTGCTGACCATATGATACCCTATATTCGAAAATGTTGGCACTATCATAGGTAACGGCGGCGGCTGCTCGGTCGGTATAGATCACTTGAGGCCTTTACACCTTGGCGTTTATATATGTGTATGTCTACACACACACACACACACACACACACAATATATATATATATATATATATATATATATATATATATACACATATATGTCACCAGCAATGTGTGAAATCCAGGCGTTCTATAAAATGCCTAGGCTTTTTATATAATGCCAGAGTGGTTTTGACAAAGTATGAAATAAACGAGTTTTGATGTTGTATTTCATACTTATTCTCAAGTTCTTTGTCTTTTTGAAGTCCCGGAATATGTTATAAATTCTTTTATCCAGTTCTATGTCTAAGTCTTGCGCCATTTTCTTGCAGGTTCACCTAATTCATAGAGGTCAGGTTAGTTTATTTTAATATAGGGTAGTTAGATAAGGTAATGTAAGGTTAGGTTAGCTATTGTTCTCGGAAATATATAATGACTGGCTATTCTACACATTTCCTACGAAAAGTATGAAATACAACAGCAAAACCAGTTTATTTCATAGGTTGTTAAAACCAATTAGGAATTATATAGAAAGCCTAGGCATTTTATATAATACCTGGTTTACACACATTGTCTTATATATATATATATATATAATATATAATAATTTAAACTTAAGGAACTTACTTTCATCCAAGCATTCAATAATTATTTCCTTAAATAGTTTGGAAACATATCTTAATGATTAATTAATTAGATTATTTACTATCGCAACTTACTACCCCTCCGTAGCCCCCCTTAAAATCCCGATATGTCCTAGGACTGTGTCACCACGTGATATGCTAAACTCCCCCCCCCCCTTAACGCCCCGATATTTCCGGGGATGGTGTCACTGTGCGAGATGTTAAACCCTCCATTAACACCCCAACCTGTCCTAGGACTATGTCACCTTGAGATATGTCAAACTCCCCCTTAACGCCTTGATATTTACTAGGACTGTGTCACCGTGTAAGATGTTAACCCCCCCCCCCTCCCCGCTTAACGATCAAATAGGTCCTAGGACTGTTTGCGGGGTGTCGACTCCTAAGTAAGATTGAATTGTTTGTCCCACTAAGTCGGTAATGTCCCGCACACAGTTCACGTCGCTGCAGTCGACTTGGGCCAGACAAGTGACAGTCGGCACCGGAAATGGACGCCGAGTAGCGCACATACAAAAAAAAAACCATACAATGTTTTGTTTTCCCCTGACGCAAGCGCGGATAAACCTTCTTGTTTGATTGTTTGCAGCGGGGGAGCTTTAACTACATTACCTCGCTGGTATAGGTCTGAAGATTAAAAAACAACTTTCAATTAAAACGCAGCGTGTGGAAATTTTATGTAAAAGAGTGTTTGGGGATTGGATTTTTTCCCTCATTGTTATTTAAATTACATCGCAATTAAATGTAATCATTTCAAAATAAAATATTAAGTTGTTTATTCGTTAAAGTGTATGTTTGCAAAAAAAAATTCTGTCCATAGTTTTGAATAGGCTGACTTAGTTTGTGGCGTTGTGTGTTTGGACAGCAGAGTAAAATTTAAAAACAATATTTTTGATCAGTATTATTATTTTTATGATATTAATTTAATTAAATATGTCAGTAAGTGGCGAGTACTTTCCTTAGATTTATCACCTCTGGAATATTCCTACTTTTTTCTTTTTATAAAAAAATGCTATAATAAAACTACTAAAGTTAGAATATATTTATATTAAATATTTTTAAAAATGCGCCTCTCTTTTCACCTGGCTACCTGCCTACCTATTTAAAGTGAAAAGATGGGGAAGGTTAAACTATTGAGGAAATGTACCCGCATTTACGTGAAAGAGGGGGGGGGAAACCATTCAGGCCAAAAAAAAGTCAGTGTACGTGGTTGGGATTCGAACCCCTCTCCCCTCCGTACCCACAAAAAAATCATGCTATAAGAAACTGACGGCATTGTCCACGTGCTCACCGATGCGAGAATTTAGTAATAAAATGAATCAAACGGTGACGATCTATTCAATAAAAACAAACACGGGTTTTGCCGCCAATAGGCCCACAATATCGACATGTGTGGAGAAGGGGGTTAACCAAGATAAGCTCATAAGTGCGACAACATTTCAAGGTCACACACGTAAACACTGCGCAGACTTTCCCACACCTGCTGTGTGCTCGCTCATATCAATATGGCAGCTTTCTAGGACACTCATCTATGAATGTCAAATATCATGATAATAATTACAGACATTGTAGTTATATATATATATATATATATATGTATATATATATATGTATGTATATACACACATATATACATTGTAGTCATATTTATATATACATACAAAAATACATTACATAATCATATATATTATGTATGTTGTATGATTTTTATAATCATACATAATATACATAGTCATACAATTATATACATGCCTTCTTTACTTATTCATATAATTATTTACATAACTACATTACACATTCATGCATACATACATACATACATACATAGTCATACAAACAACCATACGACATCTCAAAAAACCGGAAACTGGGCCACATAAAAAACAAATTTTTGTAAGGTTCTAAAAAAATTCAGTAACTCAATACTTTCTCTCTACGTCAAATATTTGAAATGTTTATTTTTAAAGAAGATGGTACAATTTTATCTAATCTGTGAACGAGGCTTGAATAATCTCATGACAGCAAGATTGCATTATTTAGTGAAGTGTGTTCGTAACGCTAGTGAATTGATTTGCTTCACAGTTTTGGTAATTTATTGTAGATTATGAAAATTAATACAAACCTAGGTAGGAACTACCAAGTAGTTGACTTCTATTAGAGACCTGAATCAGGTATATAGTGTTAGTCATAATTACCAAGTAGTTAACGTCTATTAGAGACCTGAATCAGGTATGTAGTGTTAGTAATAATTACCAAGTAGTTAACTTCTATTAGATACCTGAATCAGATATGTAGTGTTTATTAGTCTTAATTACCAGGTAGTTTACTTCTATTAGTGACATGAATCAGGTATGCAGTGTTAGTCATAATTACCAAGTAGTTAACGTCTATTAGAGACCTGAATCAGGTATGTAGTGTTAGTAATAATTACCAAGTAGTTAACTTCTATTAGATACCTGAATCAGATATGTAGTGTTTATTAGTCTTAATTACCAGGTAGTTTACTTCTATTAGTGACATGAATCAGGTATGCAGTGTTAGTCATAATTACCAAGTAGTTAACGTCTATTAGATACATGAATCAGGTAGTGTAGGTCAGAACTAACAACTAGCTAACTTATATTAGAGATCTGAATCAGGTATGCACTGTTAGTCAAAACTACTAAGTAGTTAACGTATATTAGAGACAGAGTCAGGTATGTAGTGTTAATCCGATCTACCAAGTAGTTAACTTCTATTAGATACCTGAATCAGATATGTAATGTTTATTAGTATTAATTACCAGGTAGTTTACTTCTATTAGTGACCTGAATCAGGTATGCAGTGTTAGTCATAATTACCAAGTAGTTAACGTCTATTAGATACATGAATCAGGTAGTGTAGGTCAGAACTAACAACTAGCTAACTTATATTAGAGACCTGATTTAGGTATGCACTGTTAGTCACAACTACTAAGTAGTTAACGTATATTAGAGACCTGAGTCAGGTATGTGGTGTTAGCAACTTCTACCAGAAAAAAAGACACATTATCATAGAGAAAATCAACAATAAAACGTAATTTCAATGCAAATATCTCGAGTAAACTGTGAATGTTTTGTAAAGTTACCAGACTACTCTAAGAGGTAAGTTACTAAACAGACGAGATACTGTAAATCTGTAGCTCACAACGGACCCGACCAAGTCTCGAACTTGGACTAAAAAGGCCGTATTTCACGTTTATAAAAACCGCCATAAAACAGGCCATAAATCTCACGACACCTGTCACCCCATTTGACCTCAATTGGAAGTTATATCATATTGGAATTAGTTCCCAGCCATGCGATTGAAAATATCCCCCTTCCATTTATAGACGCCATGTTTGTTGTTGTTGACATATTGGAGGCTGACACGATCATAAACCATCGACACATTTTACCACTATAACTCCGGATAAATAATTTGAGATTTTAAAACTCTACCGACAGTTTTGGAAATATTACTCTCCCAGAAAACAATCCAGTCACCGTCGTAAAACTAGATACAATTTGGATTTCTAAGAAACAATTATTATAATCGACCCACAGAGGGAATATAATTTCCGCGTGTAACAGATGGCAGCACCGTACTACAGGAGCTAATATAAATAAGAAAGCGTTGGACTGTAATTGAATCCTCGCTGATGGATTGCGAAATAGCGCCCGGGAGCAACAGAGGTAGGCAATATCTCGTCTTGAGTCCTTTTTTAAACAGTGGAGGTTGGTGGAGAGTTTGAAAGGGTGGACTGGGTCACTTGTAAACTGTCACCTCAAGTTTGATGCTGGAATAATTGACTGTGATATATCATAATCAATTAGGGGGGGCGGGGGTGTACAAGGAGCGGTTTATATTACAAGCTTCCTCCCCAGGCCCTCCCTTCCGCCATTAAAAATATCACTAAGTATTTAGTGAGGGGTGTGAAGGGAGACGCAATCTAATAATCCTGTAGTGTTCGTTAAAACTGTGAATAATTCGTTCACGTTAAATATGCTCGGTTCAGAGATTTTTAATTTAGTCTTTGGATTGATTTAGATCAAGTTGAAAAATAGATTCAACGATTTATGTAAAATATATGGTTGCTTTGACTTTATTTCAAATATAAATGGCAGATATTAAAAAACAAAGATTTTTGCGCATAAAATATGTGTATATTTTCATATTATGTTTAATTGCATCAATTATTGACAGTAAATTTGTTATAATATATTATTAGCTTACTAAGAATGTTAATATTGTAAACTAAGCCTACATTAAATTATTATTATTACACTATACAACCATCTTTGGTACACATAGTGTGTAGTTATAATGTAAATTATATAATTATATACTAATTTGTGGCCCAGCATTCCCAACATTGGTTTCAAAAGGTTCCTAGACACCCCTCTCTCCCTTTCCAAAACCCCCTACCACTTTCCTAAGATTAAATAGATTTATTTCTGAATTAATGTTTTGTCTCCTTTTGATTTTTGGATTCGATCTTTTTGAAATCGCCAAAGAAAGAATCGATCCGTGAATCAAATCAAGAGTTTTTAATTAATATATAAATTAATTAATCTAGCCTAGAGAATCGATCAGCCTTTTATAGGAACAATAATTTTTAGTTTTAGCCACTGAAGCCAAACATTGCACGAACTGACCTCGAAACTAAAAAAACATGCAAAATAATAACGGTAACACAAACAATCACTAATATCTGCATTGGTCTTGATTCGGGAAATGAATACCGTCATCCTTTGTTTACGACATCTCATTTTAACATGGAGTGCTGGTATATTGCCTCAAATTATCACTTCTTCATTCCTAAATCAATTAATAATAGTTAAATGCAGGAAGGTCCGAACGGGTGATAATACACGTTGCACATAAAGCAATATGACGTAATTACAGTCGAAACTAAAAGTTACCCGCGTGGCTGACCTCCTGTCATAGTGACCTTGCTCTTCTCACAACAGATACATCTACGGCGGCTCCTGCGAACTAAGATACGCGATATCTCGCTCTGCTCTCATCTATGGCGGGCTGACAAGTTTGCGGACCGAGACCTTTTCCCCCCTCCCCCCTCCCCTCACTTCTTGTTATTGATTGGATGTTGTCAAGACAGCAAGACAATTACTTCAATTTGCCCCCACGTCAGTTTCTTACTCCCCCTACACCCCCCAACGTCCCCTTCTCACGCTTTGCAAAAACATCGCTTACTTGTTGCGACTTCGCAATGTACAAGTTGAAATGGTTATAGGGAGACCAAGACGGCAGGTGGCTATTGGAGGGGGGTTTATTGAGAGGCCGGAACTGCATGGTGAATATTAGAGGTCTTATAGGGAGACCAAGGTTATATGGCAACCATTGAAGGGGGCTTATAGAGAGGCCGGAACTGCATGGTAAGTATTAGAAACCTTATAGGGAGACCAAAGTTATATGACGGCCATTGAAGGGGGTTTATAGAGAGGCCGAACTATGGTGATATGAGCTTAGGGGCCCAAGGTTGACCATTGAAGGGTTATAGAGGCGAACTGATGTAAATTTAAGGACTTTAGGACACCAAGGTTATATGGCGGCCATTGGAGGGATGAGGGGCTAGAACTGATAACTCTTGTATTTCGGGAACTGTGAGGATGGGTTTCTCGAGACTTTTTCAAAAATCAAACCTAATCTAAACTGCCGCTGTTAAAGGACGACGTCGAAAGATAAAACGATTACCGGAATGGGCGAGAATCTCAACATAAAATTGAGTTATATATATATATATATTTTTTCCTCTGCTATTATTTTTTTGAATAGGATACGTTTGTTCGTGTTCAATGAAAGAAAAAAAAACTGTACAAAAATAAAAATAAAGAAAAGAAGAAGAATGCTTTTTCCCTTTCCTCGGTCTAGAAGTTGTATGACGTCATTTTATTCATAGACTAGCATGTAATCATCTGTTGAAGCAGGCGAGGGAGCTTAGTTCGAGAGGGGGGGGGGGGGATGAGGAAAGCTACTCACACACAGATGTACATATCGTACTCTTTCATTGAAGATGAAAATAAAAGACCACACAACCCTGTCTGGTATTGTTTCCTCGGAGCTACTTGTCTCGAACAGCGATGATACGATGTGTGAGTCGGGCGACCTTTCTCGGAACAGATGAAACTGAAGGGGAAATATTTCAGTGTCTATTCTGGTCCTGAAACATTGTATCGGTAATACAAGTCGTGCTATTTATAACAATCCATCAGTGAGGTCGTGTATAGCTTGTTGTTTTAACATGTCCGTCGCGTTATTTGGCGGATTTGTGCTCGCTCTAGAACACAATAACTCCGCCAATCTTTGAGATAAGAAATAACTTATCATTGTTAAGTTGTAGGACTCAACATTGTATAAAACTTTTATTTGAAATCATATTTTATAAAATCAATATTTTCAAAGTTATTGACGAATATATAATTTTAAATAAAGTTTTAGGAAATGTGGAGTTTAGAAGGCACAAAACAAATCACATGTTTTTGTAAAAGTGTTTATTATTTAATGTATGTTCTTTGGTGAAGTTTATTGTTCTTTTTTCCCCATTATAATTACATAATAATAATACTTAGCACCGCGTATTACTACCCGTTCGGGTTACACGCTTAAGTACTAATTACACTAATGGGTTAGGAATTGGGAAGGTTGACTATAGATGAAGTGAACCCGCATTTGCGTTGAGGGAGGGTGGAAAACCATTTGGGAAAAGCCACCCCCAGTTCACCCGACGAGATTCTAACCTCAAGCTCCCCGTCCTCAGCAGTCTAGCTCAATACGAAACTATCGCGTTAGCTAACTACGCCACCAAGACGGGTTATAATTCTATAAGAATGTATAGTATTTCGATTCAAGTATCTTACGAGCAAGTAAATTTAGATAAATAAGCAATAAAAGTTGTACTATGCCATTTAATTATTTTATCACCGCTTCTTGCTACTCGTTTGGTTTATACACATTTTACGATAGTGTATTAGAATTAGGAAGGTCAAATTTAGAGGAAGTGTAACCACATTTGATGGAGAAACATTAAGTAAAATCCACCCTCAGTTGGACCTTTCACCCGACTAGGATTCGAACCCCAAACTCCCGTAATCAGTAATCCAGTTTATTGCAAGTAGACCATAGACATTAGACCATTCGACCACTGAAATTGGTCTAGAGCCTCTACTATGTGGTCTTGGTGGTGGGGGGAAGTTGAATTGTACCCATTCTGAATGGTATCCATTCAGACATTTCTTAAACAAGCACCACAGATAAAAAGTCCGATTTGTATCCATTGTCATATTACCCCAAAATCCTGAATTGTATCCATTCTGAATGGTCTCCATTCATACATTTTCTTAAACACGCATTACAAATAAAAAGTCTGATTTGTATCCATTTTCATAATGTCCACAAAATCCAGACATTTTCTTAAACGAGCACCACAAATAAAAAGTCTGAATTGTATCCACTAGAAAGATTTGCATTATACCCACAAAATCCTGAATTGTATCCATTTAATTGCTGCACTACTTGTCTGATAGGTGGCAGTAGCAAAACTATCCTTAACTTAGTCCATGTTTACTAGAGAGCAGCACTTATCCTTAACTCATTCCATGTTTACTAGAGATAGAAAGCAGCACTATCACATATAATATTTAAATATTATATATATATATATTTTATATATAAAAGAGAAAATAATTATTGGTGTTGCTTTTAAAAGAATAATAAAAGGGTACTTTACAAATATTGGAGTTTCTTTATTCAAATTGACTGGCTTCGTTACGCAACATTTCAAACTGCTAATTTATGCTCTAAGAAATGAAGACGTAGGGTTATATTATTTTAACAATCTGTATTTAAAAGTGGGAAATTGAACATTTAATTTAATGTTGGGTGCCAACAAATATTGTGTTCCTAGTTGTGAAGATAAGACATGTCACCCACTCTTCTTTCGTTCATTAGAGAAGTCAAATAGTCCAGTCATCAATTATGAGACAGGTGAAGTTTAAAAACCAATATAAATAAGCTTATCATAGGTTTGGTCTATCCTGAGCTTACGTACTGCATTACTCGAATCGAGCTAAATAGGGGAATTCCCAATTACCGAAAAAGTAGCCTAATATTATCAACGGGTAAGTCTCTCTCTCCCCTGGCTGACAATGCGTCGGTTTGCCAGGGCAGACCCTGTCGGGTGTGCTCCTCGAATTGTATTTGTAGGAAGATACAAATAAGTATTTATGGTATCTAAATTGTATGGAAAGCAAAGAGCATCAAATAAATAAGTAAATATATAAATTAGCGTCAGTTTTGTTATTGTGTTAAATAATATTATTCATGAGAAGAGTGAGTAGTGGATAAAGTGAGAAGTTATGAAAGTTTAAATGCAATATATAGTATTTAGTAGGCTACATTGTAAAGTCGCTCCCAAAACGTGGGGGAGTACTCATGAAAAGGTCCGGTAAGCAGATAGTGGTGTTGCGAACATTATAAAGTGACTTTTGCCATGGGTCCAATCAATTCGAGTGTGAAAATGTACGTTTATATATTTTATTATAATGGAAGTAGTATGCACAAAGGGCAGGATTTTTTGTTGTTGTTACATTATGAGAAATTTAATATTTTTTACCATTCATAGACACAAAATAGGCAAATATCCAATGATGGCAAAATTAATATTTTAAATAGTACCGATAGTTTGAAAAATAATATTTCAGGATCCCGAAGTTTCATTAAAAATGTCTTGACGCCTGAAAGGTTAAGTGTTGTTCAGGTGGGTTCGTTTATAATATTAAAAATTATAACTATTGCCTATTAAATACTTTGAATACTTTGGTGCTATGTTGTGACATTCTTTGAATATTCATGTTATAAATAATGTTAATCTGTGATTGATGAGTTGATTTGTTTAAATTATATAGGCCTCCCTAATTTATTTTACAATATTCATTTTGTTATCAATGGAGATTTGTTTTGTTTATGTGTGTGTAGAGAGGGCAAAATATATTACAAGTTTATACGATGACAAAGAAAAACAAGGAATCCCGCTCTCATTTTACTGGTACATAATCACTTTTAACCATAGTTTCAAGAATTCCCTTCAAATCACAAGATGAATTTTATTATTTCACAGTTAGAAGCAATTTTTTTTTTACACTGCCCTCCCTCTCGTTTGACTTCAGCTGGATAGATGGTTAGGCATTTCTACTTATAGTGGGCATAATGATAAAGGGATAGGGATAAAATCATATTTTCTGGAGATGTAGCTGTTGAGGAGTGGTAAATATAAACATTTACGGGGTTTTTCAATCAAACTTAACAAAACTAGTACATAAAATGTAGGCCTGTGTTCAAGTTGAGTATGATAACTTATAACTTCAACTTCAACACCAACCCAGATAGACCTATATTATAAAATGATGAAATTATCTGTAGATAATAGGATATGACCCTTTAAAACAAATCTATAAAGATTAAAAGCATACACTTAGAAAAACATTATTTATTTAATCTTTGCCTAGAGTAAGTGATAGTTTTCTGTGTGCAAATAATATGGCGTCGTTAAAGTAGCTACTGCTGTCAATTGTCATAGTAATAGTATTTAAATACAGGATTGCCAACAAGATGATAATAGGGTTATTTATATATAAATATATATCTGTATATATAACAAGCACCTTATAGACAAATATATTTTGTAATGTTTATAAAAATAAGTCTTAAAATCAGTGTTTAGATTTTAAAGTAATACGACAATAAGTAAAAAGATTATATTTTTTATATTAATATAGAAATAGTGCTGCTCTCTAGTAAACAAGGAATGAGTTAAGGATAAGTGCTGTTCTTTAGTAAACATGGAATGAGTTAAGGATAAGTGCTGCTCTCTAGTAAACATGGAATAAGTTAAGGATAAGTGCTGTTCTTTAGTAAACATGGAATGAGTCAAGGATAAGTGCCATTCTTTAGTAAACATGGAATGAGTTAAGGATAAGTGCTGTTCTTTAGTAAACATGGAATGAGTTAAGGATAAGTGCTGTTCTTTAGTAAACATGGAATGAGTCAAGGATAAGTGCCATTCTTTAGTAAACATGGAATAAGTTAAGGATAAGTGCTGTTCTTTAGTAAACATGGAATGAGTTAAGGATAAGTGCTGTTCTTTTGTAAACATTGAATGAGTTAAGGATAAGTGCTGTTCTTTAGTAAACATGGAATGAGTTAAGGATAAGTGCTGTTCTTTAGTAAACATGGAATGAGTTAAGGATAAGTGCTGTTCTCTAGTAAACACGGAATGAGTTAAGGATAAGTGCTGCTCTCTAGTAAACAAGGAATGAGTTAAGGATAAGTGCTGCTCTCTAGTAAACATGGAATGAGTTAAGGGTAAGTGCTGTTCTTTAGTAAACACGGAATGAATTAAGGATAAGTGCTGCTCTCTAGTAAACATGGAATGAGTTAAGAATAAGTGCTGCTCTCTAGTAAACATGGAATGAGTTAAGGATAAGTGCTGCTCTCTAGTAAACATGGAATGAGTTAAGGATAAGTGCTGCTCTCTAGTAAACATGGAATGAGTTAAGGATAAGTGCTGTTCTTTAGTAAACATGGAATGAGTTAAGGATAAGTGCTGTTCTTTAGTAAAACGGAATGAGTTAAGGATAAATGCTAATCTTTAGTAAACATGGAATGAGTTAAGGATAAGTGCTGTTCTTTAGTAAACATGGAATGAGTTAAGGATAAGTGCCATTCTTTAGTAAACATGGAATGAGTTAAGGATAAGTGCTGTTCTTTAGTAAACACAGAATGAGTTAAGGATAAGTGCTGCTCTCTAGTAAACATGGAATGAGTTAAGGATAAGTGCTGTTCTTTAGTAAACATGGAATGAGTTAAGGATAAGTGCTGTTCTTTAGTAAACATGGAATGAGTTAAGGATAAGTGCTGTTCTTTAGTAAACATGGAATGAGTTAAGGATAAGTGCCGTTCTTTAGTAAACATGGAATGAGTTAAGAATAAGTGCTGTTCTTTAGTAAACACGGAATGAGTTAAGGATAAGTGCTGCTCTCTAGTAAACATGGAATGAGTTAAGAATAAGTGCTGCTCTCTAGTAAACATGGAATGAGTTAAGGATAAGTGCTGCTCTCTAGTAAACATGGAATGAGTTAAGGATAAAGTGCTGTTCTTTAGTAAACATGGAATGAGTTAAGGATAAGTGCTGTTTTTAGTAAACATGGAATGAGTTAAGGATAAGTGCTGTTCTTTAGTAAACATGGAATGAGTTAAGGATAAGTGCCGTTCTTTAGTAAACATGGAATGAGTTAAGAATAAGTGCTGTTCTTTAGTAAACACGGAATGAGTTAAGGATAAGTGCTGCTCTCTAGTAAACACGGAATGAGTTAAGGATAAGTGCTGCTCTCTAGTAAACATGGAATGAGTTAAGGATAAGTGCTGCTCTCTATTAAACATGGAATGAGTTAAGGATAAGTGTTGTTCTTTAGTAAACACGGAATGAGTTCTTGATAAGTTCTGCTCTCTAGTAAACATGGAATGAGTTAAGGATAAGTGCTGTTCTTTAGTAAACACGGAATGAATTAAGGATAAGTGCTGCTCTCTAGTAAACATGGAATGAGTTAAGGATAAGTGCTGCTCTCTAGTAAACACGGAATGAGTTAATGATAAGTGCTGTTCTTTAGTAAACATGGAATGAGTTATGGATAAGTGCTGTTCTTTAGTAAAACGGAATGAGTTAAGGATAAATGCTAATCTTTAGTAAACATGGAATGAGTTAAGGATAAGTGCTGTTCTTTAGTAAACATAGAATGAGTTAAGGATAAGTGCCATTCTTTAGTAAACATGGAATGAGTTAAGGATAAGTGCTGTTCTTTAGTAAACACAGAATGAGTTAAGGATAAGTGCTGCTCTCTAGTAAACTTGGAATGAGTTAAGGATAAGTGCTGCTCTCTAGTAAACATGGACTGAGTTAAGGATAAGTGCTGTTCTTTAGTAAACATGGAATGAGTTAAGGATAAGTGCTTTTCTTTAGTAAACATGGAATGAGTTAAGGATAAGTGCCATTCTTTAGTAAACATGGAATGAGTTAAGGATAAGTGCTGCTCTCTAGTAAACATGGACTGAGTTAAGGATAGTTTCTGCTACTGCCACCTATCAGACAAGTAGTGCAGCAATTAAATGGATACAATTCAGGATTTTGTGAATATAATGCAAATAATTACAGTGGATACAAATCAGACTATTTATTTGTGGTGCGCGTTTAAGAAAATGTCTGAATGGATAAAATTCAGAATGAATACAATTCAGGACTTTGTGGATATAATGCAAATAATTACAGTGGATACAAATCAGATATTTTATTTGTGGTGCGCGTTTAAGAAAATGTCTGAATGGAGACCATTCAGAATGGGTACAATTCAGGATTTTGGGGATAATATGACAATGGATACAAATCAAACTTTTTACTTGTGGTACTTGCTTAAGAAATGTCTGAATGCCAGAATGGATACAATTCAGTCGTCTTGATGGTGGTAGTAGTTGCACCCAAGGAGCGAGAGGGTTGCCCTGCACCCAGGAAGGGAGGGGTTTGACGATACTTGTAAAACCACGTAAGTGGGCCCGTCATTGAATCCGAACAATCTTGAGCGGAACTTGTCAAAACCTGGCCGCTGTAATCCTGTCAGTGACTAAGTACCAGGGTCGAAACCTGGCGGCTGTAATCCTGTCAGTGACGAGGTACCAGGGTCGAAACCTGGCGGCTGTAATCCTGTCAGGGACGAGGTACCAGGGTCGAAACCTGGTGGCTGTAATCTTGTCAGTGACGAGGTACCAGGGTCGATCCCTTAAGATGCCAGTCCCTAAGGGGTTGAAACCCCTACGTGCAAGTAAGGGGAAGGGAGTAAGTGGATCCTTGCCCCGTTAATTAGCGGCAGAGGCCGTCAACCGCCCTCCTAATGAAGTCGCAGACCTAGTTGTCTATTTGTAACGGGGGGAGGCGTATGAGGGGAAGTGCCAATGTCACCACAAGAATTGCTCTTAATTAACCAACGGAACCCACTCTTAAACTGCTCGTGGTCGACAGAATAATAGGGGTTGATCGAGAGACGAGTTGTGACATTATTCTCTAAGGACAGACAGGTTCCACAACTGACAAGATGTGACATTCTCTAAGGACAGACAGGTTCCACAACTGACAAGATGTGACATTCTCTAAGGACAGACAGGTTCCACAACTGACAAGATGTGACATTCTCTAAGGACAGACAGGTTCCACAACTGACAAGATGTGACATTCTCTAGGGACAGACAGGTTTCACAACTGATTGCGTTCATGTAATACAACCCTTGATTAGCCCTAGGACCTAGACCAAAAATGGCAAATCTATGGCAGGCGAATAAGATTTGAGTGGCACGCCTAGTGAAATAAATGAATACTAAATATAGTTTTTCAGCGTGGCACTATTTTTTTAAAATCAATATTTCGATAGCCTTGTCATTCACGTGTCATAGTGAGTTTTGTGAAGTCAATCAACGCATGGTTGGAAAGCATCTTGGAGGCTGTTGAACACAAAGTTGTGAACCGAACATAAAATATCTTGGCTACCAAAATGGAAAATGTTATGTAATTTTTTGATTTTAACAATTATATAGGCTTATTTTTGTGGTACCTCCCACCCCCACCCCCCGAAGGTGTTACTTTCAATGTTTTTACTTTAAGTTAATGACATTGATATTGTCTAAGACACTCATTTTGACAATTTAATAAATATTACTTTTTTAAATATAGTAATTATTAAAATATTTACAATTTTATTTGAGTAATCCATTACATTTCATAATATTCAACCAGTTTTTTGAGTTTTAAATACTCGTTAAAAAACTTAAATTAGAGGTGACACACTGGACTATTTCGGAATTCAGATAGTCCTTAAGTGGCCTACTTGTCCGAAAAGTCTTAACATTCCTGACCTAAATACTGTGGTTGTTCTAAAGGCCTTAGCAAAATAATATGTAATTTAGCACGTTATCATCTCCAAATCCTTTTAGAAAACATGTACCTTGACAAAACTTGCCATTTTCCTTCCACCTTGTCCTGTTGTTTGGGCGGGGCATCTGACTCTTTTGTAGCCCAAAACTAGAACTCAGTCCATTAATTACCCTGGCGGTAATTAGTAGTCGTGACAAAGGCTACAGGAACATTTCAACAATACTACTAATGCAAATTAAGATGTAGTATATTAAAAATAAATGTTACAATACAATCGTACTTAAATATATTCTGATAGGAAGAACAATATGACAGTCACAAACGTTGGTAAAACAACTTTTATATATTCATACCTCAATCCATGTGATTTTACATCTTTAACTTTTGATAGATATTATCAAAATAAATAACATTCCCCAAAAACGATATATTATTATATAGTTGACCACATGAGAAACGATAGTAGGACTCTAGTTGGAGGAACAGATTTTTTTTTACAAAATACGAATATAATTTTTGTGTGTGACACAATTTACAAAAATCACTTATCAGTAAACTTACCTCTTGGTATTTTTTTCCTCAGAAAAAACAAACATTATTTTGATAATCATATGAAAACACTCTTCATATATAATATTTGAACAACATTGATAGACACATAAAATATAACTTTTCAAAAAGCAGTCATCGGTAAGATACTGATAATTTAAGGATTGGATTTAAAAATATATTTAAAAATCCTAGTTGTGACGTATTAAAAATAAGTTTTAACAAAATCTGTTAAATAGTTTTGTCTGTAACTACAGGAACAGAATAGAATTGTATAACCCTTTCATCATAATCTGGAGGAAGATAAATGTTCACGATTACAATAATTTCTCCATACGATAAAGTAAACTAACTTTGTTCAAATTACTTTTTTTAAAAAAAAGGACACTGTTAAACATATTTTTTCTGTTTCTGAGGTAAAATTAGAACAACCCCACTCGATCATCGCTTGTTTTCGGCTATTGCCAACTCTTACAGCCTTAACACGAACTTAACTAATCGTTGCATAACAAAACTAGAAACAAAGTAAATAGATAGTACGGCACACCGCACGCATTTTCTCGCATATTTATCTAAATTGGGGATATTTACAAAAAAAAAAACTTGTAGGACAAACAAAATAATATACACTGTTACAGAAACACATTGAGAAAAAAGTAACATCTCTGTTCAATAAAGAGCATAACACTCAACTCCCATTTCTCTGACCTTTATTTAGAAAATATATTTTCTCATGGATAGGAAACTATTGGTTTTATAAAAAATATATATTTCAAATAAAAGTTTATTTTATTTTTAAAAAGTCATATAACTTTTCAGTGATAAGTTATTTCGTATCTCAAAGAGTAGCGGAGATATGATCAACATTGGAGATTTTAGTTTGTGATAAGTACCTCTAAGTCATTTACCCGGAAAAATGAGATCCGCCATTTTGTTTGTAGCTTTA
Organism: Timema cristinae; assembly: GCA_039000515.1. NCBI lineage: Eukaryota > Metazoa > Arthropoda > Insecta > Phasmatodea > Timematidae > Timema > Timema cristinae. The sequence continues at coordinate 18,279,052 of JBCFYV010003508.1, read as the reverse complement.
AACAGTGCCTAGATACGAATTTTAATAAAAGTTGTTAGAACAGATTTAAAGAAAATCGCTTTTTTCTCTTTTTGCCCCTGTATAAACTACCTTTAATTTTAGGGAAATAGTTTCGGCTTAAGGCCGAGATACAGACAGACAGATGGCATCATGAAAACTACCTTTTCAGGATCATGGGATCATGCATGAAACGTCAACATTTATCAAAATCTCGATTTCATTGGGTGTTTTTTTTTTTTTTTTTTTTGCAATCACAACAACACCTTTCCCCAAGGGGCCGCGAGATAGTAATACAAAAAACACTGAAATACGGAAAATTTGTCTTGTTTCAAGACAGCACGCCCTCAATCAGTGTTGCCAATATAAATCATCGCGGTCGGCTGAGTGCTCAGTGCTACCAACCAATCAATTAGCATGATTACATTCCAAATGGCGGCTCACTCGTATCTGTAATAATCGATTACTCGCCTGGTTTGCAGGTTAACCTCGCGATATTTCATGCCACGGAAATGACGTCATCACTCTTGTATTGGCTGCAATCTACCGGAGGCAGATGAAATATTACCAACTTAACCTCCTCACAAAGCAATGGTGCACGTAATATCACGTATCCCAGGACACACGAACCAATACAAGTACGCTACCTATACGGCAAATTCGAAGCAATTTTGCGAAGCGGGTTGCATATTAACTTGACGTACCTAAGTACTTTAAGTACTTTACGCACTATCAAACTAAAGCCCGGTATATAGAGCCTGTAAGATCCGCATCCATATAGTCCTCAAGTCCTTATAAATGGAAATCGCGTCTCCACAGGTTATATCCTTAATCACGTGACCGTACCAACCAACGAGAAAGTGTGAGATCACGTCCAATTAAATTCGTCTAGAGAAAATCGTCTGGATCAAGGCACAAATTGACGTAATCTGTGAAACAGAGATTATAAAGCATAATACCAAAATGAAGCCACTCTTTCTGAGAACTATGTATCTATCAGAAAACTGTTTCTGGGATGTAACACTTCACGTTCTTTTTAATTTTCAGAAATTTATTTCCGGAGTGATAAGAATTAAGTACTTAAGGATATGGACTTTGCAGTGCAATTTGTTAGTGTGGAGTCGATTTCTTACGGACCTTACAGATACGGAGTCTGTAGTCGGGACTTGAGACGACAATGTGCGAATTAGAAAGAGATGGAAGAAAATGAGTTCATTATGCGCGGCCTATTTTTCATAACTGCTGAGAGCACTTCCCCTCTTCCGTTGTCGAACATACACATTCACTCTAGTAGATCCTGGACAGCATTGTCTTACATTTCAAAACTAACCTTTCCTTGTTTCCTTTTTAGATAGACATTTATTTCCCCGGAATGTTTTAATCTACATCGTGGAAAGAAGATTCATACTAGACATAGTCGTGAATAAACAAAATAGCCTGAGTTGTAGACGATTAAAAAAAATTGAGTTCACAAAAAATTATTTCAAGATAAAAATAATATTTTTATGACAACTTATTGAATTTAAGACTATTTCTTAGAATTATTTAATAGTTTCCAGTTTTTGTTTGGATGTTATATCTTTAAAATTTGCCAAATAGGAAGTAAATAAATACGTTAACACGGGAAATCCTATTGACTTGTCGTGACGTCACAGGGGGTAAATACTTGCCGTGCTAAATTTTCAGCCGTGCCAATAATCGAACCCTGGACCCCTATATCTAAAGACCCATACTTGATAAAGATAAGCTGTTTGTCTCCCAAAATATGAATCAGTCAACTCACAGTGTAAGAACACTCCAATGTTACCGGACAGACAGGAAAGGAGAACCGTGTGGTGTTTGTTACCTCTACCGGAAATTGATTGGCGCTTGTGTTGCAAAGTACATTGTAACTTAACTATATATACAATGCATTTGTAATTGTAGCCCAATTATTACTACCTGCTGTCCAAACATTTGACCAGATGTTATTTGATTGTTCAAATAGGTTTCAATAATTATTTAGTTTAGGTAAGAACTGATGTAAAAACACACTCCCTTGCAGTTGCAGGTATAAATTGTTGTAAAAACATGCTCTCCTTACAATTGCAGGTAGTTATTGTTGTAAAAACATGCTTCCCTTGCAGTTGAAAGTAGTGACTGTTGTAAAAACATGCTCTCCTTACAATTGCAAGTAGTGACTGTTGTAAAACCATGCTCCCTTGCAGTTACAAGTAGTGACTATTGTAAAAACATGCCCCCTTGCAGTTGCAAGTAGTGACTATTGTAAAAACATGCTCCCTTGCAGTTGAAAGTAGTGACTGTTGTAAAAACATGCTCCCTTGCAGTTGAAAGTAGTGACTATTGTAAAAACATGCTCCCTTGCAGTTGAAAGTAGTGACTGTTGTAAAAACATACTCCCTTGCAGTTGAAAGTAGTGACTGTTGTAAAAACATGCTCCCTTGCAGTTGAAAGTAGTGACTGTTGTAAAAACATGCTCCCTTGCAGTTGAAAGTAGTGACTGTTGTAAAAACATGCTCCCCTTGTTTCAGGATGCGGTCGGACCCCACGGACGAGTCTGTATCTATGGACGCAGACTGGCCGGACGAGGCGTACCGCGGGTCGGATGGCGGACGGAGAAGTCGCTCGGCGAGACGCTCGAGACCCACCCCAGCTCGAACCCCTGACCTCGAGCTGACAGACTCGTCCTCAGTGAGTGTAATACTGTGTAGTGTGGTCAGAAAGATGACGAGGGGTTTTGGACAACTTTGAACAAAGCACAAGTGTTTGAACGAACATTGTCACATGGACATTACTCAGTCGGTAGCGTGTCTCTACTAAGCTAAGGGTCCCAGATTCGATTCCCGGCACGGCTGAAAAATGTATAATTGGTGAAATATGGATTTCGCCCTTTCACAGTGATAAATTAACGAAGGGGGGGGGGGGCTTGAAATTGTGTTTGTTCTAGATTAAAATTCGCTAATAAGTTGTGTGCTGATATAGCATAATCAGTATTTTCAGAAAGTGCACGTTAAACGCCCCAAATAAATAAAAACATCATAAACATTGGGATGCGTCTAAGCATTAGCCAGTACTAATGTACCGCTGCCAAGGGGACGCCCAAATGTACTAACCGTACATCCTGTCCGTGGCACTGTCCCGATGAAATGAGGAGAGGATAGTGACTATGACATTGTGGATCCAATTAAGATCTTAACCTAAGCCTAAATAACCAAACCTTTGTGACTTTGGGAATTATTACCCTTTCGAGAAAAATCCCCCAGTACCAGCTTGGAATCGAACCCTGGCTCTCTAGGTCAGCAGCCAAGAGTACTATACCATGAGGCCGGCTATGGTATTGATAAAATAGTGCATACTGTATTTTATGATTCATCAATGAGAGGAGTCCAATAAGGACGGGCCTATAACGACTCTACTCATTACAGTAATGGACCGGACCAAGGAAACTGACGGTGAGCCTAGCAACGAGGTAATTTCAGATGATGTTTTGATACGGCGAGAAACTGAAGTGGAAGTAACAGGACAAACTGAATACTTGGAACGACAAGTTCAAAGAATTCCAATTAAATATCGGTAAAAACCAATCGAGACAGTCAACAGAAGAGGAATAAGTTTAAAACTTCAAATACCTCGGAAGTATCATCTCAAAGGAGAACACTGTTGAACAGGGACATACTCGATAAGACACTAAAAAGATCATTTTTTTACGGTCTAGTATTTTTTATCGTATGGTATTTTTGGCCACGAGAGATGTATTATCTAGGTTATGTCGCCTCGTGTGTGGACTGTTAGTGCTCTGATAGCACAGAGTACACTCAGGGTACAACTATGGAGGCTGTCTATACGTACCCACGATCAGATGATGTTGTGAAACTGGGGTGAGTCTTAACCTAACTCGATCCTAATTTACCAATCCCTGGCGACCGTTGAGACTATTCCCCTATATGGAGAATAACAAAGGTACCAGCCGGGAATCGAACCTGGGATCAGCCAGGTGAACTGACCACTACACCACGGGGCCGGTTACAGTCTAGTGAGAAACTAGCTATAGGATAGCAAAATACAAGCAACAGGAATAAAATACAACAGAGCTACGATACAGAGGACGAGGGAAAAATGATCAATAAGTAAGTAAATAGAAAACTAGTTGGCATTGCCGGGGTTGAGGGGTATGGACACGTGATGAGAATGGGTAACACTAGAACAGCAAGGAGATACTTTGATAGAAAGTTGAAAGGAAATAGGACCAAGGGGAAGGCCAAGGAAACGATGGCTGGCAACTGTGATATAAGAGGTGGAGAAAAAGAGGATGCAATTGGGAAGACGAAGAGGAACAAAAGTTATTCGACAGGAAGAAGCGGCGAGCGTTTGTTTACCCACACCCGGGAAACCGGAGTTGGGAAATGATGATGAGTATAATCTTATTAGGAACACATTTTTATAAAATATTAATTCAGAATAAAATAAATGGTACGGCGCACCACACAGAATTTCTCTCTTTTTCTATAAACTCGTAAGATTTCTGAACGGAATAATGTACATTGTATCATCACCACTCCACATAAGAACACGAGTAAAATAATATACAATGATATAGAACCAATGAGAAAAGAGACTCATCTTTGTCCACCTAAGAGCATTTCAAACAGTTTAATGTTTTAAAGACCTTAATAAAATGGTATTTGAACCATTTGCTGATAGCTTGGAAACTGGGATCTGCTTTACATGTTCCAAGACTATTTTTTAGGGTTCGGGGGTCATGAGACGTCGACATCCATCAACATTTCAGGTTAGATTTTTTTTTTTTTTACGGTCGCAATACTTAAACTTTAATGTCCAAAAAGTTAAAATATATATATATAACTAGATAGCTGTTGCCCGCGGCTTTGCTCGCGTGGAAGTTGATTATATACAAATACGAAAATATACATATGTATTTACAGATTAATTAAAATATTACGTTACGTTGATGACCATAACTTGACCTCAGATCAAAAATAATGCAAGTCCGATACAAACTTTCACCCCCTTTTTCATCCCTTATTAAATAAAATTTCCAAAATTCCTGAAACACGTATTTATTTGTTTTACGTCACTAACCGAAATACAAAATTTTGTTTATGTAACTTTCAAAATGACGGACTTTCATACATTATCATACATATTATCATCCCCTATTTTGACCCTTTGGGGTGGAATTTTCTAAAATCCTTTCTTAGTGGGTGCCTACATAACAAAATGAATATACAGTCCGAATTTCATGCTTGTAGCCTTGATAGTTTGCGCTCGGCGATGATGAATCAGTCAGTCAGTCAGGACATGTTATTTTATAAGTATAGATTGCGTATAGATTGAAAGTTATTGATTTTATAAAAATATGTTTCGAATAAAATATTTGTATTAAAAATATATATACATATTTGTAATGCTAAGTAATTTCATATCTCAAATAGTTTCGGAGATATTATAAAAAATGTTAATTTACACATCAGACCGGAGCCCTTAAAGCCATTTTGCCGAAATATTGAGAGTAGCCATTTTGTTTGGAATATTTATTAATGTTTATAAATGAAATTTAATCAAAATCGTTAAAGCCAATTTTGAGAAAATCGACTTTTTATCTTTTTTCCCTTCAGTAAATTACCCTTAATTTTAGGGGTAGATATCCAATTCCAAAAACACCTCGGGGCAACCTTATGAAAACCCTGGATACCAAGTTTTAGCTCAATCGGTAAAATAGTTTAGGCTCTAGTTGGAGGTACAGACAGACAGACAGACATTCAAAAACCTCTTTTTCGGATTCAGGGAGTCATGAAACGTCAAGATTCATCAAAATCTCGAGTTCGATTTTTTTGACGATCACCATACTTTCTCTACCTGTAAGATAGAGAGAAAGAAAAAATATGTTTATAATCATATGAAACTCTCTTCTTCTATAAAACAAATCGCGTGTTTGTTATGAGCGTTGCGTGATATCTATCTCACTCGGAGGGCTGATATTTATAAATTACGATATTTATAAAGTGTTCGATGGCCGCATGGTCTATGGTGCTACTCTCGCAGTAAACTAGACTGTCGATGACGGGAGATTGAGGTTTGAATCTCGGTCGGGTATACTGAGGGTGATTTTTACAAAGTAGTTTTGCACTCTCACTCTATACAAATACGAGTACACTTCCTATTAATATAGACTTCCTAATCCCTAAAACCATTCGTGTAATTAGTACATAAGCGTATAACTCGAATGCGGTGCTAAAAAATAAATAAAAATTGTAGCCCCTGTGTACAAACATTTGAACCTCGAAGATTAAATTTTAGCTGTATTACTAGATCTTTTAAATTTATTAAAAACTGGGCCGGAAGAAATAAAATAAAGATAATTTTTTTTCCATCTGAAGAAAAGAAAAACGTTGCCGGGGTAGCCACGTAATGAAACTATGATTACTTTTAATCAAAACTAGTATGTATTGTTATTTAGCTGTGGACAGACGTGTTACCAACTGTTCCTAGGTTAAGGATGCTAGATGATCTCGCGGCTCAGTGGCTGGAAGGCTTGTAAACACAGGCCCGGGTTCTAGCCTCTGTAGGGACCTACAATAATTTAGAATGTGTAATAGGTTGATTTAGTTTGTTAGTCGTCTTGTGGTATAGTCATGTATTTTTAGAAAGTGCACGTTAAACACACCTCAGAGGATACTTCATATACTTTTGACCACCAACACTGATCGAAAGTAAATAAAGTATGGCATTCTAGAAAGAGGTCTCATTTGATTTATTAATTAAAAAGTTATTTTGTAATGCCATTGCGTCCGTGCGTCATCCCGCCAGCGAGCTCTACCGACAAAGCGGCCGCCGTATGGTGGCGAAGATAGTGCCAACACTTTCGGATAGAGAGTGTCATGTGATCAGCACAACGGACCCTAACTTCCAATTATATATCCTTATGGATTACTGTATAACTTATATTAACATTCTAAACAGACCAAGAATATAAATACTATAATTATTGTAATAGTTTTATTTACCCCATTGTGGCAACAGAGTTTCCAATTTTCAAATAAAGGGCTACCTATAAAAATCAGAGCTAAGCTGTACATCAGGAACTCCGTGATATCAACGGCATCTGTCCCCTTGCGTTTCCACAGCATTCAGGTCAGATTATGTTAGGTTTAGGTTAGAGCTAATAAACGTGTCACAGATCTGCGTCGTCCATTTGTTTGTTTCATTTCCGTGCACATGCTCAGATGATCCTACTGATATCCTTTGTCTGAAGCTGACCTTGGGACAAGTCTTCCAGGCAGAAGAAAAGTGAGGAGATGGTGTAGGGGTCATTTGTTCCTGACACTTACGGTGGAGAACAAGAACAAGATAATCAAGTTGCAATGAAGCTGGGAGAGTTGTGCAGAACCAGTGTAGTGGGGGGAGGGGGAGAGGGTGTTCTTAACCTCCGGGTGGGTTAAGGAAGTGGTTGCCGGATAAACAGCTGGATCTGAAAGCCACTTCCTTCCTCCTCCTTAGTCTTACCGAGTCCTTGGGATCAGGCGGAGTGCTCTCATACCCAGGGTCAGTTCAGGATAGAAGAGCATTTTGTCCAAAATTAATTACATGAAACCGCCTTAGACTTCCAATGACCAGAAATTTGAAACTTAAAAAGAGCAAACTGAATAAGTATTTGCCCTCATCCCTAAAAAAAGGTTAGTTCGATTTAACAGGTTGTCCTGAGCAACGAGAGCTGTCCTTAACTTGCCTGCAACTGCGGGAAAATAAGATGATATGTTAAATTTCATACAGTAGTTTGTTCGGGGTGTATTATCATAAAATACAGGAGACTTTGTAAATATTCATTTAAACTACTGACGCCGTGAGTAGATATAATACTACAGTTCATACAGTAGTGTGTTGCGGGGTGTATTATCATAAAATACAGGAGACATTGTAAATATTCATTTAAACTACTGACGCCGTGCGCTATATATAATACTACAGTTCATACAGTAGTGTGTTGCGGGGTGTATTATCATAAATACAGGAGACATTGTAAATATTCATTTAAACTACTGACGCCGTGCGCTATATTAATACTACAGTTCATACAGTAGTGTGTTGCGGGGTGTATTATCATCAAATACAGGAGACATTGTAAATATTCATTTAAACTACTGACGCCGTGCACTAGATATAATACTACAGTTCATACAGTAGTGTGTTGCGGGGTGTATTATCATAAAATACAGGAACATTGTAAATATTCATTTAAACTACTGACGTCGTGCGCTAATATAATACTACAGTTCATACAGTAGTGTGTTGCGGGGTGTATTATCATAAAATACAGGAGACATTGTAAATATTCATTTAAACTACTGACGCGTGCGCTAGATATAATACTACAGTTCATACAGTAGTGTGTTGCGGGGTGTATTATCATCAAATACAGGAGACATTGTAAATATTCATTTAAAACTGACGACGTCGTGCCTAGATATAATACTACATTCATACGGATGTGTATTGATGGGTGTATTATCTCAAATACAGGAGCAAGGGAAATTATTTATGTATACGATGTGTCAGGTTAGGATATAAAGGCACAGTTCCGTAGCAGAGTTCTGGGGGGTGTTATCATCAGTCAGGGCACGGGTAAAGCCAGTACATTAATCTCTGACGTACGTGCGTCTTGATATAACGAGCACGTGCATGACAGTTAATGATGTTGTCGGGGTGTTGTCATCTACAGGATACTATGTAATATTCATTTAACAACTGACGCCACGTCGTGCGCTAGATATAATACTAAATTTCATACAAGAATTGTATTGATGGGTGTATTATCTTCAAATACAGGAGGCAGAAGGCGAGAGAGTTGATCTGTGATACGATGTGTTCAGGTTAGTGATGATATGGCAGGCAGCTCCGGCGGCGGTAGCGGCAGAGCTTCCTCCAGGGGGCGTGGGTACGGTGGCGGCTCAGGGGCGGCACGGCGCAGGAAGCCAGTACTTAATGCCGGGAGCGGAACGTGCGTCGTCTGGAGAGTAACGAGCGGGAGCGAATGCGGATGCACAGTCTCAACGATGCCTTTCAGGTACTAGCGCTGTTGTGCCAGTCTCACAGCCATGATGTCTATGTAATCTTACACCCGTTAGTATATCTGTAGTCTTACAGCCCTGATGTCTCTGTACAGTCTTGTCTCACAACTATGGTGTATTTGTACAGTCTCTGAGAGAAGTCATCCCTCACGTCAAGAAGGAGCGCAGACTCTCAAAGATAGAGACTCTCACCCTGGCCAAGAACTACGTCATGGCTCTCACCAACGTCATCTGCGACATGAGAGGTGAGGAGTCTCCCTACGCGCGCGCCCTGGGGGCCGGGGACAGCGAGGGGAGCGGGGCGGAGCCCCCAGACCCGGGATTACTACCTCCCGTCAGGTTCCTGGAGAATGACACCAGCTTCTACGAGGACCACCCGGGAATCCGCGCTTAGACGCCGCGAGCAAGGTCAGGTCTGTTGGAGGGATGGCAGGCCAGCTGGACAGACGCCATGACGTCAGATCTATCGGAGAGATGGCAGGCCAGCTGGACAGACGCCATGACGTCAGATCTATCGGAGGGACGGCAGACCAGCTGGACAGACGCCATGACGTCAGATCTATCGGAGAGATGGCAGGCCAGCTGGACAGACGCCATGACGTTAGATCTATCGGAGAGATGGCAGGCCAGCTGGACAGACGCCATGACGTCAGATCTTTCGGAGGGACGGCAGACCAGCTGGACAGACCTCATGACGTTAGATCTATCGGAGAGATGGCAGGCCAGCTGGACAGACGCCATGACGTCAGATCTATCGGAGGGACGGCAGGCCAGCTGGACAGACACCATGTCAGGTCTGTCGGAGAGACGGAATACCTGCTGGAAGACGCCACGTCAGGCCTGTCAGAGAGACGGAAGGCCAGCTGGACAGACACCATGACGTCAGATCTATCGGAGGGACGGCAGACCAGCTGGAAGACGCCACGTCAGGTCTGTCTGAGGGACGGCAGACCAGTTGGACGGACGCCACAAGGTTAGGACTATTGCTGGTCCAGTTGGGACTATTGTGATGTTATTGGTGCAAAAATGTAACTGAAGTTCACACCATGACACAGTTCGCGGTGCATTTTGAGACAGGAAAAACAGAACGCAAAAATGTGATCCTTTATCTGATCCAAGGAACAGATGATCAGTCATTGATGTATGTAGACGGCAGAGTTTTATTGCAACATTCCCTTCGGAGCATTGGCCTTAAGATTACTTTCGAACTGACAGCACTTTGGTAGTGACGAGGTTATTATTGTGTGAACAGCACTTTGATAGCCACGAGGTTATTATTCTGTGAACAGCACTTTGATAGCCACGAGCTTATTATTGTGTGAACAGCACTTTGATAGCCATGAGGTTATTATTGTGTGAACAGCACTTTGATAGTCACGAGGTTATTATTGTGTGAACAGCACTTTGATAGTCACGAGGTTATTATTGTGTGAACAGCACTTTGATAGTCACGAGGTTATTATTGTGTGAACAGCACTTTGATAGTCACAAGGTTATTATTATGTGAACAGCACTTTGATAGTCACGAGATTATTATTGTGTGAACAGCACTTTGATAGTCACGAGATTATTATTGTGTGAACAGCACTTTGATAGCCACGAGGTTATTATTGTGTGAACAGCACTTTGATAGTCACGAGATTATTATTGTGTGAACAGCACTTTGATAGCTACGAGGTTATTATTGTGTGAACAGCACTTTGATAGTCACAAGGTTATTATTATGTGAACAGCACTTTGATAGTCACGAGATTATTATTGTGTGAACAGCACTTTGATAGCTACGAGGTTATTATTATGTGAACAGCACTTTGATAGTCACGAGGTTATTATTGTGTGAACACCACTTTGATAGTCACGAGATTATTATTGTGTGAATAGCACTTTGATAGCTACGAGGTTATTATTGTGTGAACAGAACTTTGATAGTCACGAGACTATTATTGTGTGAACAGCACTTTGATAGCCACGAGGTTATTATTATATTAACAGCACTTTTATAGCCACGAGGTTATTATTGTGTGAACAGCACTTTGATAGTCACGAGATTATTATTGTGTGAACAGCACTTTGATAGCTACGAGGTTATTATTGTGTGAACAGCACTTTGATAGTCACGAGGTTATTATTGTGTGAACAGCACTTTGATAGTCACGAGATTATTATTGTGTGAGCAGCACTTTGATAGCTACGAGGTTATTATTGTGTGAACAGCACTTTGATAGTCACGAGGTTATTATTGTGTGAACAGCACTTTGATAGTCACGAGTTATTATTGTGTGAGCAGCACTTTGATAGCTACGAGGTTATTATTGTGTGAACAGCACTTTGATAGTCACGAGATTATTATTGTGTGAACAGCACTTTGATAAGCCCCGAGGTTTTGATCAACATTACCAGGGATATATTTTCCCCAGATGAACGGGAGATGTTGCAAACTATTCTGAGAGTCTGACAAGAATCCAGTGTGTCATCAAGACTTAAGTAGTGTTGTGTTATTTGCACTATAGTAAAGTTAAAGTGATAACATAAGACATCGCTTCAAATGACAATTTCTGAAGACTAATAAATATATTTATAAATATTCCTAACGTTCTAAAGAAGGTGAATATTTGCTTCCCTCAAAACAAGAATTTAAGACAATTAAGTGAATTCAGACAATCTCTGTACTTAGGTTTTAACTGTGATAAGTTCTGAAAAAAAAAGAGTGCAACTAATTAATTAATTAATATTTTTCATTACATTATTTAACTTAGCACGCGTTTAAATGGGGCAAGTTGGGAAGGTTATATCAAGTTTATTTATGATCAGAAAGTTAGAACTGGATCGAGTATTTTGTGCAACGAATCATATAAATATGACTGCTAATCCATGTCTGTGTAACTTTTCAGACGATATAATTGGTAACACTGTACCACAGATTATCTCTTTAATATAGTAAACATATATGTGTGTGTGGTGTGTATAATATTATGTTACATCAGTTGCCTGGCCAAACAGCCAAGGACCAAACTTAAGTTGTTTTGAAACCATGTCACGTTTTTATTGATCTATTTCTAGTTAAATAAAATTATAAATATTTGCCCAGAACTGACTTTGTAAATATTATATATTTCTGGCTAAATATTTATAAGGACCAAACATTAAAATATCATTTTAGACGCGTGTCTGTATAGCCTTAAAGTCGAAAAAGATACCTACTAGTTGATATTTTAGAACTTCACTGAACTATTGTTCTGTTAAATTTTTGTGATGCTAGAAACTTATATAAATTCAGTTACACATAATAAGACACTAACATAAAAGTAACTAATTAAGATTTCTATCCAGTCATTTTCCAACACAGAGCTCCCACACAAATAAAAAGGTGAAATCAATTTCCCTTAAATATATATATATAATAATTTCCTTTGCCAAAATATGACGTCCAAGTAATATTTTGTTTCCCTAAAAGATTGCGTGTATACGTTTGTTTTACTGATGTTATGTATAAATAGAACGGAGAAAAACCTTAAGTTTAAAGAGTGAGGTTTTGTAAGGAGGCGAATAGAGGCAAAAATTTGCCGAATAATCAAAATAAAAGCAGAGGAGTGTTTTTATTAGCATCAACTCTTACAGTCTGTTCAGGTTATATGAATATGTACTTATTATGATGTGTTTAGGATCAGGAAGGTTGAATATAGAAGAAGTGTATCAGCACTCACATGAAGGGAGAGGGGAAAACAATTTAGGGAAAACCACTCTCAGTACACCCAACCATGATTTGAACCCAGATCTCCCCGTCACCGGCAGTCCAGTCTATTGCATGTATCACACCTCAGACCATTAATATGTGATACATGGTAAATATAAGCCAACATATTTTATTTCTCCCAGCGCGTATTACTACCTGTTACCCGCCTCGGTGGCGTAGTTGGTTAACGCGCTTGTCGTGTTGAGCTCGACTGCTGAGGACGGGGAGATCGAGGTTCGAATCTCGGTCGGGTGAACTGGGGGTGGTTTTTCCTAAATGGTTTTCCACTCTCCTCCACGCAAATGCGGGTTCACTTCCTCTAATTAAACCTTCCAATTCCTAATCCATTAGCGTAATTAGTACTTAAAGCGTATAACCCGAACGGGTAGTAAGACGCGGTGCTAAATATTATTATTATTACTACCTGTTCGAGTTATACTTAGGAGGAGAGTGGGAAACCTGCTAGGAAAAAACTTCCCTCTGTACACTGGTCAACCCTTTTCAAAGAGATAAATAAACACGTGAATCTTTGGAATAAATATAACATTAGAGCTGTACTCTATTACCGACCAATAAACCAAGAGTACGAAACAAAGTTTCGTTTTCAACGAGTACAATTAGGTTGCATCTTTCAACAAAACAAAATATTATTAGTCCGAGATGTAATTTCCCCCCCCCCTGTTAATTATTATTTTTGTCACCAACATAAAACATGTTTGAGAGGCCTAACGTGACTAAATACAATATAATTATGAAACCTAAGGCCTCTTTCGGACGAGCGCATGATAATCCAGTACCCTGTGCCACAATCACATCTACTTACAGGTGTTATACAATGCTGGAACCACAAGAAGCTATCATAGTAATGCTTACGTTTACGATTAGTTTTTTAATGCCAAAGATGCGTATGCCCTATGATTATTTCAAGGCTGGGGAATGGATAGTAAAAAACATAGTTCCAGTCTTTTCAGAATACTGTGTAAAGCTTTTTATTTATATCCATTTCATTATATCAGTATGCTATTTTGATGAGATGTATAATATTTTTAAGTATCCGCCCCAGAAAATAGACACTAGATAGAATGAAAGTATAGGGAAAATTTCCAGCCAGCCTTGAATTTTATTTGTTTGAGCACTATAACCATTACTTCTAACGTACCACGACACTGGTCATGGTCGAATCTCTTTCTGTAAATTGTTCTGCATCGAAGTTTGCTGCCATGTTTTTCTCCATCTGATGACACCCAAATAACATATTTCTGTACTGAGCTTCAGTTTATGAGAGCTCTTGTGAAAGAGGCCTTAGACTGATTTGTGCCAAAAAAAAAAAAAAGTTTAACCTATGTATAAGTTATACTTGTTTAATTCGATGTAAATATCTTCGAAGCCAGGATTGGTTCGCAGAAATACAGGAACATAAAATATCGTGGGTGTGTATTTTTATTTTATTTTTCAGTGTTTTACTAATATTTTTAGAGTACAAAGCATACATTTATTGAAAGATAATGTGGTATAGGCGCTAAATGTACTGTATGAATTTGGCATAAGAGTAATACAGAAATAAATACATAAGTATTACCCACATGTGTTAAAAAAAAACCTAGAAAAAAGCCAGACAGTTATTATTCAATTCATGTTCAAAATCAGAAACATCAGCTCAAAAAATGGGTTATAAACCACAATCATATTTAATAGCAAAGACTGATTTTTTTTTTCCTTGGCCAGGTTTTTAAAAATTTATTTTTCTTCACTTGAAATCTACCGCTTTGAAATGAATATGTGTATTGAGAGCATTCCATTGTTGTGTACAAAGTATAAATATGTCTGTAATGAATCATTACCAAGCTAGTTATCAACTGTCATGGAAATGTTTTAAGAAGGAACTAGACATATTCTCTTTTTAGCTTGAATTATGCAGCGATCATTCGCAACGAGTTCGCCTATAAAATGTCAATTTTAAATAAATCGGTGTTGTGTATGTGGATTTTTCAAAACCAAAAAATAATTTTTGGCCCATTTAATCGACCATTTAGAGAGCTATAAATAACTTTTTTATATGTATACTCTACTAAGCTAAAGAAACAGGAGAATTTGGTGAAATTGTTTTTTCCCCTATTAACACACATCTTAAGATTCAAAGATAGTCTATTTTGATTCATAGTAGGGGTTTGGGAAGCTTAAAAAATCTTTGAGTAGTAAGTAATAGTTTGCTTCGATTTTGAATCAAAAATAAAATTCCAAAATTCAACAATTACAAAGCTCTGATGTATATATAAAGATAAAATACACATTTATGTTTCTATTTTCCATTTTCTGCTGTAATTTCAATAGAAAATTAGTGTTCACATAAAATATATTAAAAAAAATTTAACTACATTTTGTGATACCCAATAATTTAATTTATCCTTGATTAAATATCTTAATTATGTTTAAAATAAAACATTTTGTAAATTATATTCAATACCCAAATTTACATACTTATGCAAAGTATAATATTATCATCCAACATTAAACTTTTTTTTTAAATATTCAAACTTCGATTCGACTTTGAGAATAACTCTTATTTTTCGATTTGTCTTTGCTTCAAATTGAAAAAGTAGACTTCTCACACCCCTAATTCATAGCAATCATACTAGTCAAGGTATCATTAAAAGTAACTTGTTTATTTGGTGTCAAGTTATTTTGTTTCAGAATCATATATTTTATATATATCATTTTATTTAATGTTGAATCTGAGTGATAACTTCTCCTGTTTCGTGACTATATGTAATATTATCAAATGAATGTATCCTAGTCAATCCCTGTCCGTGATGTTACGTTCCTTATTTTTAATATTGTTTGTTCTCAATGTTTGAAGTCGTTACTTAAAGTCAACTCTTGTCTAATGTAGCCAATGATTAGATTTTCTGATTATTCACAAACTCATCAAGAACTTCATATCTTCAACATCAAATGTTTCATTTAGAGATCATCATGTCCTAACTTTGTTATGAAATAGGCATGGGTCGTTACCAGGGTAAGTCATGCTGTACAAGAGTGTACCAGTAAAACCCCCTCCCCTTACCCATTTTCCCATCCATTTGACCAACAACACACACAATGTAATAAACAAATGTATTTTTACTGAATTTAAAGGTCAAGTTTAATACTGAATGTGGGAGGGGAGTAATTTATCAGGTAGAGTCTTATCAAGTCTCACTTATTCGGGTAACAAAGCACAAACCGCCAGTGATGGTTTTTACTGTGCACAAAAATAATAAAACAATATTTTGTATAGAAAGTTGATAAATGGAAAATTAATGTTATTTTAAGTTTGAAAGAGAAGTTATTTTTTTAACTATGTAATTAGATGTAATTTGTATAATGAAGATAGTTAATTTTAGATAATAGATATACATAATATACAAACAAACATTTCACTTTCTAAGTGTTGTTTTGCGTTTCAATTGATGGATTTGAGAAATGTGTTATTGGCACCATCTATTGGAACATAAAGATGAGTGTTAAAAGCTTGTCTTTGACCCCAAAAAAGAGGATGTTAGTTAGGTCAGCATGTTCCCCCTGCACTGTTATAACTGTGGCACCCTGTGTAAATTACACTGTTTAACATGAAGTTATTTGCACAAACTCTCCCAAAATTTACATTAGTAAGTTTATTGAAATAAAAACTGTTTTATAAAGTTGACATTTTACCTCAAAAATCAGTTGCTCTTGAAAAAAAAAACTACACTTATTTATTTAATAATAGTGATGTTATCTGGTCGAGATTCGATCAAATGACCTCAATGCAAAGCTATCTTGGGTACTGTAGTTGCTTCACACATTTGAGAACTTTCTTAAAATAGTTTTTGTTTTAATGAAGTTAATAAAATCTTTTTAATACCTGAATACCTTCATATTATTTGTTTTTGTTTGTAGGTGATTATAAATGATGATAGTGTGATGTGATCACACCATTATTAACTAAGGTGAGCCTATATTATGTCCTGTACACACGAGCAATGTTTCTGTATTTAATCAAGTACAATTCAACTATTACCTTGTGTACGACAAACTTTGATGGTGAATATTAGCAGAACAAGTAGCTATCATGAAAATATGTTTGTATTTTGGTGAAAGCACAGGTTTTAGTTCTCAGTTAGCATATGTCTAAGTACAGATGCATGTGTAGAAGAAATACAAGTTGTCTTATATTTAAAAAAAAAATTGAACAGTGATTTCCTAGTCTTGCAAATAAAAGTAACACCTTTGCTTAGAAAATGTATTTGAAGGAATAAATTTGAGTTCAGGTATAATTATTTATGGTTCAAAAGATATAAGCTTTAATGTAAGATGTAAGCTTTTAATTTCCACATAAACAAACCATTTTCTGAAAGAGATTTCATTTTTGTTGGTAGCATTAACTATTCCACAAAAAAAGTATGAAAACAAAGACTGTGTGAATATGTATTGTATGTTTCGTGATTGTTGAAATCTTTGCTTGAAAAAAACAAACCCGTTTTACTATGGAATTGAATATTAAAACATCGTCCGTATGTTTGAGGATTTAGAATAAGTATATAGAGAGAGCTTGGTATTTATTTTTTACGATTGTTGACGTCCTTTGCAGTATTGCGAGCATATCAACTTAACAACTGCCTTCCAAACCCATACCAGACATTTAATGAAACAATATTTTTAAAGCTTTACACTTACACTTGATGATGTCTTGTCTATTAATGAAGAAATACTTTGTCTAAAAGTCGCCCAAGCTGTAGGGAGACTATAAAGCTTTGCAAATGTTACATAGCTAGCAAATATTAATCACACTTTTAAATTACCAGCAAAATTAGGTGTGTTAGAGCAGCTGACTGACCTGATAGACCTGGATTTGAATCCAAACTGCACACAATTAAAGGTGAACACTTGTCCATTTAATTAAAATTCACACTTCTCATCTTAATAGTCTTTAGTTTTTCATCTAGCAAACTGAATTATCATGGTTTGAAATAAATAGGTCACCAGGAATTAATTAAATCTGTTCACTTATTGGACGGCAGGTTTATTTATGCATACACACTCAAAGTGATTTCAGAAAACATATTTAATCTCAAGTAAAAGGATGAAGGTAAACGCTATTGTGTAAAAACCACAAAACCATACTCCATCTTTTGAGTCCGGAATACTATAGACTGTCGCCTAAACCTCTAGGCATAGTTAGTAGTTGATTATAGTCCTAAATTTGTTTGTTATTCATATTTTATTGTGTTAACATAGTTTTAGATCACACAACTTACCAGTGGTGTACACAGAAATTTACTTTGTGTGATACTATTATTTCTGTACTTCATATTGGAAATTTTGAGAGCATTTGAGAGCATTTTTAATGTATGTAGTTGTGGACATTTTTAATATGTTATAATATTACTTTTAAAATTTAACCTATGCGTTAAAAATATTTTTGGTGCACTAAACTATACTTTTAATTAATTTGTTTTACAACTTTATTTAAATTATTTACAGTATTTCCCAGCTTTCTTCCATTGGGTGCACCCCAGAAACCAACTATGTTAAGTAAACAAAGTGTGTTTGATTAAAAACTGTTATTTTCAAAGTTAGACCCAAATACTAAAGTACAGTGCTATGTAAATTTTAAAAAATCCCCTTACATTTTATTTGATATCTTCTAAAAGAATGTAATAATTCCATTCAATGCCATTTATAAACTTCAACCTAATATTCTACAAGGATATTCATCCAAATACTACCTTCAAGTCTTTCGTATGTAATTGCTAGAAAAGTATTTAAAATGTAGATAAGTTAATAGACATTTATGTAGAAAATGAGTGCCAATGTTTTAGAATATTTTAAATGAAATGTTTTCTATTGTCATATCAGATTTATGTTGGTTATTGTTGACTTAGATAGTTTATAAATATGTGTGTATGATAAAATAAATTGTAAAATGGTATTTTTTCTAGAGGTCAAAATGATTTTATTTATATTTTGTTACATCTTTGCTTTTAAGGAAATCAATGATGGTTTCAATTTATTAAAAATACGAGAACATTCGTATAATTGCCGTGGCTTACAAATAATACAATATATAGCTATATGCATGTACATAGTTCTAAATGTGGCAGGTTGTAAAATATTTAAAGACATGGTGGATTATTGTCAAGTATGTATGCATAGTGATCAAGTTATGTTCTGGTGTTGTGATTACTTGTAGTTCTGTGAAGAATATACTTCACTACCTCCTATATTTTCTCCTAGGGTTTGAAGTTTTAACTTATCCTAAATTTCTCCTTGGAAACAAAGTTGAAATTTATTCTAAATCTATCCTTGAATTCAAAGTTGAAACGAATGTCTCTTAAATGTATCCTACATTTCTCCTTGGATTTGAAGTTGATATTTTTCTTTGGTGATGAGTTTAAACAGAACACAAATTAATGCTATATTCAACAGTACACTAAACTATATTTATAGAGAATAACCATTGTACATGTGGTTTATGACGTCAGTCAAAATTAAAAAATTTGGTGACCAGCTGGAAAGACAACACAATAGATTGTCTCACACAACCTGCTTGGGTTATAACAATGTGTCTATTATACCAATGTAGTAATGATAAGATAGAATTTAGAGGAAATGTTACTTCATTTGTGTGGAGGGAGAGTGGAAAACCATCTAGAAAAAAACAACTAGTATGCAAGCTTAGACCAGTGAAATGTCCTGTTGGAACAGTCACCTCCAGTTTGCCGAAGACCTATAAAATACACCTTTGAATAATTTGTCCAATCTTGGAAGAAAATCTATCGCTAATTTATATTAGGCTAATGACTGCGCCAACCCTTATTTCCATCAATAGCGCATCTGCCTACTGAGCTAAGAGTCTCGAGTTCAATTCCAGGCATGTCAAAAAATGTATCATTTCTGAAATTGGGACCCTCTTCTTCTCAGCAATGAATTAACAGTCAACTCTCAAGGGATTGGGGTTTGTGTCTGTTCTAGAATTAACTTAGTTTGTAAGTCGGATGCTGATATAATCAGTCAGTTCAAAAAGTACATGGTAAATACTATCCGTTAGCTTTGATTTCCTATAGTTTCTACGATTTAAAATATAATTTCAAATCCAATGAGATGACATGAAAACGCCCCGGCTCAATTTCAACCGTAAAACTTAAATTATTACCTTATTTTCTAACAACTACAAGTTTTAAAATACCAGATCATACTCATAACCACTGTATCGTTGTAAATAAACAATGTTATGTATGATAATATGTTGATTAAGAAAAGCTTTTACAGGTTTTTTTTTTGGTGAAAATGGCAGGTGATAAATAACTACAAGACGTTTGTAAGAACGTTACAAAATAATATAAAATGTGTTGGATGAACAGATTCCTATAAAGATTTTTTTTACATATTCAATGTGTTTTTATTATAATTTAAGAGCTGTTAATTTTAAATTTGTGATAACAAACAATGTCACCAAAGTAAATATAAAACATGGAAAATGAAAAAGATAAGCAAAAATTAACTCATTTCAACCCATTAGTCTATCTACTCATTTACTATCTAAAAATTACGATTTAAAATATAATTTTGGTCACTGGGCCACAATATTATTATGCAAAAAAAAAAAGTTCAAATAATATTTTACTGCAGGGTTCGGCAACATTTTTTGGGCACCGATCGACTTACAAACCTATCAGAGGTTCTGCAATCACCCATTGTTTCTATAATCTAATTTTGATTATTTTTATTCCTCTTGTTTCTTAAATTCATTCGTACCTTAGTACTTATTTCCCCTTCTATTTGGAAAGACATATATAATCTATTTCAAAATTAAACTACTCATTTTCTTGTAAAGTTGCATAATAAATATTGAATTATTATGAAACATAAGAAACATGGATACTTCTGAATACTGGCTAGTAACAAAAGGTAGAGTGTTTCCAGTTCAACATCATTTTGGACTGTGATGATTTTCATTTCTGATATAGAAGAATAGATGTGATTTAGATACATAATGAATTTCCTGAGATTTATGTTCAACATTACTAAGAGAAAATTAGTTTAAAATAAACCATATAAGTTTTTAATTGGTTCTAGTTTTCCAAATTTCTCAAATCTTCAAGAAAACTCGGCTCTCAGAAGATCAATGAGTTTGAGGATTTTATGCCGGCTCGGAGTTTTCGAATCAAAATCAGTAACCATCATTTTGAAGGAAGTAAATTGTTTAATTTAATTTTTTAATGAAACTTGGTTCCTCAAAATATACATTTTCCTGAAAATGGTAAAATCCTAAAATTCATGTGTATGATTTTTTTGCCTTTACCTTTGATCGATTATGCTATCTTCGGCAAAGAAATCTTTCCAGCAGAAAGTTTGGACGGCGATTACAGGGTGCTCACTGCTACACTTATAAATATACCAGTGGAAAAGATAAAAGATGTAAACCAAAGCTAAAAGTCTGGGAATTGGAAAAACCGGAGAAATGGGAGGAATATCAAAGGAAGATCTGTGAATATTTATCCAAAGATGAGATAAGAACATGACAAGAAGAGTGGATCTGGTTCGAGGAAGCTCTTGTGGTCACAGCAAATGATATTGCAGGGGAAATAAGCACCAGAGTAAAATAAAAGGAGACTCCTTGGTGAAACAAAGCAGTTCAGGAGGGCATAAAAGATCGAAATTTGGCAAGTAAAGAAAGAAACAAAGACAGTCACAGGGGTGTAGGAAAAGATGAAGACAAACTGAGAGAGAGTTAGGTTAGATCAATAGTACAGAGACCTGAGACTCAGGGCAAAATGAATAACTAAATCAGAGAAAGAGAAAATATGATGAAATGTACTGAGAAATTGGAAGAAGATAGTAAAGGAAATAAGAAACTCCTCTACAGAACCATGAAAAGTATAATAATAAAAGCTCTGAAGAATGAAGATGGAACAATTATGTTGAGGAAGACATAAGAAGACACTTTGTCCAGTTGTACAACAGAAGAGACCTAACAGAGGGGACACAGGAAAAGTTAGAGACAGAAAACAGGAGTGAAAAGAGTGAGTCCGCACTTATGTGGTTAGAAGTTGAAAATGCTCTGAACAGCATGAGTAAAGGCCGCAGGGGTGTAGTGGAGCAGAAACGCCATTCTGTCACAGTTTTTTTGTGGAAAAATATTAAATTTCATTATGCCGAGCCGAGTATTAAAGTGTTTGTGTGTTCAAAATATTTTTTTTAAAAGTTGTTTACCACGCAATTCTAAGTTAACTGATTTTGTATCAATATTATGTTAAAGCTTTTTTTCATACTATGAATCAATACATTCTGATGAAATTAACTATGCTCTATGCAAATTCTTGGAATTTTAGGGGAAGTGCACTAAGTAAGTTTCTACCTTGGTAACCATTAAAAAATGTTCCAGATATCTTCTAGAGGCATTTATGAATGCCATTTGAAAAGAAGAAAAATCCTGACTGATTGGACAAAGGGTACTATAGTCTCCCTCTTCAAAAAAGGAAGTAGACGGAAATGTATCAACTAAAGAGGACTCACCCTATTGAACCACAGTTTGAAGAAGAGCAGTACAGGTTTAGAAGGAACAAAGCGACAGACCTCATTTATACTGTTAGAATGATATTGGAGAAACACTGGGAAAAAGGAAGAGACATCGTCCTTGTATTCTTAGATATAGAAAAGACATGTGATAGTGTAATGAGGGACAAACTGTGGGAATGCCTTCCAAGCAGAGTTAAAATGTTGTACGAATACTGCCAGACATGACAAGTAAAGGAGTACAACAGGGTAGCGCATTGTCACTTCTGTTATTTATTACTGTAATGGATAATATTATGAAGAGTGTGAAACAATTGAATAACAACAATGATTTCAAGGCTTTGACATTTGCTGATTATGTAATCTGGGAAGCAGCAGATAAGAAATATAATACAAGCTAAACACATGGAAGTGCGAGTTTAAGAAGTTTGGCCTCAATTTAAGTCACACAAAAACCTTTGTTATGAAAGTCAGCTGGTGAAATTTTCATGCAAACATCGACCTTAATGGAGTGAAACTAGAGGAAATTGACCGTTTCCAGTACTTTGGCAGTGTTGTAACACAAGATAGCCGCTCTCATGATGAAATTATTAACAAAGTTCAAAAAGGAGCCTAGTTTTACCACCAAGTCGGGAATATATTTCTTACCTATAACAACTTACAGCCTTGAAACAGGTACCATTAACAGGAGAGATAATAACAGACTGCAGGCAGCAGAAATGAAGTTCCTAAGGATGATAGTTAAAAAAAAAGAGCTAAGATCCGAAATGTAAAGATCCATCAAGAGATCCAAATTAAACACTCAATCTGTGAAATCACAGCTGCAGCAAGGTCGAAATGCTTTAGACATATAAAGAGAATGGAGCCAAGGATAGTAGCAAGAGAATGGTCGGACCAAAATCTGGAAGGGAAGAGAGCTGTAGGCTAATCAAGTAAAGGCTGTATTGTTCAAGTGAAGCGATACCTGGAAAGGAGAGACGTGGATTGGTACCATGTCCTAGAGGAGGAAATGTACTGGGTAGACAGTGATGGAGAGCGTTCTTACACCTCACCCTGGTGACTGGAGGCTGTTGTTGATTATGATGATGGCATTGCAGTTCCAAAATTAGTCCATTCAACTGTGGTATCAAGAAGAAATGCAAAATATACTAGCGATTTCAGATCCCCCAATGCTGGATAGTAGTGCGATCGACTGGTTGCACACTATGAGATTTCTGAAAACCAAAATTCAGTAGTATCTTTGTTTTAGTTATGTTCCAGATTATATAGTTATCAGATCTATGTCCTGCTTGTCAGGTAAACAATTAAAAAAAACTAGATGTTTGCGAGTACTTGTAAATTTTCAATCTTTTTCTTAAAAATTCCTCGTTTAGTTAATTTTATTCAATTTCAAGATATAATTTTATAGCAAATAGAGTCTCTAAATATTTTCTTTTGTCTAGTTAAAATAATGAGGGATAACCAGCACACTTACCAAAGTGAAAATGGAGTAAAATTGTTTAGATAGAACTCTAAAAACACACATAAACACATTTTTAAGCCCAAGCTTTCACTGTCACAGCCGGCTTCATCAGGTCAAGAGAGTAGACTGATGCTCTAGATTGGACCAGGATTTGGCTCTATTACAAAGAACATTAAATTTATTTAAAAATTCAAATTTGTGTTATTATACATTTTGGGAAAAAATGTAGTTCTAAAAAATTAAGTTTGTACTTATTAATGGCTTGAGCATGAAACTATTACAGAAAATCAACCTGAAATATTTCTTGTACAAATATTGCTCTATACTATTTAAACTAAAAGAGAAACAAAAAACTCGTTTTCATTCAAACTCGAGTGTAAGTGAAAAATTGCTTACTCGCACAGCCCTCTAAAAACACATGTGTAAAAAAACTATATATTTTATAAATCCATGTCCTTATATTATGTAGAAACCCCTTTTAACACCTTAAAAAATATACAACTTCAAAACATTCCAGTTTTTTCCTGGTTGATTCACAATTATCAATATTTTAGAACGTTTTGGAATCTGACATTTTACTTATAAGTTAATTTTATTGAATGTGTTGAGTAGTTTTAGAAATACACTTTGTTAGATTGTTTTGAAGGTTTAAATTATTTAAGATCGCAGGACTGACATGTGTTTGACTCTGTGTGAATATGCTAATGTTTCCTGTTTCTAACTTACAGAGTCAAGTGGTGGAAATATGTATTTCAAGGAGAAGAAACATTTCTCCAAATAGGTTGTAACAAATTATAGATTATATTACTATTAATACATATGTAAATTATAATATATTATATATATATAAAACTAAATGTTTATTTTTGGATTCTAACATTTTTGATGTTGACATATATCTTAAGTGGAACGTTTAGTGCTTCCGTGTCCAAAACAATAAAAAATGATACCATAATCTTTATGGACAATACACTCTATCTTTATCATTATTTATTTCAATACATGTTATTACCTTTTAATTCATTTATAAGTCCAACAACTTAGGCTGAGCTAAGGGTCCCGTGTTTTATTCCCAGCATAGTCAAAAAATTATTAGTGGTGAAATATGAGTTTACCTTTCACATTTGATAAATTAAAGTAGGGACGTGCGAGACTCGAAAATTTGAGAAATAAAAAAATAATGAACTTGAGCTATTATAAAACCAAACAGGGAATTTATTATTTCCAATAATATCGTAATGACCCTAAAATAGACCGCATCTCCCCCTATCCCCAAAACATCCTTTATTAAGAAATGTTTTAGTTATAAATATTGTTTTTCAATATCAAATTTTGACAATATAAGCTGTTACACTACAAAATTAAACTATAAATGGTGTTCATTGTAAATACCTATCACTATTTTATTAATTGCATTTAAAATGTGTATTAGATATTTCAAGTGTTTGAATGAACTATATATAAGACAATCTAAATCAAATGCTGGCTCAACTGTCAAAAAGGAGCTTTATAAACTATATATTTACTTTAATAAACTTTATCTAATTTTTTTTACTTTCAAAAAACGTTTTCTTGTCTCATGTCTTGATACTTTTTTTATATTCTCGTCTCGAATTGAGAAAATGGTTATCGCACATCCCTAAATTAAAGGCCAGGAACTGGATGTTGTGCCTAGTCTTAAGCTAGATTATGAGGCACATGAAGCTACGACAGGCCTAGCAAGCAGGTAGTGGAAAAATATAAGACTTGGAAACTGACTCAGGCCATAAGCTGGAAACAGTAAAGGATATAAAGTAAAGTAAATTCCTTTACAACAAAAATATTATCCTAGTTATTTTGTGAACAGTAGACCTAGCTGCCTCCATGTTTCTAATCATTACCACAGTCTTTGCATTCCTCTTTGGATTCAAAGTCAAAATTTATTCTATAATTTATCCTTGTGTTTGAAGTTGAAACTTGTTTAAATTTCTCTTTGGATTAAAAATTAACTGTTTTTCACGTGGTATATGACACAAGTTTTATAATATAAATAAAAATAATATATAAATGTTTCAAATAATGCCTATGCAAGATTTACTTTGAAATTGGTCCAACCCCCACAGATTTGGTAGTAATCGCAAAACAGACTGACAGATGAAATGTCAAACAGTTGAGTTAGAAATGGATTCATGTTGTCCAAAATGTAACTTGACCACAGAAAAGTTGAAAGAAAAAAACAATTGTAATTAAAAATAGAATATTGTATTATTTTCACAAGGAAAAATAAATAAATAAAAAAAAGTCTATACAATTGCTACCACTGGACATAAGAATACAGGTTTTATTTTACACTGCTGCCACTGTAGAGATGAATTCAGATCATACTTTACAATGCTACCACTGTACAAAGAAGTAATACACCCCATGACTGGTTTGATTATAAAGTCCGACAGAACCAAACATGTGACTGAATTGTAAATATGTACATGGAGAGAGAGAGAGAGAGAGTTGGCTGTTCACTGGTTGTACAAATAGCAAGAGGATATAAGCCCTTGTTCCGGTGAGATGAGGAGGGTGAATCAAGAGCCCACTTGACCTCCACTCTCTAATAAAAGACTAGAGACACTCCACCGAGTCAACAAAGAGTTCGTCCTCGAAAAGGGACTTCCCCTCTCAGTCCGATACAACCAAGCCCCAGGGAAAACAAACAAGGAAAAGAGTCGACTTTAAATAGATATTCATTTTATTCACTATAAGTTAGAATACATCAGAAATTACGAGAGAGAAAAGATGCAACTGTAATAAAAATATAATATTAGAGTTATATACACCACATTTATCCGCGACCACTTTTGATAAGACAATGTACGTTGATGGTGAAATTAAGTTTTTATTTAAACTCAAGTGTTGTTTACTGAGAAGTTTTAGTAGATCAAATAATAAATAGAAATAATAGACGAATTTAATGCAAGAGATTGCATATATAGAGTTGTATTTAATTTAATTTAAATATAATTTACAAACTTAAAATATGCATATGAACAATGAAGACCAATATTTGCCTCAATTAAGTGTACAAATGATTGGATTTTTTTAGCCCCTCATCTTACAACCCATTTAGGTTGTATGCCTATATCCTAATTACTAGAGCTGTCAAACTTGATTCCTCGATACCTCGATTCTTACTGGTATCAAAATACTCAAGAATTGATCCTAATATTACAATTCCCGTTACTCGATTCTTAGTTCTAAATAAAACTGGCGGCTAAACAAAACGGCAACATTCAAAATAGTAATAATCGATAATCTCTCATATTAATTTAGTTGCCATTTCATTTAAATACCAGCAAATTGTAAATATACCGTAATGGCCCGAATATAATCAACCCAAATATTTTGAGGTGTACTTCATGGAAAATAAATGGTCTTAAAAATGTGACCCGACATTATGACAGTATCAAGAGGTAAAAACTTTTTTTTTAAATAAAAGTTAAGTGAGACTGTCAGAATATATGAATCGATTCCAAGCAAACAATTGATATATAATATGAAAATTAGAATGGCAATTTTCCGTAATATATCAATATAACTATAATTAAATGATATATCACAACTAGGGGTCTGCGAGTTTGGGATTTTTCATTAGAGTCGAACTCGAGTTGAGTATTTCTAAAAGCTCCCGAGTTCGAATATATTCATAATTTTGAAATAATAAGAGTATATATTTGTTTATTTTAAATGAAAATAGGTATTACATCTTTAAATACTAAAACACATGTTCTTAAAATATGAATGACACTTAAAAAAAATTTAAAAAAAAGAACACTAAAAAAATATATGGCTTAGTAGAAAAAAATCATTAAAATGGTTTCAACACTCGTGTCTTTAAGGACATTAAAATTACACTAACAATTATTTTAAAAAAGTAATGAAATGAATTATTACATAATGTCTTGGAAATTTACAATACAATAATGTAGAAACACTGCACAATAATATAAGGTGATAGTGAAAGAAGTCAACCTTAAATGATAGGTTAGCCTAGATAAAAAAAAAAATACTTCTTCTTCATTTCTTAAAACACTTTTACACTGACCACTTCTTCAAAACTTTCAAGGTAACACATTGTTTTGAATTTTCAAAAATATTACTTTTTCATTAATGTCTCTTCATATGAAAAATAAATATTTCCGAAAATTCAAAACAATGTGCTATTGTGGAAGTTTTGAAGCAGTGAGAAGTGTAACAGTGTAAGAAGAATTAGGGTCCCAACACAGACTTTGTGTCCGTGGTTAGTAAGAAATCAATGCCACAATATAAGAATGCTCTGGCCACATAGTCCTTATCCTTAAGTCCTTACTCCTTAGAAGTTGCCCAACTAACTTTCTACAAACTACCAATCACAGCCAAGTGAATGTGTACACGCATTGAAATAAAAGAATGAATAGCAGTGAGAGGATTTGTCGCTATGAAAACATGTACAAAATTATAAGATGGCTACACGTGGAGCTATTTCAGAAACATTTTTATAAAAACCTATACAGCCCAGGAAGAGCGGCTTCTAAGAAAATGTTTTATGAGAAATACCAAGTTCTCAGAAATATTGGCTTTGCTATTGTAGGTTCAACATTATTCAATATTATTAAAATTATTAAAAGTGCTTGTTTTGTTTTAATTTAAAACACTAGTACATCTGTTTTGCATTTTCAGGCTATTGCAAACACTTCTTTGTTTTAAGCTTGAAACAGTGAACTTATCACTTCTTTGGTTTTACATGACAGCTAGCAGAAGGTATCAGTAATGCCAACATTGTCTGAAACTAACTTTTGTCAACATTTTTGGAAATAATTATTATTTACTAATTACCAATATTATTATCACTAAAAATATTAACAATACTTCCCCAAAGATTACAGTATAATTTTATTTCCCATAATCAAATTTAAGAAAAAAAAAGTCTAGTAAATTTATTATAGTTTTCCTTTTAACTCTTGTGGCAATTACAGGTTAAATAGAGTGTGAAATTTTACATTTAATGGTATTATATCCAGTTATAAATATTTTTATAACTGCCCTAACATATCTTTAACATAAATAAATGGTTTGTGATAATAAAGATGGGAAAACATACAAAATGTTTGTAAAATAATATAAAGTTTAAATTTTGTAAATACGAGTATTAATACAACTCTCAGTCCAACCTGCAACAAGTTCCTCTACGTCATTAACTGGCAGGATAGCTTCTATCCAGTGGCCATATTTGTTTTCAGCATATCAAGCCACGTTTAACGTTCTCTTACTTTTAATAATTAATTTGAATTAAACAGCAAAAGAAAACTTCAATACTAAACAACTAACCAAACAGTTATTCTCATAACAAAAATCTAACAATGTTAAATATACATTATAACAGTGAATTATCATATTAAATACAGTTAATAAAACCACATGTGAGTCAACAATTTGAACAACAAAATATTTTATAGTTGAGTACTATTGATTTGTATTTAGGCATGCCTATGCTACTGTTGATAATTTTATTACAAATTTGAATAAGTCTTTTTTTAATATTAATTTGGCTACTTAGTAATATGTGTGTTCTTTTGTGAATATTATTTCGTTGTGTGAGCGTGTTATCCTTGGAAAATAAAGTTTTTTAGTGATCTTTGAATAATTATTTATCTAAGATAAAAATTAAAGCGTGTGATAAAAAAAGTGAATGTTTCTCAGTGATAGATATACATTAAAAATTTAAGTGTATCAAGACTATTAAATAAATCTTTTAACCCCAAGATTGTGTTGTGTTGCCCTCTAGGCTAAACCTCGAGTTTTAGAATTTTTATAGTATTTCAAAAAAATCTGTGAAGTGTAATAAAAAATACTTGCGAGTCTTTCTCCGGTGTTAGTCAAATAAATACCAGGCTAAGACTTCAAGTTTTAAGCTATAGTAGTTAGATAAGAGACTTTGTTATAACTGTTTTAAGAGTAGTGACTCTAATCCGGCACAGCGACGTTGGTAAGTTTGTTTATTAATTGTATTTTACAAATTCATTAATATAACAATAATTCAAGATTTTCGTACAACATAATTCTCAAGTTTTCTTCATGGTTCTTTAATATCATTTTACGCTGTCCATGATTATGGTATTTTTATACCGAAACATGTCGGAAAAATATAAATCAGCATCATTCTAATGGCTGATTATCGCAAGGAGTAATGGGATTGAACCAAGATAAGGCTTAGATTTTATACATAACCTTAAAATAAAAATTATTGTATTCTTCATAAACGTTGTAACAAGAACATTTTCATTACTTTATTAAACCTTATTGGGAGATGCTAACCCAATAATTCAATTTTTTAACCTAATTTACAACACTGTTGATCTTTAAACTTAGTTTTTGTCTTTAATTTGTTGTATCTAAGTTTTGTAAATAAATTTTAATATGTTATATGTCTATTTTAGAATTGTCGTCAACCCATGTTTAAATTCAATTGATGATGTTATATCACTTTATTGAAATTTTTTATGTATGACATTTTGTAGCTCATTAAAAGCAAAATATAATCAATCTTTTGAATTTTAAAAGTCACTTAATTCATATACCAACTTGAAAACTATATAATTTATTCAATTGAAAGTCTATATATTTTGTTATAGTTATTCCTTAGTTTTATATCTAAGTCTTAACTTTATTACCATTCCTTACTTTAAACTACTTTAGAATGTTTTATAATATTTTGTATTATTATTATTATCATCATCGTCATCATCATTATCATCATCATCACCATTATCAGTAGTAGTACTATTATCACCGCGTCCTACTACCCGTTCGGGTTGTACACAATTACGCTAATGTGTAATAGTAGGGTGATTGTGAGATGAAATGGAGGACCTACAGTTTAACGTGGAGTCCGAACCACGGTGGAGGCCTGGTATTCCCCACATTCACAAGTTGTGATTAGTACATGCCTTGTCAGAGGTGAAGGAAGGGTTTGGTAATCAGATAAATCTGTGGCGGGACCGAGGATTGAGCCCCGGATCACCAGCACAGAAGTCTGACACCTTACCTCTAGACCGCCAGGTCACCAATATTTAGTAATACTGTTAAAAAGGTTTATGACAGTGTTTTTTTTTCTATTCTATTCTATTCTATTCTACAAATTCCGATTTTTCACAGTTATAATGTTGTTAATAATACTATTAACAAATAATTATTTGTAAACAAAAATGTTTATTAAAAATTATTTATTTATAATAATAAAACCTAATATGGAATTAAATGCTATTTAAAAAAAATCATATTCTAGAAAAAATTAATAATTAATACTAGGCCATCAACACATCAAGGTCAACAATAAATAAAAAATTAAATAAAACAGTCATATAGGTTTCTTGTATAGACCTAAAATTTGACTGTCAGAAGTGACAGCTGCTAAACACATGTTTTTGCAGATCATATGGTTCAGCATAGGGAGACATAATTTGGTCTAGTAACTTTTCAGAGCTGTCAGCTGTCAGTAAGCACCAAAGAAGCCATGGGGGAACTGTAGTTAAAATCGAGTTATACATATATTTCTTGTGATTGTACTTAACCTACATTTTAGTAGATACTAGAAGTTTTTCTCAACAAAGTTGCTTTTGGTTTCTTTAATTCTCATATTACTATCAGCTGACTGCTTGACGCTCGCTCCTTGCTGTATATGATTTCCTTTCACATTTTTTGATTGGACGAAGTCTCTTATTATCTCATTGGTTGAAACAGTCAAGTGATTACAAATATTGACTCTAATTGAGAGTAGAATTTCTTATGGACTAGGAACCTACAAATATGGAGTCTTGTGTCGGGACCTATAGTTTTGTTTATTTATATCTAGGTCTAGCCTAACTATTGTTTCAGGTTGACTTCTTTCACTAACACAACATTATTGTAGTGTTTCTACACTGTCTTGATAAAAAGTTAATAAAATTGACATTTTAATAAGCTAATATTTCCCCAAAATATGCTTCAGTGACTTAATTACCCTATAAGAAAACGTAAGAATCAAAAACAGTTGGGAATTTGAAATGTTTCAAGTTTCACATTGAGGGGGTGAGTAGGGTATCAGGCACGTTAGATTTTCTATGCAATAATGCTTGGGGGAAAAATATGAAAAAGGAAATGTTCAAGAATAGGAATGGGGGCCAAACTTGAGAATCAGAATCGAGAAAAACAGGTATAGTGACATCTCTACTAATTACGCTAATGAGTTAGGGATAAAGAAAGTTAAATTTAGAGGAAGTTACCTGCATTTGCGTGGAGAGGAGGTTGAAAAGCATTTTGGGAAAACTCTATGCAGTCTATCAAACTTGGATTTTATGTTCGATCTTCCTGTCATCGGCAGTCTAGTCTAACATGAGAATAATGCCTTAGACGATGCGGCCACCAAAGCAGGTGAATGATTATTAAAATTGGCTTATTGTAATTATTCCGGATGACATTTATTTCTGCAATAAGCTAAACTAATATAGAATGAAAGGTTCAATAGTTGTTTAATAAATATTTAATTTACTCATGTTTGACATAGTTTGATGCGACCCCCAGTTAAATTATCTGTGATATATGCTGCCGTACGCCAACAAAATGTCATAGTTTTTTTAAGTCTCTGTGGAGATCTCTGTTTTGATTAAAAAATAAAAAATAAAAGCACAATCTTAGTTATGAATCTGTTCTTGTCTTTTATCCCAAGAAATTGAATTATTTTATATTTTTTGTCATGTTACCATTAGTTTGTTACTTAAAAAAGAATGAAAAAATTGAACATAAATGTTTATTTTAACTTTAAAATTTATATATTTGAAAGCTTTGTATTTGTCAAAATAGAGATTTCACTTTTGAATCGAAGATAAAGCTTGACCAATATCCATAGGGAAGTCGAGATTTTTGAGGTTCCACACACTTTTATAAACTAAAAATGTCTCCTTGTTTTGTCACGCGCTCTTCACAATTATCGCTAGGTGAAGGGATAAGTTTATTTGTTTCTAGCAAGGCTCAGCATAACTCTCCTTACTATTTCTATTATTGTTTCATATAAAGTCTCGATGTGGATTCATTCAAGGATATGAAAAACTTAAATTCAACTAACAACTTTTTTTAGCCTTGTAATGTTTTAGAAAAATCAGCAACTAGGATGAAAATAATTATTACGGTAATGTCCCTTTAAAGAGGAGCACATTTCAATAAATTTTGATTAATTGAAAAAATGATATCCGAGCATGGGAATCAAACCTGGTACCTTTGGCTTAGCTCACCAATGTTCTCCCACTGAGCTATCCAGGATTTGTCTCATGTTCAGGGTCATTCTTCGATCTTAGTTTGTTACAAACTTGGTTTGTATTCTTGGCAGTTTAGCAGCCCTCCTGAGTCCCGGATGGTCGTGGTGACTGATAGCTCGTGATACTATTGGTTGCTCATATATAGCTGATGATTGCACACGTCCATCACAGATATTCAGGAATCTAACCAGGAACCTCCTTAAAGAACCACCATTTTAACCGTCCAACAAACCATCCAGAGCTCAACGCCCGCTCTTATGTCGCCAAGTGGAGAAGCAAGTGAAGGAGCTAGTCCACCTCCATGGAAGAAGTGTCGATAGTGGCAGGTTGTGGCACCCTCACTCTGAAAGGGGTAACCTCCAACGTTGTCAGATCCACCATGACGCATGAGTGTGTCTTGATGAAGCTGGGGATGCAGACAAGCCTCACACGCTGCCCCTTGGGACCTAGAAACACCCATAGATGACTGTACCAGTGGTAACGCCGTGGATCTGCTATATATGTGTGATGCTATATGTGTGTGATGATATAGTGGCATGTAATGAGGATGTTGGAATACAAGATAGTAGAGGAAGCTAGGGTGAGATGGTATGTGCACGTAAAGAGGATGTTGGAGTACATGATATAGTAGAGGAAGCAAGGGTGAGATGGTATGTGCACGTAAAGAGGATGTTGGAGTACATGAGATAGTAGAGGAAGCAAGGGTGAGATGGTATGTGCACGTAAAGAGGATGTTGGAGTACATGAGATAGTAGAGGGAGCAAGGGTGAGATGGTATGGTCATGTAATGAGGATGTTGGAGTACATGAGATAGTAGAGGAAGCAAGGGTGAGATGGTATGTGCACGTAAAGAGGATGTTGGAGTACATGAGATAGTAGAGGGAGCAAGGGTGAGATGGTATGGTCATGTAATGAGAATGTTGGAGTACATGAGATAGTAGAGGAAGCAAGGGTGAGATGGTATGGTCATGTAATGAGGATGTTGGAGTACATGAGATAGTAGAGGAAGCAAGGGTGAGATGGTATGGTCATGTAATGAGGATGTTGGAGTACATGAGATAGTAGAGGAAGCAAGGGTGAGATGGTATGTGCACGTAAAGAGGATGTTGGAGTACATGAGATAGTAGAGGGAGCAAGGGTGAGATGGTATGGTCATGTAATGAGAATGTTGGAGTACATGAGATAGTAGAGGAAGCAAGGGTGAGATGGTATGGTCATGTAATGAGGATGTTGGAGTACATGAGATAGTAGAGGAAGCAAGGGTGAGATGGTATGGTCATGTAATGAGGATGTTGGAGTACATGAGATAGTAGAGGAAGCAAGGGTGAGATGGTATGGTCATGTAATGAGAATGTTGGAGTACATGAGATAGTAGAGGGAGCAAGGGTGAGATGGTATGGTCATGTAATGAGAATGTTGGAGTACATGAGATAGTAGAGGAAGCAAGGGTGAGATGGTATGGTCATGTAATGAGGATGTTGGAGTACATGAGATAGTAGAGGAAGCAAGGGTGAGATGGTATGGTCATGTAATGAGGATGTTGGAGTACATGAGATAGTAGAGGAAGCAAGGGTGAGATGGTATGGTCATGTAATGAGGATGTTGGAGTACATGAGATAGTAGAGGAAGCAAGGGTGAGATGGTATGGTCATGCAATGAGGATGTTGGAGTACATGAGATAGTAGAGGAAGCAAGGGTGAGATGGTATGAGCACGTAAAGAGGATGTTGGAGTACATGAGATAGTAGAGGAAGCAAGGGTGAGATGGTATGTGCACGTAAAGAGGATGTTGGAGTACATGAGATAGTAGAGGAAGCAAGGGTGAGATGGTATGGTCATGTAATGAGGATGTTGGAGTACATGAGATAGTAGAGGAAGCAAGGGTGAGATGGTATGAGCACGTAAAGAGGATGTTGGAGTACATGAGATAGTAGAGGAAGCAAGGGTGAGATGGTATGTGCACGTAAAGAGGATGTTGGAGTACATGAGATAGTAGAGGAAGCAAGGGTGAGATGGTATGGTCATGTAAAGAGGATGTTGGAGTACATGAGATAGTAGAGGAAGCTAGGGTGAGATGGTATGTGCACGTAAAGAGGATGTTGGAGTACATGAGATAGTAGAGGAAGCTAGGGTGAGATGGTATGTGCACGTAAAGAGGATGTTGGAGTACATGAGATAGTAGAGGAAGCAAGGGTGAGATGGTATGGCATGTCATGATGGAAAAGGAAAGGAAACCAAAGCGAATGATGGAGATGAAGTATGTAAGGAAAAGACCACAAAGGAGCCCCAGGAAAGAAACGAGAATGGTAGATAACAACAAATGTGCAATTGAGAGGAAGAGAAAAGAAGCAAATAAAAGAGCAAGAGTGGTGTAAGGACAGAGGGAAATGGAGCCATTTTACTAAACCAACCCGACCACAGGCTGAATACAGTTCATTATGATGATGATGATAATATTGATGATTTCGAATTTTATAGAAACGATATTGAAAGGTTATTTGTAAAATCCTCATGTGTGGAACACGCACCTTCATACAACTTGGTCTGAAATCGAGGCTGGTTGCCGGCAAAGTAAACATCAGGACACTCTGTGATGATGAATGGATCTTCTTTGTAGTATGGATAGCAACCTGTGGGGACAAACCACTCCGGTGAACACCACAGAAAGAATGAATACGCTTCAAGAGCAAAACATAATATGTCCAAAGTTTGGCAATCAAACTCCTTGGCAAAAGAGAACAGAACACGTATTCAAGAAAATTATTGCAATTAGTTGCATTATAAATTCTAAGAAACTGTCTCACCCCCCTGGATGATAACTAACTTAGGAAGGTAATACAGCTTGAACCAGACGTCTTAAGAATTGTTCTCAGTATACAAATTACACATGAAGCAGTCGTGGATTTCATAAAATACCTTCATGAACTTGTTTTTGATCTATATACATCCATTAGTGTTTCAAACCTGTGTCCCTGGTTCAGTCTTTTATTCACGCTGTATATTTTCCACTTCTGGCTTGCTAGGCCTGTCATAGCTTCATATGCCTTATAGTCTAACTTAAGACTATGACAGGCACAACATCCAGTCCCTGGCCATTAATTTATCAATATGAAAGGGTAAACCCATATTTCACCAATGATAAATTTTCAGCCATGCCGAGAATCAAACCCGGGACCCATAGCTCAGTAGGTAGACAAGCTACCGACTAACTAAGGTTTAGGAACTGTGTTTGATCTGCTAGGTTGATTTTTTTTTTTTTTAGTTTGAGCTCTATCCTTCCAGGTTGTTGGATGTCCTGGAAAAATACTGTCTATTTCTATACATTTGCACTGGTCCGTGATTGAGGATGGTGATGTTATATTAGTGTTAATAAAAAAAACACTTGAAGTAATTTAAGCCATTTATTAAAAAACACAATAGCAAGTTGTGTTCTCGAAAACAAACTGGAATCTAAGTTTAGATATAGATTCAATGTTGAAGACTGTTCTGTAAACTGTTACACCATGAACCTTCACGGTCAAGAAGCGGAATTAAAGTGTGTAGCTTAGAACCCTGGTCCTGTTCGCGTGGAAGCCGGAGAGTAAGACCGCCTGACCTGCCGTTTACCATTACACACGGTGAGCTCAGAGGTAAAGAGCATGTGGTGAGGAAAAGCATGATATTACCATATATTCTACACACCTAGCTTATTTAGGTAATACAGCTCAAACCAGACGTCTTTAGAGTTGGTATATACAATTACATCACGTCGCGTTTCCCCACCTCTCTATACACAGCTAACCCTACTCTGACGTACAACCAATAAGAATGAAGGGTCATCTGACTCCCCTTGAGAGGGGGAGAGTTTCTAGCTTGCCAGAAATCTAATGTCCTTAAAACAACTTGGAGACTTAAATTTGTAAATTTAAATTGCTGTGGTGCAGTGAAAAGCAAAGATGAAATAATAAAATAAGAATATAATCTACAAATTAAAAATATACCTTTTTATCTTGAAAATTTTTTCAAGAGAATAAAAAAAAAGTGGGGTGTGGCTGTGTCATGGACACGGCCGTGTGTTGTACGTGAATACGTTTATGTAACGGGTTATATATTTTTTTAAATAAAATATTTTTATCGATTGTATATAAAACATTAGTTTAAAGTAGTGACAGTGAATATAATAAGGTGTTAGAATAAAAATTTATCAAAATCTATCGATTGTATATAAAACATTAGTTAAGTAGTGACAACACTTTTCGATGCGTATAGGCCGACATATATTTTTGATAATATTTTTTTATTCTAACACCTTATTATATTCACCGACACTACTTTAAACTAATGTTTTATATACAATCGATAGATTTTGACGACAGCTGACGGTTAAAACTTAAAAGAACATCGTAGCTTCCCCGAGTCAAAAGTTATACTAATTGCAAATCTCAATACGCAGCAAAATAACCTCAAAATGGCGGCGCTTCCCCTCCACCGCACGCGATGCATCACTGTTCTCGCGTATCGTATTGCATTCTTTGATCCTTTAGCTATCCAGTGGTATAATTTAATTTTGGATGTAGAGGATAGATTCGAAACTACAACGCCAAACTGTATCCCCAGATTTTGTTATCATTAGATTTTTTGGATTGCCCCTGTATGGTAGCAAATTTAAAGACGTATTCACGTCAAAAAAAATTACGGTGTATTTATTTTAGGAGTGTTGTGGATCCAGTTGCCTAGGCATTTCAATTATGGTGAAATTTTATTTAAATTTTGAATAAGGTACACTATTCTTTCAACCACCTTTACTTCAAAGTGAGAGTCTGAGCTGAAAGTCAGGTACACTATCCTTGCAACCAGCCTTTACTTCAATGAGATTGATAAGCAGTAAGATGTGACGACAGGACACTATCCTTGCAAC
This sequence comes from Timema cristinae, assembly GCA_039000515.1. NCBI lineage: Eukaryota > Metazoa > Arthropoda > Insecta > Phasmatodea > Timematidae > Timema > Timema cristinae. Next base: position 18,241,042 of record JBCFYV010003508.1, on the reverse strand, counting down.
CAGCCTTTACTTCAAAGTGAGAGTCTGAGCTGAGAGTCAGGTACACTATCCTTGCAACCAGCCTTTACTTCAAAGTGAGAGTCTGAGCTGAGAGTCAGACACACTATCCTAGAAAAACGTGATGTAATGGACACATGATGTATTTGTAACATGATGTAATTGTATATATAAGCCCCTTCACTTCTATCGGTTGTACGTCAGAGTATGGTTAGCTGTGAGTAGAGAGGTGGGGGTAATGCAACGTGATGGACCTGCAATGTATTTGTACCAAAAACACGATGTAATGATGGTCCTCCCTTTAGAGCCCATCTCACCCCACGGATAATACCTAGCTTAGGTTGGTAATACAGCTTGAACCAGACGCCTGAAGAGCCCATCTCACACCACGGATAATACCTAGTTAAGTTGGTAATACAGCTCAAGCCAGACACATCATGGTTCAGTTTTCTGTATTCTACTTTAAGAAACAGTAGAATTGAGACCAGTGAAATCATTTTAACATATTTAAAAAATACAACAAAATTGAAAACTAATTATTTAAAAACTAAAAATCTACTAAATTGTTCCCAAGTTAGCTGTTTCTAAATGAATAACGCGGAAATCCAACCTAGATATGTCTCATGGTTCAACAATAATCTTGTAACTATTATCCTGGTTAATTGATCATAAGACATGCCTTGCCCTTTTCAAAAAGGTACCAGAAAAGCAATAGAAATATCTAGCATCAAAACAATTTGCTTTTACAGTGAAAAGAGGAAAACACTTTCCATTGGTGCCACAAGACAAAGAGGATACCTGTTCACAGTTTACAGTGGTACCACTGGATCCAAGAGGTATGGGTCAACTTTTAAACAGGAATCAGCGATTTCTGCCCAATCCGTTGACCTGGGTGAAAATATGAAACAGCTTTGAGCTCTACTAAGGAGTGAAAATGTAGCTGTTTAAAGCTTACACCTTACCTTTGGTGGTTCACTTCAACTTAACATTTTGATCCATCATTATGGCAGCACTTACTAAGGGTATCTGGAGAGGTGGGGGAGAGGTGGCCCCATTCCAAGGTCTGCTCTAGGATCTCCAAAGGGTCCTCCAGCTTGCTGTAGCGGGCAATGTCGTCCAAGGGCTGACCAGAGGTTCCCAGGAACCTTCTTCCCCCCACCTCGCAATGGTAAGGGTTTGAGACTCCGTGTAGGGTCTTGTAGCGTGCGGTCTGCACTCACAGACACACAGAGTGGTTACGATACAAAACAGACCGAGAGGTGCTCTCCTGACCACAGCTTGCCTTGGGACAGCAGCAATCAGTTCTAGCATTCACACACCGATACTAAAATGAATTAAAGATGTTTGAATCTTTAAAAACTTTGACTTCATTTCGAATATATATCAGCTTTGGCTACAATTCAAAAGTAAAATTCAGAATCTTATAAATACAAAGCACTTTCAATAAAAAATATTTATAGGAAAACAATAAATTTTTGTTCAACTTGAGTCATTTTGTGCTCTTAAGTAAATCACCAATTAGTGTTCATCGACCAAATATACAAAATAATGAAATAGTCCAGATGCTGAATAAGTTATAATATTTAATGTTGGAAAAATACTATATGTTGCATAATTAATTAATTATAAACATGTGTATCACATATATAAAAGTCAAAGGGTTCAATACATTTGCTCAAGTTGGAAATGTCTTTATTTGACAAGTGTACAGTTATGGACTATATTGACCTTTTCTAAAGTACAAACTTTTAAGTCTCCAGCTTTATGACACACACACAACACACATAGTCACCCTGTTCCCTTATGGTGTAGGCAAGAAACTGCGCATACAGCTCAGAAAACAACAACTCCGTAGTTAATCCAACTTCACCAACTTTCTTCACACTTCCTTATCCTTGTGTATTCCCTTCACTTCAACATCATCCATACACAGAGTAATTCATTCACTTTTGTTCTTAGAATTCTTAAGGTATCTCTTTTTTTTACACATTCATCTACCATATTTAGCCATGTCATAATGGCCTTCCCCTTCCTTTTTATTTACACACTCTACCTTCATATATTTGCTTCACTACTCGATCCACACTCATTAATTATATAAGTCTAGGTATTAAATATAATTTACAAAATGAACACAAATGTGCATTTTGAATTAAATATTTTAAGTGTTGAGACGATGTATTGTAGAATCCGTAATCTTACTTTTAAATTGAGGTCAAAGCAGATGGATATTTGAAGTGAAGTTTAAGTTATTGGAGTTTCACACACAAACTGTTGAAAAATAGCCTAAAATGTGTAGATAGTAAAAAAACAAAACAAAATTAAACAAAATGTCTGTGTTTGTTTTGTGCAAGATCAGCTAAACCCAAAGGCCATGTTGAGTACATTTACAAATTGCCTATACTAAAGTGAAATAGAAAAGTAACATGGACATAATACAAAATTATCCAATTCTGAATATTGCAATTTTATTTAGTGGGCAGAACTTTCAACTGTTGGAATTTATAACAAAGAAAATTGATGAGAAAAAATAAACTAGTGTATTGGCCTGAAAATGCCCGCCCCAAACATAAACCACAACCCAAATTTTCAACCATTTTCAGAAAAAACAAAACATATTTACACTTAAAATTAGATTACTTAAATATATTAAATCACTTGCAGAAAAAAAAAAATGAACACAATATTTACACTTGAAATTAGACCACTATGCCACTATGAAGGAAAACAAAAATAATTATTCATAAAAATGATCCTTGGCAATAAAAAGTTAAGTTAATTGTACTAAAATTGAGATCACTTGGAAACAGAGGTGCATACAGACATTCTTCTTGGAGGGGGGGGGTCCAAAGTAAAGAAGTTAAAAGTCAATAGTCAATCCAATCCATTACTCGTATATGATTCATACTTTGAACAAATTACCATTTACTTTATGAGACTACATAAAGATTATACAGTATAACCTAAAGCGTTACATCTGTAATGTAATGATAAATAATAATTTCATTAGATTACATACATATTCATAACATGAAGAGGATTAACCTTTCTAAATCATTTGTATTACAATTTTATTTATTTTTCATGTTCTCCGCGAGGAGAGGGGGGGGGGGCCCTGCTTGGAAATAAAAAAGTTATTCGTCCTAAAAATGAGATCATTTGTGGCTAAAAAATATAGCTACACTAAAAATGCGCCAAAGAAACTAATTTTGAAGGTTTGGTAAATTAATTTTGGCAGCCACAGTGTCTCAAATGTTGTAGACACAAATAAGATTGTCGAAGTTCATCAAAGAACTTTGCCAAGTTTAAGAGGCGGTTAGTAACTATCAAAAGTCAGCTATTTTTGACTAGCTTTGCCAAGTTCAAGCAGCTGTTAGTAAATATCAGGGTTAATTTATTTTTAGTTAACTTTGCTAAGTTTAAATGGTGATTATTAAACATTTTTAAATAAATTGATATAACCACATGCATATCTTATAGGTACAAAAATGTATATGTATTATCTAAGAGTATGATTATAGGCTGCATTCACCCCCCTCAGTGGCGTAGTTAGCTAACGTGATAGTTTTGTGTTGAGCAAGACTGCCGAGGATGAGGAAAACAAAGTTCAAATCTTGCTCGGGTGAACTGAAGGCGATTTATCCTAAAAAAAATTCCATTCTCCCTCCACGCAAATGTGGGTTCACTTCCTCTAAATTCAACCTTCCCATTTCCTAACCCATTAGTGTAATTAGTGCATAAGTGTATAACCCAAACGAGTAGTAAGACGCGATGATAAATAAATATAAGCCGCCTTAGTTTGATGAAAGCTGTGTCTTGTAATAAAGAGTGGCTTATTTTTGGGCCAATACAATAATGAGTAAAAATTTAACTAAGAAAGCCCACTTAAGTCAAGAGGAAAAGAAGTGGCAAGAATCCAATGCACAAATGTTACATCTTATTCACTTTTCTTTCTTCTATAGCTTGTGTAGTCTAGTGGTCAGAGTTCCTGGTCACATATCTCCCGGTCCTGGGTTCGATTTTCGGCACTTCCAAAATTTATCTGTGAAGCAGGGAGTCTGTAACGAGTTCAAACTAAACCTCATGAGAACCAATTATGAGCTACTTGAATAAAGAAGTTCTGGTTTAGAAAACTGAGATTAATGGCCAGATGGCTCGTTGTGCTGTTCACCTGCAAATGTTGGCACTATCATGGCCAACGGCAGCGGCTGCTCAGTCGGTATAGTTCGCTAACGGGCTCACACCATGTGGTGGTGGTGGTGGTGGTGGTTGGTAGTAGAAATAGTAGTAGTAGTAGTAATAGTAGTAGTAATACACACATTTAAACACAAATAGAGTAATATTTCAGCATTGATGTTTTATCTAACAAAAGGCAACAATAAAGGAATAAGATGTCACTTTTGTACATTAGATTCTTCCCATTTAGTTTCTTCTATTCGAGGTGGACTTTTTAAATTTAACTTGCACTCAATAGTTCAATTATTTTTTTAAATAAATGTTCATATTATAAAATGATTTAGCCATCAAAGTTTCTCATTGTTAAACATTTTCTGGAATTTGTAAGCTAGCAGAATTGAGTTATTGAAAATTGTGATGCTAAGATTGATTCTTTAAATACAAGTAAGAACGGAGATTATGAAGGAATTAAGTTTGACATCCTTATAAATAAAAATCACTGGTACCGGAGGAAACTGGTGTAGCTACCATACCTTGGGGAACATGCAGTAGTGCATGGGCAGCTGAGGAAGCATGTGATTGGACGGGTCAAACTCTCCTGGCATCAGATCCACGTCGATGCATCTCTGGAAAATAACATATTGAATAAACACAGTTCACACTTAACACTGCTGCTACTGGACAGAGAGGAACACAGTTTATATTCTACACTGCTGCCACTGGACGAGAGGAACACAGTTTATATTCTACACTGCTGCCACTGGACAGAGAGGAACACAGTTTATATTCTACACTGCTGCCACTGGACAGAGAGGAACACAGTTTATATTCTACACTGCTGCCACTGGACAGAGAGGAACACAGTTTATATTCTACACTGCTGCACTGGACAGAGAGGAACACAGTTTATATTCTACACTGCTGCCACTGGACAGAGAGGAACACAGTTTATATTCTACACTGCTGCCACTGGACAGAGAGGAACACATTTTATATTCTACACTGCTGCCACTGGACAGAGAGGAACACAGTTTATATTCTACACTGCTGCCCAAATGGACAGAGAGGAACACAGTTTATAATTCTACACTGCTGCCACGATTAGAATAAAATTTAATTACCGCCCAAAAAATTCCCCCGACCAAAGGTTTCATTCTGATGGAATTCATCATGAGGGAGTGTGAAATGTGCAACACAACTTCCTAAAAGATGGGTAAGAAAATAAAAATAGGATAAAAATATTAATATATTCAGTTGAAAATTACACATTGATAAACAAACCAAGCCCAACACCTTTGAGGTTAGAAGGCAAGGACTTCTTATACAGATATTTCCCAATAAGAGATTTATGATTCCTTTTTTTGTCAATTATGATTCTTGTAATTTAAATCATTATTTTTATTCAACTCTCGATTCTGATTACTCAACATTTACAATTTCAGTCCATTTCCTTGCATCCAACTTCACATTAAAAATATATGTTGGTTATTAATATATTGTAACCTGAATGGAAAACATTAAGTAGTAATAGTATGCCATGTCCTGTTTATCAATTCCAAATAAACTTTAATTCAATATATGAAATATTATTAAAGCAGAATAAAAGTTAAAATATATTTGGTTAATTGTTTTATTCTTGAAAAAAATATTATATTGCGATTATTTATTTAACATTCACCCCACAGTAAGAATTGATATATCAATTCAGTGGCAAAATAGGATTTTATTCAATAAGACTACTATTTATATATTTACAAAATAAAACAATACAAAGGATTTGGGCAAACATACAACTTCATAGTTGCATGAATAAGGAGAGTTCATTCAGCAAATGAACATGGTTCTAGCATAGCCATGCAAGGCAGTGAACAATATTTAAGACCAGAAAGAAAGTACAAAGCAAATCAGTTAAATAAACTACAGTGAAGTTGGTCAGGATGACAAAGACCTAGTATAAAGTAATCTAGCCTCATGGAATTAGTTAAATTTAAAACAAGACATCTTTAAAACCAATATTTAAGAAAGATAGTTGTTACAAGCATTAGTTATATAAATGAAACCACAATAATAATATATTTAATTTATTTGGATTTATTTAAATTAAATTCATTTAAATTTATCAAGAACTATTATGTACAATTGAATTCATCTCTTAGGACTTAGTTGAATTTACATATAAATGAGAGATATTCAAAACAAAGAGCAAGAAAGATTATTTAAAGCACTGGAATTCATCATATAAATGAAATCAAACCAAATTTAAGTTAGACGTGTTAGAGTGTGCCTGAGCAACCCAAGCTACCCCTATATAAAACATAGCCAAATATATTGCAATGACTCAAAAACAACGAGTGCTCGTGTGAGTTAAGAAGGACCAATGAGAAGCCTAGATTCCAAAACATCTTTATATAAGGCAAGGAAAAATAATCAGGTATCTGGAGGGGGAGGCAAGAAGATTGCCCAATTTGCCACTAGGACTCGCTGGGTCGATGGGCAAAAGTGAGGGCCATTAGTCCGTCTTTATGATGTATCCAGCCAAAACATGCTGGAGCGGTCTTGCAAAATGGTGCAGTAGCTTGGTGAGTTGAACATGTGTTGTAGCTATTGTTACTGTTATACACTAAAATAATTCAGAAAATGTTTTATTATGTAATTGTTTGTACAGGGTGCCTACTGAGTTGGAGAAACAGAAATTAGTGACTTTTTGGTGACCTTTTTTGACCATAAAATTCCTTCCATAAACGTCTAACATTATATAATGCATATATAGGCATAATGCAATCACACACAACATTGAACTTTAACCAGATGGTGGATGTTAACATTGGCCTTGGTATCAGGGTAAAAACAATCGGCACTTTGCGGCTAGCTCATGGCATCATAGGTAGTGGATGGCTCGACATTCAACGCGTTCATGTTGTTACGATGCGCGGAAGATTCAAATAGAAATATTTGTGTGACTTTATGACTAAAATATTGAAAATTTGTTACTTTTCATGGACTTTTGTGACCTTTTTTTGCAATTACTGACTTTTTTGTGACTTTCGAGACCCAGTAGACACCTTGTTATTGTATTTAAATTTAATCTGATAGATCAAGTTACTATAGCGACACCCAGTTTGACTACAGGAGAAGCCCAATATAACGTGGTTTTCAAGGGACGTACTTTAGAGATAAGTTAGAGCTTAGCGGAGGTATATCAAATACTAATAGAGTAATAATTTTATTTGGGTGGATATCTTTCACTGCATTATATCCGAATCTGCAAAATATATCAAGCCGCACTATGTCAGGATTCTACTATATTTCAAATTTTTCCATGCTTAACAAGCTAGGAATGGCAATAATTGAATATAAACAAGTATTTTGACTGTCAATATTTTTTATTGGCAAAACTTTATAATTGTCTAAGCTGAATTTTTTTTTCAAAGCAAAGTCAAAGTTTTGATGCTTAGCATACACTACTAAAGAGTGTGGGTAGCAAAATAAATTATTAAACAAAATGGCCGTGTTTGATTTGTGTGAGGTCATTAGAACACAAAGGTAATGTTGAGTACATCCACAATTTTCAAATACTAAAGTAAAATGGAAAAATAACTAATAAAAAAAACAATAAAAAAAATCTTAGTTCTGAATATTGCTATTTATTTTAAATTTCAGGAATTTCCTTTCCTGGGATTTGACAGCTTAGAATCAAAGCATCAAAAATTAAGCTATAAATATTGATTCCAGATTATTTTGATAACCTTTATTTCTATTATTTGAGCTATTTAACATGCACTTTCTGAACCGAATGATTATATCAGCATACGACTTATAGACTAACTTTAATCTAGAACAGACACAACATACAGACGTTGGAAGTCAATTCACTACAGTAAAAGGGGAAACTTACATTTTGCCAATAATAACTTTTTCCGCCATGTCGGGAATCAAACCCATGACCCTTAGCTTACTAGGCAGACACACTACCAACTGAGCTAAGGTGTCAAGACTATTTTATACCATTATGAATCGATGTATTAAGTTTGATATAAATAATTATTTTAGATATAAGATTCAAATAATGTAACTGGGTGTCACTGGTCAGTAAATAGCCATTTAAAATAAAGCCCTTGGATAAATCTTTGGAAGTAAAGGAGTCAGGTTTAGCTTCGTGGAGGTTCCCTTGTCTAGACTCCCTATTAACCAATTTACAATAAACCCGCTTCAGTGGCTGAATAGTCTAAGGAGTCACTCTTGCAATAGACTAGACTTGATTATAGGGAAACCTGGGTTCAAATCTCAACCAGGTGTACTTAGGGTGGTTTTTCCTAAATTATTTTCCACTCTCCCTCCACACAAATGTTGGTACAATCCCTCTAAATTCCCTCATTTCTAACACATTAGTATAATCAGTACATATGTGAATAGTCTGGAACAGAAGTAAGACATTGTGACAAAAAAACCTAATAAATAATCCCACTGTGACAGACAGCTTGAAACAGTAGGACAAACAAACTACTGGGACGTTCTTTACCGTCAATTGTTCCAGAAAAGTGTCCAGCATCTTGACAGCATCCAGACCTTCAGTGGTCTCTTGCTTGCGGACCGAGGACAAGGAAGGCAGTTTGTGTGGGGCAGTGCCCCTGGCAGAGTTTCCTGCAACCAACAAGACTGTGTTGAGAGACTTCTGGGTTTGTCCAGACCACTCTGTAGCCTGGCTTGCTAGGGTGCTATTTACAACTTAGCTCCGAAAAACACAAAGCAAAAATAAAAAGGGAGGTGGATTGAAGGATGTTGGCTATAAACACGTTGAAATAAAAGGTGAGGGAGGGGGAAATATTTGTGAAGGAAACACAATCCAATTAGGTCTTTTAAAAAACCATCTTATTTTTACACAGAAAAAATTAGGCCTGTGCAGGAATGACATTTAGACTCCAGGAAATGTTCAAGCGAGAAACAACAATTTTCCACGGGAACAAATTTTAGAGATAATTTTCTAATATAAGCTTACATATATGTTTAAGACTTATATTAAGTCCAAATTTAGCCTTCATATTTATTTCAATTAAAAATCAAACAAATAATTTAATGATGGATTTTGAAGATTATGGCAATTTTATCAGAAAAGAATCAAATTTTATAGTTTCAATATATGGGTATATGTCAAAAATAATACTTTCGAAATGGGTCGAGAAAAGGAACAAAAACTCTTTTTTGATTTTGGTTATGAGTCTAAACAACAAATTTAAATTTTGTAGTCTTGTAGAGCTTTTGAAAGGAAGCAAATAGTACACTCAAAAATTTTATATTTAAATTGTAAGTTTTCCAAAAAATAGCTGGTCAATACCATTGGTAGCTGACCATGTTAGTAAATATTATCATACCATACAAGTTAATGTCTATACAAATAATAAGCACAGCTAGAGGTAATTTACATATAGAAACTGTTTTTATACAATTTTAAAACCTTTCAAATAATAAGACACATTAATGGTAAGACATTCATGCAACCTCACTTTGAAGCTCGTTGTATATGGCTTAAAAATATTCTGAATGATCAAGCCACTAATTTTTATTTATTATAATTTTATTTCCACAATAAAGATGTAAACAATACGGTATATACTTAATAGCCGTATATTTGTTTATTAGAACTATATATTCTAAAAGGTTATTGGTTAACTGACTGATATCTCTGACCTGATTAGCAAATTTTAATTACAACTTTAATTTTTTTAAATTTATAAATCACAAAATTTTGGAAAATAATAACAAAAGATTAGTCAAATTACATAATTAACATTTACCAAGGTTTTTGGTGTGCAATGCAACTACAAATTGAAGCAAAGTCTCTTTTTTTCTTAAGTTTGGCATAGACACTTTTAACATCATCTAAGGAGGGCTAATAATACCCTAAAAGGATAATTTTCTTTAAAAAGTAGAGGTCCAATAAAAACATATTGTCTGTCCACTTCATCAATATCAGCCACTTTAGGCTAGTAAAATTCTTCACATAGTCCTTTCAAAAATTGTATTTGAAAACATTTTTTATCAATTTTCTCAATAACACGCCCAATGTTACCACTCATTACAGGGTAAAAATATGTGTTGGGGTCTTAATTCAGCAAACTTTGACAAACCAATTTTAACTTATGGATGGTCACTACAAAATAAGAAATAAACTTATTTTAAAGTAAGAAACAAACACCTCTTTTGAACTTTCTGCTTTTGTCCTGTATAATGATTATAAAAGCTTTCATTCACAGGAATTTGGAGTAAAGTGAATCATTATTATAAAAATCTGTCACCAGATCTGTAGTTTTTGTTTGTGTGGCTGCGACAGTACATTCATCAATAGGTCAGTACAAACATGTTATGACACACAGCATGTTGTACAGTAATTGCTGCTCGGTGGGAGATGTAACATGTATACCTGCTTATGACAACAGCATGTTTTACAGTAATTGCTGCTTGGTGGAGATGTGACATGTATACCTGTTATGACACACAGCATGTTTTACAGTAATTGCTGCTTGGTGGGAGATGTGACATGTATACCTGCTATGACACACAGCATGTTTTACAGTAATTGCTGCTTGGTGGGAGATGTGACATGTATACCTGCTATGACACACAGCATGTTTTACAGTAATTGCTGCTTGGTAAGAGATGTAACATGTATACCTGCTATGATGACACGTACAGCTTTTTTCTGTTTGTTGATCAACTGCGGATCCACCAGGTATCCTCCCAGCCAATTAACAAACAACTGGAAGGGGAAGCGAGAACGGACGCTGCTCGCCATGTCTATGCCGCTCATCAACAGCACAAAGCTATAAAACAGAGACAAGGGCAAGAATGACAAAGACAGCACAGGTGCGCTTGTCAGATGTTATGTTCCGACAGTAGTCCTCTAGAACCCGTGCCACACTTGCAATAGTTTAGATTACTGTGGACACTAGTGGTTTCCATACGACTCTCTACAAGCTAATGTGGCTTCATTTCCTCTTAACAAACATCCTACTTCCTAAACATTATTTTAAATCACTAATAGCCATGTAGTGTTTGTATGAGGTATTTAGCGTGCACTTTATGAACTGATTGACAATATCAGCAGACAACTAATAAATACATAGCTTAAACTTATGAACTACATAGTTTAAATTTAGAACAAACACAAGAGTCAATTACCCGGCCATTAAGTCATAACTGTGAAAGGGAAAGCCATTATTTCACCAATTATAGTTCTTTTTGTGCACAAAGCTATCCCAGGAGTCAAACACAAGAGTCAATAGGTAGATGCACTACTGAAAAGCAGTAGGAAAATGTATTAACTAACAACAATCCCCTGGAAACTTTAAGGTGCATCTGCGGGTTCTATGAGCACAACTTGTGTTAAATCCCTTCAACAATATTATTGTTTGCCGCATTATTTAGTTAATATTAGATAATATTAACACCCAGGTTGCAAATCATGGTAATCACAGCACTGACAAACTCAGACTTGGTCTCCGAGTGAAGAATGGCCCTGAGCACGGGACTAACCCTGGATAGCTCAATGGTGTATGTAATATTAGGCCTACAGAGATTTCACAAACTAGTATAAAACAAAACAAATGTTCTATAGTTGGCGGGTGTTGACAATATTTGTTCACCTGCCGCTGGGAGCCTTAATGGGCCGATGAATGACCTCTGGCACGCTCGCCCAGACAAAGTCCTCCACCATGAACTTGCCGTTGCAGTCCTCGTGGCCCAGCACGGCGCACACCACACCAGTCACTACCGAGTGAACACTCAGGGCCCCCACCAGAGTGATGCGTTGTAGCTCATCCTCCAAGATCAACTTGTCTCCTTCTGACCCAAAGTGTGTGCGTGATGGTTGAGGTAGCAGTTGGTGCTGCGCATACAACAGGGGACTTGAGGGGAGCAAATATCTCTCGCTGATAATTGATATATACAGAAAAAGGGCTCACAATGTACTGTTAGTTGCAATCTGGGAAATTTACAAATTAAATGGCATCTCCCGGTGAAAAGGCAGAGGTTTGGAACCAAATATACTCAATAATATTGACTTTACATTTGAAAACTGTTGCAGGATGAGCTGATAGATAGGACTAACTTACTAGTTTATAGTGTAGTGAATTCAATAGAGCTTACTTCTTCACTGATTTCCTTAAGAATGCTTGGTTTCAGCTCTTGGTGCTTGAAGAGTGTGCCGATAACCACACACTTGATCCGATCGTCATCTTGAAGTTCTGCTAATGTCTTGACAGGTGTGTTTTTGCCTAAAAGACAGGGAAGGTAAAAAAAAAAAAAAAGAGATGTGAGTGTTGTCACGGGTTTGATAGAACTTTAGATTTGCGTTAGCAAGCTACGCTAAGTCAAATTAAATAATAACAAATTAACAGTAGGCCTTGTTGAAAAAAATATTTTTGGACCAACTAATAAAAAAAATTATTTAAAAATCAGTCAAAATTGTAGAATCAGCAATAACTTAGAAATATGAGTTTTGGCTAGAAAGCTAGATGCATCATATTATACAAGTTTGTGACCACCTGATTTTAGGAAAAAATTCAATACAAATACCACGCCAGTTTGAAAAACAAAACAATAAACCACCCACCAAGACCCACTACTAGGAGCGGTACCAATTTAACGTGAACAAATAGTAAACCCAAATTGAGTCATTGGCGACTGGGACATTTGTAGTAAACTCCAATTATACATAAACTATCCCATTTTAAGTTTAAACCGCTTCAAGATAATATAATGTCCTTAAACTTAACAACTTCCGAGTTTCAAGAATCTTACCCCATTTCTGATGAACTCTTCCCATTATTAATCCTCGCATCTTCTCCAGGCGGACGGCATAAATGTGGGCAAACTGTTTACCAAAGTCTTTGGTTTGATGCAAAAATCGTTGAGATAAATTCTCGTAGCTGCATGTTTCCCTGTTAACCCTGACGAATGGTGTTGTCGACATCGTCAAATCACTGCCACTTGCTTCCTGAGTTAATGTCATGGCTGTTTATATTCTACCTTCAAACACTTATTAGCATTTTTAGAGTATACAAATATTAATAATTACGCGCTAAAAGTTTTTGATCCAAGATTGTTTTAAACCTAGAGTACCAAGTGTTGAGACAGAATTAAATATCTCATGAGGCCGAATAAATAATTATACAGATACAAAAAGCTTTTTTTATATTTAATTATTTAACTAATAGATAGAAGATTACTTGTGTAATCAAGTCAGCTTATTTCATTCTTTATATTTTAGGGCTTTATATACTTTTATTAATTATAAATGTATATACATTTATTTTAAAATGGGTTAAAATATACTTAATAATAACATATTAGCTATTAATAGTAGAGCAAGGAGAGGCTATCAAATTAAAAACAAAGGGACTACTTTTCCTTGAGCTCAAACTCGTTTTATCAAGATTTATATTTTAGTCTCGTTATTATTCGTGACCGGCTCAATAAATAATGTAGTTATTATTAATTTATTCTTTAGGACATACAAAATTATATAATACTATGCATAATAGCGTTGCTTATTTACTCTATGGCATCAGGAAGAAAAAAAAGGTTTATTGAAACACAAAAGTACGCTATCTATCCCTATCTTAAATTAGTTCCATTCATCCACCTCATTACAGCCTATTTCTTTCAAGTTCATTCTAATACTACCCTCCCATCTGCGTCTCAGTTTTGCCAATGGGTTTGCCATTCAATACCCAGAACAAAGTTCTAAAATCTCCCATTCGCGCTGAATGTCCTGCCCAACGTAATATACGAGAATTGATTATCCCAAAAATGTATTGTGTTGAGAACAGGGTAGTTAGCCTCACTCACACCCTAGTAGCATCATCCCTTTTTAGACCAAAATTCTTACAAGGCATTTTGTTTTCGAACATCCTAAATTTGTTTTCGTCAAGTAAGTTAGGAATAAAATAATGACCTAGACTACAGGCTGGAAACAGTAATAGATGTAAAAAAAACTGCAAGGTAAGATTCCACCTTATGTATTCATATAAAACAACTAGCAACATTAATGTTTTGAATATTCTGAGTTTTACATTCCTTGAAAGCATGTGAGTTGTCAACAACTTACTGATCGAGTACTATCGTGCATTTCCAGAATGTATCCATTTCCTTGTTATTGCTAATTAACAAACACTTCCTAAAGATTTAAACTCATTAACTCTGTCAAATAATATGTTGTTCAAAGTAATCTCTAACTTATCGTCACTGTGATGTTATTTCTGCTGGCATGTTATTAATTTTTAAGTGCTATATTATTTGATAAGGCCCTTTTACTCGGCCAATTTCTATAACTTCTGATATTTTTATTATATTATGTTTACTTCCCACCATCTTTGAATGAAATACCATGGTCAGATATTTGGGTAGAAAAAAAGGAAACGATCGATTTTTACCGGTTATTTTCATAACTATAATAATTTTATCGATTATGTTTATGGAAGCAATGCTGGCGTGATCTGAACCTTTAAGTTAGTCGGGTGAACTAAGTTTAAAATTATTTTAAAAATACCTGATTTATTCGCGGCCATTTCAAAGTATATCATGGGGGTAACACTGGGATAGCAACTTTTTGTCATGTTTCTTCCCGCCACCCAACCAACCAACCTATATCGTAAAGAGTCTTCATTTAGTACTGGAGTTTTTGTTCAGAGTTCGCTCAGTCGTAAATATATAACTCATAAATATTAATTTTTGTTTAAAATTCATAATATGATTTCATCCATAGGATCAATTTTAATATCTATTAAAAATGGATCTCTTTGTATAAAGTGGTAATTATTTAAAAAATAAATATATTGAACAAATAATTTGATCCCATTTAAAAACAGCTTTCCCTCCCGATTCCGTGTTTCATGTGTTTAGAAAATTTTCTGTCTACTTCAATTACAGTGACAATATTAATTTGTTATTTAAAACTGACATTACCACCTCGACTTTTGTATTGATTAATTGCTTAAATTTCTCTCTTGATTCTTTATAATATTACTAACCCTTAGCTTATTGTTGTAATTATAAGTGTATTTTTTCGTTTGTGTATATTCTTTGTTTATAATATTTTAATATTAATTAATTAAATGTATAATTAGTATTTGTATAGACTCGTATCTATAGTAATATTATCAATCATTACTGTGTCCATGCCTCAACGGTCTATATCAGATATCTTATAGACTGTCAGATTCACATTTTTTCAGTGAAAGGCTGCTCAGGATCTTCGAAGATAAATTCTGGCTTAGCATTTTCCCGCTATCCAACTGACATGCTAAGGCAATATTATGATTATTAATTTTATTATATTTATTATTATTTTCTAACCCTTGGGTCTGGTACAGCTAATAATTATTTAATGTGCTTACAAAATTAGCCTAAAGAATCCTGACTATCCTCCTTACTAAGCATCTTAGGCTAGGTAGCCCTCCTTGTGCTATATCACAAAACATCTATCTGCATGAACAGATGTTCTAAATTAAAATAAACCAATTCTAACTTAACCTAACCTTTATAACCTCACATGTGTGAATAAAAATAATTGACTACGGTAACTATTGTTTTTAGAATATTTTAATAGAAGAAATGGACGAGGAAGGCCCAACAAAATAGTACAGCTCAAAGGACTGCATAATAATATGACGAGTTTTCTCAGAATTTTTTTTGAACGATTTATAATTTTTCGACATGATTTATTTTGTATAGTAAATTTGCTTCTCTTGTTGCTTTAATTGCTAGAAAACATAAGATTTAACATAATTTGACAGAAAAAAAGCAATTCCGGTAAGGATGCATACTAATAACAGAGAACTTGATGGCCCATATGATTTAAAAAATAAAAGAACATAAGTTTTTACCTAATGGTTAGGAGGTAAATGTTTAGAAGTACCCTATGACGTCACAACATTCCACCAAAAGTAGGCCTATTCTTATATAGAATAGTTAACATCTGTGTTATTATAAACATGCCCAACCGAACCAAACCTAATCTTGCAGGTGTAAAAATTATAGTTTTTATGAAATTGTGGGATCCTGAAATATCTTGCAATAAAATAAGCTTGTAGGCCTACTATCTTAAGTTTTAAACTACCTATCTACAATTATTTTACAATATAATACTCGTTTTACTATAATTGGAAATTTACTTTTTTGTGTGTGTGTAGACCTTTAAACTATATTGTAGAATCCCACCCTTTGTGTGTACTATTCCCACTATAGCAACCATAGAGGCAATATTTTCATGACTAAGGCTAACAATTTTGATAAAACTTAACTATATATTAACCCGAGCGTAAGACACTGTGTAAAAAACAAAACAAAAAAATATATGTTAGTTTGATGAAGGAAATGTATTTCAGCAAATAAAACGCACTGTAAACTTAAAAAGGCAATATTGCATTTTAAAGAATATAGTCAGCCTAGTCTACGGCAGTATTGAGTTCAAGGGTGGGAATATTTTAGGTCAAATGATTTGTTTTATACTGTATGTGGAAACAAAAAATAAACACTAGGCCTAGGATGTTTAATTTAAATGATTTGAAAAATGACACCTATACACAAGAATTGAACCCAGGACCTTTTGCTCGGCGCTGGTTTGATTCTCTTGTCCAGGAGTCATTGTTCAACTAATTTAAATGGATTGAAATGTGACATCGTGAGCGGTAACTAAATGATCCAAGTTAGGATCAAATGTAGACAATTTCACTCTCGTGCTTGACCCGCTGTTGAGTCGATTTGTATCATTTGTGTTTGTTTGAGTTTTAGAGTTGAAATAATTAATTCACTTCTAAGGTGTTTAGTTGAAAACAATATTAAAAATAAAACATTTGCATATTTCACACTCCACGGCAACCTTTGCTAAAACGTAGAAGAACATAGACATTATTTTTGTGTGATGTTATTAATTATGACCTCATTGAATGTAAATTTATAACATAAGTATATTACACTGGTTTCCAACCTTTTTATCGGGGCTTACGTTAACTATTGGGCCTACATGCTACTGGTGTGACGTCACAGAAAGAGGCATTGGTTAGCACGGCGTTCACTCTTGTTGCATGTCACATGTCGCAAATGAGTAAAACTATTGGACACAAAAGAAAAGTGCCTTGGGCCGACCAAGGTCTTAAAACGGCCCTGGCTATATATGTAAATTCATTGAACCATATATATTTCATAAAATTTTATTTTTTCAAGAAAATCAAAACCATTTAAATCAAATATATAAATTTGTATATATTTAACATTAATTGTAGCCTATAATTCAATATCTTTTTAAAAAAAACACCATATTAGTGTTTTACTTAAGAAGGCAAGGCATAGGTAGGGATTTCAGTTAAGGTTTTAATCAATATGGAATAATAATCTGACATATTGTTTGTGTTTTATATTTTTATTTTTGCATTGCACATTACCACCCTCTTAAGTTATGAGAAAGTGTTATGAATGTTGCGACTATTGTTTCCCCACCTGATTATAGCAAGATTTATTAGACATTGTTACTAAGGCGAGTTGTTTTTCCCTAATTGAACACCCAGCAGACTCAAGAAAAAAAGGTTCTTGTGACACCAACAGAGCTAAATGAGGAAAAGTAATATATTTTTTTATTCTATTAAGTGGAATGTTTAGGAGTGGTGTCCACATTATAGGTAAGATGAATCAATATAAAATGTGGAATAAAATCTCTTCTCCAATAAAAATGGCTAAATGCTTGAAATATTTACAAAAGATGATAATATTTCAAGATATGTTTACACTTAACTAGATATATTTTGCTTTCCTAGCCCCTCCACAAACATTTTGCATTAATTATTTTAATAATATCCAGCCAATTAATAACTATATTAAACTTTCAAGTTACTATGGAGAACGCCATACCTTCGTGTAGTTTTATTTCATACAATGGAATATAAATCTTATTTACAGCCTAACATGGTTAATCTATTAAAGACCTGAATCGACTCTTTCCTAAAGAATAGGTACACAGATGCTTCTTTCTGGGTCAATCCATACTGAATCACGCAATTAAAAAATAAAATGTTGCTAGTAAAATATATGTATTTATAATTTTTTTGTGGCAGAGTCTTATGGCATTTGGAGAGTTGGAAATGGGGGTTATTTTATTTTTTAAATGTTCTATATTTTTTTGGGCAGCTATTTTATTCAGATGCATTGGCTAATTTCGCACTTTGTAGAGGTTTGCGGAAACTTTAATATCTCACTTATTTTAAAAGATATTAAGATGAAATAAAAACTAAAATAATCTGCATAAACATACTATATTTTATGTCCACATCATATTTAAGCTCACATTTAAGGAAATAGCTAAAAACAAAAATTTAAAGTTAAAAACATACAAAAACCTAACTTTGGACCCAAATATTATCTGAAAAACATAAAGACTCACCTTAAAGTTTTTGTGGGGGTATAGGCTTCATTTGTGTTTACTTCCTGAAAAAAGTTTGAGGTCTGAGTTATATCCTTAGTTTTTTATAAGCTTCCAAATATTGCAATTTGTGTAAAATCGACTCAATTGGAACTGAAATAACTCAAAAGGGACAATTCATAGAAATCTCAAATTTTCACTAAATTAAATTTATATGTATAGTATGAAGCAATTAAAATTTGATCACTGAGACTTTGTTTATATAAGAGCAGCACTTGATTCAATATGTTAAAAAATCACATTTTTGTTGTGCTGCACAAAATTTACAAAGTGCAAAATTGGCTGCTAAAAAAAATACAGAACATTTAAAAAATAAAATAGCGCCCATCTCCGACTGTCATAACTAATTAGACTCGGTCACAAAGAATTGTAAATAAATAGATTTTATCAGCAACTACCATTGGGTGATATGAAATAGATTGACCCTTCTTACAAAATTACTAGTACATTAATATTTCTCAAAATAACAATTTGACTTAGTTATATTTTTATTCTATAATTTTATCAAACATAATAAAAGCCTACACGTTATTATGAATGCTTCAAGTTCTTAGTGAAGATTAGTTTAATAGAGATATATATTTTTTTTAGCTTACTACCTGTTAATATGTATTAATTATGCTAATTAGTTAGGCATGAGAAAGGTTGAATTTAGAAGATTTATACACACATTTGTTTGGAGGGAGAGTGGAAAACCATTTAGGAAAAATCAATGTCAGTACACCTGACCAGGATTTGAACCCCAATCTCCATGTCATCAGCAATCTCATCTATTGCGAAAGTGGCGCCTTAGACCAGCAAGATATTAGGAAGCATGAGAAAATATTTTAAAGAAAGATCAATGCATTTGTAATTTGAATTAATCCTTAGTTAAAGATTAGTATTCGTTTCTCATATTTCTGATTTCCAAGGTTAACTTAGGTTGAGTGTATCATACCATCATAAACTTTTAGGGGCTAAACCAAAAGGAAAACATGTTGTGAAATTGGTTTTACTATCACATTTTTCACCGTAAAATTTACCAGCATATTCAACTGCAACATCCTTGTTGATTCATTCTTAAATATTGATGGTCATTGAGAAAATGTGGGATTAAGGACCTTAAGTTTAAAATAAAATAAAATCTTACAATGACCTAAAAAAAACTTATTTATTATTTTGTCAACCTTAACAGAGTACCAGATGTAGTTTCAACGCTGAAATGAAAAAAAAAATGAAATCATTAGGACTTTACTCAAGTGTTGAAAGTTCTAGAGAAGTGTATGAATGTATTTATTATATTAACTTATAGCTAATGACACTTGTCACATGAGAAATGTTTTTTAAAACATATCTATATCTAATGATATTTCAAAGTGGGTCTAATGAAAATACGATAACCAGATGCTGAGAAAAAACTCCAAAAAGTAGTGTTTGGTAGCCGCCATCATTAAATCCAATGGTGGACATACATATAAATAAACCTCTTAAGTTAATTGAATATCCGAGTTGTGTCTATGCAAAATTTCAGCCCAAATTGTGAAGTGGTTTCGGGCATGAAACAGTAACAGATACCAATTCATGTTTATATATTAGTAGGACATAGGATTTAAAAACAGAAGAAAAATTGCTGAAATTAATATCATGTTACTCTGCTAGGAATTCTTACAGGAGTCTCATTCAATATGGCATTAGCATCTAAAAAGTTAAATGCTGTACTTACAATAGATGTGCGTATAACCCGAATGGGTAGTAAGACGCGGTGCTAATAATAATAATAATACAATAGATGCCACCTATCCTTATCTTGAGTTAGTTCTATCCAGTCCACCTCATTACACCCTCTCTCTTTCAGATCCATTCTAATGTTATCCTACCATCTGTGTCTAGGTATTTCCATTGGGTTTGCCCGTTAACACCCTGAACAAAGTTCTAGAATCCCCCATTCGTACTGTATGTTCTGCCCACTGTAATCTAAGAGACTTGATTATCATAACAATGTTTTGTGATGAGTACAAGGTATATAACTCATCATTACATAACTTCCTACGCTCCCAAGTAAAATAAATGAGCAATGTGAATCAAAATGAAATTATCAGTGAAATTAATAGAAATAATAACCTATAAATTTATTACATTTTCATTTACCTTTAAATTCCTTAAAAAAATACATATATACATTTGTACCTAATTACGCTGTTCCCTTATGGTGTAGGCAAGAAAGTGTACATATATCTCTCAAAAAACAACTCCGTACTTAATCCATTCTCACTAACTTTCTCTACACTTCCCTAAACTTTGCATTATTCCTTGAAAACTTTAATATATTAAGACTATATATAATATTTAAAAAATTACAAAATTTACAAAAAATAACCTTAAGAAAATGCTAATTGTGTTTATAGAATTTAAAGAATTTGATTTATTTCAGTTAGTTTGGTTGGACAGATTATAATTTATTATCGATTAATATGATATCATGTGATCAAGGACATGGAGAGCATGGATAAAATTAACATAAATTTGTATGTACCTAATGACCATAATAATACAAAGCTTAGTAAGTATCTAGACAAAGCTTTACTCCACTATTTAATTTCACCTGATAACTGTTCAATGTTTAACAATAAGGAGGTCCATTAACTACATTATATTATAATAAGGAAAACTGACCAATAAAACCAACAACTAACGAGTGTTGAGAAATCCCACATAAATAAAAAAATTAAAAATGTTAGAATTCAATGTACAAAGATAATATCTTCTCCCTTTCTTCTGTCTTCTATAAAACATTTTAATATAACTCAAGTTTTTATGTATTATTGCATTTAGGCTGTGCCAAACAAAGTAAGACAGGAGAAAAGAAGATACACACTGACCTACCTACTCCATTGTACAAAGAATGTTTAAGTGATTATTGCCAACCATCTCACCATTTCACGAGTTCGGCCCCGATGAAGTCATGGATGTGGTATTTTATTCCCAGTTTAACCGACTTATCCAGGTTTCTGTCCTCCAGTTCCTGAAAAATAGACAAAACAGGTTCACACCGTCACCAGCTGAATCAATGGAGATACAATTAAAGAATTTGACCCTTTAAGTATGCTCATCCCAAAATGAGTCAAATAGCTCCAATTATGTCAATGAAAAACAGGGAAAATACAAATGAGTAAATCAATCAGGTCAAAATAAAAACTAATCTGTGTCTGAAGAGAGAAGTAATCGTTGAAGAATAGTTTCTGCACAGTTGTAGGTACATCACACTCGCTGTAAGAGTCAGACCTATTAGTAACAATGCCTGAGTAACTTACCGGCTGCAAGATCTCACTGAACTTGCTCTTCTTGATAGTTCTAAGAACTGACTTCCTTCCCTTGAAGTAGATCCTCAAGAACTCCCCAGAGTTCGGGAAGGATAACCAGTAGCTAGCCGCTGACCGTAATGTGAGCAGTCCACACCCTACAAGGTCGCTGACACACAGAGAGACAAAATAAGATGATGACAGGTCAGCTGGGATATGGTCTTAGTGCCTGGTTCTGGCTGGGATTTGAACCCAACACAATTTGAAACAATTTACCTCACTCATCCAAAACAAATCATGGTATCCACTTTACCTAATTTCTTGTTCCAACAACCCTAGCTCTTCTCTAAGAAACCTCTTCTCAATGATGACATCTTGAACCTGTGGCAAGATTTTGAGGAAGCGGTTTATGACTGGTTTCTCCGGGCAATGTTTGATGACGTGTTCCGTCAAGTCTTTGAAAAATATTACAACCAAGACCGTCTCTGCCCCTACAAGTTTAAACACTCGGATTACCCCTTTTGACTGAAGCAGGTTCTGAAATACAAGAATAAACACGATTACTAGAGTTTGTGGTGAATGCAGTGGCAGAGAGTAATATTTAATTGGTGGGGCCGGGTCAAAGCTTACAGGTAAAGAATTTTTCTCACCACTTGTTAACATAGGACCAAATCAATTTTTACTCTTCAACCTAATATGATGCATTTAGGCCTACTTATAATTACTTTTACTCAACCTGAGAACTGACCCTGGTCCACATACATTGGTACACCTTGTTCAATCTCAAAGCTAGCAGTCTTACCTAGACATATCACTATGGCCCTATCTTATAAGCTCTATAGTTGGGAGCTGTAAATATAAGCTTGCTTATGTTCAGGGTATACAAAGTGTTCATTAATATATACATGTTTATATATGATCATACCAGTTCCTTGTCGACAGCTGTCTTGTTGCGGATGATGGTGTATACCTGATTAACCAACAGTATTGGAGGTAACAGACCCTCGAACTTTGCAAGGGGGAAAACACGGTTTTTCAAATATATAAGGCCAGCTTCTGTGTCCGTGGGCAGGCATTCAAAAAATTCATTCTTGCCCAAGCAATTCTCAGAAGAAATAGAATGATTGCCTTTAGGTTTCTTTCTTTGTCCATAGAAATCCGGAAGGATATTAGATATGCGTTTGCTCATTATCAACCACAAATACAAAGAGAGCAACTAAGAAAATTAAATATAATGGTCTTTTCGAAAAACATTTTAACCCAAAATAATTCATCAGTGTCATACATAATAATTTAAACAGCTGTTTATTAAAGTTTAATTGTCCTTAAAACTAATTGGTTTCGATCCACGCATAAAGGATATGGATCCACACCAATACCATAGATTATCTCTGCCATAGATAAAGGCCAATACTACTCCTTATCTATGGCCAATACTAGGATTTTGTCTATATTTGTACGAGAAAAGAATCAAAATCAAGTTAATTCACTCTCTTAGCACAGCTTTAGTGGAATCATGGCGGTTTACATGGTTGCAACGTTGCGCTCCCTTTTATTCAAGTCTCCGAGACTTTGATAATGAGGTTTTGGTTAATACACATCTATTTGGTGTGAAATAATAAGCCTATACTTATTTAAATTAAATAATGTCCCCACGTTCAATAATTAGACTATTTTACTTGGCGTAAAAATAATCGAATTAGGAAGTAGGTTTTACATTAGTGCTATTTGTAGTTCTGATATTGGTTAAAATGCTTAAACTCTAAGAGTTGTGGATGTGGAATAGTTCATGTTAATTAAAAAAACACTAACACCTACGGAAAAAATGTAATATTATATTTTGAAAAAGTAGATTTTTAAAAATGTTTGTGTTAGCTGAAATGAAACATGTCATTCGAACCCCTCCATGGTTGTTTAAAATGAAGTTAAATGATGCTATTGCTGAAGAGCTTAACCAGAAGTTGGCAAATAAGGTAAGGTTGTGTCTATATTATTTAGCCTACCGCTTGGAACGATAATGCCCATAGAGGCCAGCCAGGACTATATGTTTTGTGCTGGCTACTAATAGGCATCAATTATATCATTAAATGAAACACATTAAGAAGGGCGAATTTCAAGTTATCGCAGTTATACATTTACCTTATTAAGAAAGAAAATCACATGTGACTAAAATAAATCGGGGCACTAGCCGGGGATCGACAACTAAACTCAGGATTCAGTGTGTCAAGCACACTTGCACATAGTTTTTGTTTTAACACCGCCTCTTACTACCCGTTTGGGCTATACGCAAATGTACTAATTACGATAATGGTTTTAGACAGGGCCGGTCCTAGGCTATTTGGGGCCCCCTGGAAACTGTAGAATGTGGGCCCCATATATATATATATATATATAATATTATAAAAGATTAGAGCAGACCAATAACATAAATTAGATAATATGAATCAGACTAAACAAAAAATATATTAGGGTAGCAATATCATATATGATCTTGAAAATAAAACGAACATGTGATCTTGAACTAATTATTTAAAAAGAGACTACTGATTAACATATTATTTTGGGGTTGAATAAATTAAATTAAATTAAATTTACTAATTTAAAATAGTATAAATCTTGAAATTTAAACTTTAATTAATAAATAAAAATACAATTTTAAATAAATTTTTCACATAGATATTTTGAAAAATTACAATTAAAGAGAAATTAAAAAACCACAAGTGAATTGAACTGATAGTTATTTAAATATTTTGGTCTAGAGCTTAGCTTGTATTTCATAAGGGTAGTTCACCCTCATAAGACAGCATTACCATAATGTAAATTTGGATAAAGAGGGTAATTAAAGGAAAATATCTCATTTTCAATATAACCAACTCTATTTCGTTAAAAAAAATACCTGCTATTATGAAGCATCATGAACTAACAGTCACTGGTATGAAGCAAATAAAACATTCTACAAAGCTTTGTTCTATCCTTGTGACCATCCAATGTTTAGTCCTTGATATCCTTTACACAGGGTGGCCCGAGGTAAATTTTGTACCCGCGCAGGATTGCTTTTTTACCTCCTCTACATAACCGGTGGATAATAATATAGTCCTTTCGTCATAGGAGTGGTTATAACTTAGAGCTAGTAAAAGCTACCAGATCTACTCTCATGTATCCATTCGAAAAACCAAATGATCTGCAAGATCATTTGTAAACACTTTTGGCAGTTAAAACGTTGACAAAAATAATTTATTTTTAATTTTGTCTTTTCTTTTTACCATTCTTTAAATCTTCTACTAGCTGTCAGCTACCACATTTCCCATGGCGATTGAACTCTGGAAAAATATAAAAATAATTCCCAAACTTAACAAATTATTTTGTAGACAATGCTACCGTCCATTTTTCTACTGTAAGTTTAACAAACACTTTGACAATATAAACTGTTTACGTTATAATTGCAAAAACAAACTGTTATAGGGGGCCATTATTTCAAGATGTCAAATGTAAAATAACCTTTTAAGAATGGCACAAAATTCTAATTCTCTCCCCATAAAATTATACCAAGTAGTAAAATTTCATGTAAGTATCAAAAAGTGAATGATTGTAACTCCACTATTACGCCTAGGTTATGTTAGGTTTGGGGATTATTTTCATATCATGCCCAGGTTATGATTAAACTAGGTATAGCTCTGTTTGGCGCCCCCTCGAGCGCTGGGCAGCCGCCCCTGCCTCTACCTGTGTACAGATGCGGGTACCAATGAATTATAACAGAGTGATTATTTTTGTATCAGCAATGAATCATAGTCAATGATTATCATGCTGATTAATCTGTGATTTTTCTTAATATTCAAAATTTGTAGCACAATTAACACGAACAAATAAAGGTAAACACAATTAACTCGCGGACCTGATTTTAATGGACAGTCATGTTCACAACATTACACTCAATAATATTTAAGAGAGAAGGAGACGTGCAAAGTGGACTCAGGAGGGGAGCAGAGACGAGTGATGTGGCCTCAGGAGGAGATAAGAGACAAGTGACATGGCTTCAGGAGGGAGGGGGAGACGAGCGATGAGGCTTCATGAGGGGGGGGGGGGGTGATAGAGAGTGGCTGGGCCTCAAGAAGGGAGGGGTGATTAGTGACATAGCCTGGGGAAAGGAGGGACAAAAAATGACACACACACTAATTGAACAGCAGGTGCTGTTGTAATTAATTTCATTTTACTGCTCTCATATTTTTTCTATCTTTTCATAAACAATTTTTTTTAAAAAGGGCTAGTTTTGGGATCTCTAATCCTTGGGTACCCCCTGTGTATGCATCACTTTCATATGCTGAGAACAGGCCCTGGTTTTAGAAATTAGGAAGCTCTCGTTTATAGGAAGTTACCCACATTTGCGTGAAGGGAGAATGGAAAACCATTTTGCAAAAACCACCCTTCAGTGCGCCCGAAATTCGAACCTTGATCTCACCGTCATCGGGAGTCTAGTGTACTGCAATAGTAGCGCATCAGACCACGCCGCCACAAGGTGGCACATAGTTGACTAACCATAATTACAAAATAACTTTAATTTTTAGAACATAAACACAACTGAGCACCAAAAATATTTTAAACACACTAGTTAACATTTTTACCATCCCAATCAAACAAAACCTAGCCTTCCAGACATCAACAACATATTTTTCATAAAACTCCAGAATCCTGAAATATGTTGCACTTAAATACTGCATTTAAAATTTTTAAACAATCCATAATTGTGTCATAGTTGGGGATTTGTTTTTGTTTTTGTGTGTAGGAGATGGTAGAACATATCTAACTTCTCATGATATGACATATAAAAGAATCCCTCCCTCTGTACATACTATTCTTGAGGTTTTTAAACAAATATAAACATTTGGTTCAAGGTAAACATTGTTGTATTTATTAATGTTACATTTCTATCTCAGGTTGTGTTGAATGTGGGGCTATGCATAGCTCTTCATGATATTGTCAGTCTAGAAGACTCGTACATCTTCCCCGGCGATGGCGCAGCTCACACAAAAGTAAAATTCCGATATGTCGTATTTCGGCCGTTCATCGAGGAAGTGATGGTCGGGAAGATACGTAGCTGCAGCCGAGAAGGAGTTCATGGTATTGACTTAAACTATTTACAATTAGATGTGTCTGATCTATAACAGCTCCATAAATGTCAGCAACTTTCAATAATTTTAGCAAAATTAGCTGACAAAATACTTTGTCTGACTTTGAGTTCGAGGGCTTGATCCTGACCAGTTTTCTCTGTGAGGTTTTCCATTCTCTTTGAGATGAATAATTTAAGTCTTTGTTAGCCAGTTCTTGAGGTGGAGCTTCTATAGAAGTGTCTAGAAATATTTTTATAGTCATTTAAAAAGAACTGTTTACTGGCCTTGAACACTGTCAATATTTCTGAGGTGTTAATCCTAAGACATGACCTCTGAAAGGCTCGGGTTCAAATACTGATAAGGCTCAACCTCGCTCTTCGCATCTTATGATGCAAACGCTAACAACAGATGTGTGTAAACAACAAAAACTATCTCGTGCCAGAGGTTGATGCCTAAAGGGGTGGTAGCTTACATATGACTACTTCCTTTATAAAATAGTACACTGGTCTGGGCTAATGCCCCCACAGTAATGCAGCGGCCCAGTTCGGTTTGGACTCTATGGGGCCTAGTGGTTTAATCACTCACGAGTAATGGCATGAGCGGACCTGTGGGGCTCTGGGCCTTCCATGGTCGGGTGGTGAGCCACTTTAGAGCTCCGGTGCTAACCTGGACAGTTAGTAGTGCATGTGTTAGATTATGGACACCTCTACTAGTACGCACTAGTAGTGGAGGTTCTACCTCTCCATGCGTAGTGGGCTAATCTTACTCCCTTGCCCAGGGGAAAGCCAATGAGCTGAATGGAGCTCCGGTTACTACCCTGGATAGATGGAAGGCACGAGTCCCCGATGCTGGTCCAACTAGTGAGTAACTGGTAGGGAAGGAGTAGTTGATTCTCACCTTCCTGGGTATCAGACCTGAGTCTGATCACCCTTTCTTTCTTGGGAGGGCGGTGAGGTCATAATTTTGGGTACTCACTGGGAAACTGCCTTTGGACTTGTTTTCAGGGGTGTATGGATACGACCTGTACAAAGTAATAAGTGATATCTCAATAGCGCTGAGCTAAACCTTGATTTTATTATTAATGGACCACCTTTTTAGAGAACCTTTTAGAAAATACTTATATATTTTTTATTGGTCATTGTTGATAACATTTTACTATATTATTATTATTATTTTTTTACAAATATTGATAAAATCTATCAAAAGTGACAGCTGCAGAACACATGACTTGACATATGAATACATGATGGAGGGGTGCCAGAACATTCTTTGATCAGCATGTAGGGGGGGGGGGGGCGCTGACATAATGATATTGTGTCCATGCTAAACTGCGTTGAGTAATAAAAAAAAGTATGTGATCATAATTTAGCACCACTACTACTGAGCCACTGGCTCTCTGTATGTGTGTCTGTATTTATATCTATGTCTATAAGAAGAGTTAAAAAAAAGTAATACAGACTAAAGAAACTTTCTTCATCCCAGCCTTAAAAAGTGATATTTGTTACTGTAACCAATAATATTAATATTTCATTAACATCATAATATTGTATAGTCACCACTATTTCAGCCTGATCTTATTATTAAAACAATGAATTAAAAAAGAGCAATAAAGTCATAAGTTGAATGACCAAAACGTCGAATTTGTTTGATATAAAGGTTTGCTAATAAATAGGTTACACTTATTTTCATTTCTCATACTTAACTACAAAACAATACAGTAGGACTCACTTGACTCATGTGTGGATATGAAATAATATAAGCCATACCAATTCAATGTTACTGGTTGCAAGAATTATGATTAAATTGTTGCACAATTTTTCCTAGAACTTAAAACCAACATGAGGGACATGTAGGGAAGGAAATGTACATATGTTTCTCCTAGCTCTGGCGCCCATGAATACTTGAAAGTGTTCTTGGTAGCTTATAATGGTCAGATAACTGTCCTTTCCACCCTGTCTCTCCTGGATACGCAATGTCAGTGTGTGTGAATCTACTGCCAGTAACTCTAGGTTTCTTCGATGACATCATCATTCTCCCGACAGCGCTGCAACACCCCTCGCGGTTTGATGAGACAGAGCAGGCCTGGGTGTGGGAGTATGACACTGGCGGTGACAAGCACGACCTGTTCATGGACCCAGGTAACAGGGAGACACTTTTAAGAATTTATCTTTATTGTAGAGTGGGGGCTCTTACTTCTTTGCTTTTTTTTATTATTATAAGCACCATGTCATACTATTTGCTATGAGGAATGTTGAATTTATAGGAAGTGTACCCACATATGCATGGCGGTGAGAGTTAAAAACCATTTATGAAAATCCACCCTCAGTAGATTCGACTGAGATTTGAACCCTGAGCTCATCATTGGCAGTCTAGTTTATTGTGAGAGTGACGCCTTAAACCATTCAACCACCACAATGTTGTACATCATAATAATACATTGTACCACACAACATTTCAGTGATTATTCTCATACGCAGGCGAGAGCATCAGGTTCCGAGTGACAGCAGAAAGCTTCGTGGAAACCTCCCCAAGTGGACCAGACAGCTCAGAGCGGGCTTCCAATGATACCACCACTGAGGAGACTAAAGTTCCTTACACCCTCACTGTGAGTTGCAATCTTAACATCGGCACCAAACTTTGTACCATGCGTCATGCAATACTCATATTAGCTGACATTGGTTTGACACATTATTTCAGGCAATAGTGTGTCTGCCTACTGAGCTGAGGTCCCGTATTTAATATCTGGCAAACTGAAAAATGTATCATTGGTGAAACGTGGCTTTCTCCTTTGACAGTGATAAATTAATGATAAATTAATGTCTGGATGTTGTGTCCGTTATAGAGTTAAGTTGATCTATAAGTTGTGTGTTGATATGATCTTTCGGCTCAGAAAGTGTGGTTTAGAAACCTAAAAAACTGACCTCATTTTCAGGGCAGCATCAATGAACCAGGTTTGGGCTTGTTGGCGTGGTGGGCCAACTAGAGATGCCGAACGCAAGTGCACTCGTTCAAACGCTTCGACAAGGACCAGAAACTGTATGGTCAGGGGTGCTCAGAACTCAATAGTGGAGAATGATATCTTCGTTCAATCACTGATAAAATGTATTAGACATCCTAGTGCAGTTCACATTGTGATGCCACTAAGCCAAAAATCGGTTTCGAACATCTTGTGATCCTTGGATGTTGGAACTAAACAGAACTTTCAAACCTTGACTAATCATGAGAATGGTTTTGCCAAAGTGCTTCAGAAAAAAATGGAATCAAATATAATCTCCAGACTTTATACTAAAACAATGAGCAAATTGCTAATGACAATTATTTGTGTCTTTGCTCCTTTAAACCACAAGAAAGGCACCTTGTGTTTTTGTTAAGATATTAGCTTATTCTTTTCGTTATGCGAGTGTAACTAATCAACATTCTCAAACTTAACCTTTTTAAAATATCAACTCTGATGCACTGTAGTCAGTAGGTATCGAGTTTTCATGGGACAAGCAGTTTGTTTTTCCCACCTCGTCTCGCAGTTCATTCGGTCTAAACGCATAGATATTATGACAATTGTGTGGTAGCAATTACTGTATGCTATGCACTATTGCTTAAACGCTATGCTTGAACATAAACCCAGCCTTACCAAGCCCAGACACAAATATTGAACCTGTAACTAAAGGTTTACTGTTTGTGTGCTCTATGACCAGTTACTGGGGTTGAGTCCAGTGGCTCTATGTCTCTAGAAGTCTCATAGTAGGGATGTGCGAAACTTCGAAAACAAACATCACTTTCGACTTGGCTTTGAAACTTCATCAGTAAAAATATTGACAGCCAAACTACTCAATTTATGTTCAATTATAGCCATTCTAAGCTGTTTTGTACAATACAAATTAATATTTAAATGAAAAAAATTTGAAAAAATGTAATTGCCTATTGTGATAGTAACTTAATTTGTCAGAGTAACATGAAATATTACAAACAATTGTGCAATTAAATATTTTCAAAGTAATTTTAGTCCATAAAGTAATTTAAATAACCACAATATGTTTTCTCAAGCATAAAACTACTAAAAGAAAATATTGAAACTTCGATTTGGCTTCTGGAATATTCATATATTCGATTTGATTCGCTTCAAATTGAAAAAGTGGACTTGACAAACCCCTTTCTCATAGCAACTCATATTGTTAGTTGTCTCTAAATGTGGGGGGTAGGAGTTAAATATAATAACATGTCACAGTACACATATGTTTTTATTGACTTTTTTTTTTGTTCATATCTAGATAATGAATTACCAGTAAGAAATGTACAATATTTACATTATAATCGGGTAACCCTTTCATTATGCAATAGCTAGTTTAAATATAATTAATTTTGTCCTTGACTGTACATGAAAGTATAGGAACACTAGAAAGCTAAATGCACAGCAACTAATATGACACAAACTTACACCAAACTAGAGTTATTCTCGGAACATGGAATATATTTATGTATAAATTATTTTACAATATTCTTAAAACTAATAAATGAATGACACAAAAATTGTTTGGATACAAACATATTTAAATGTAATATAAATTGTTATAATAATTATGTTTTTGATAAGAAGGCATCATACCAAATTTAACAGTAATGAAAGACAAATAATAATGGCAAAAATACACTTGTTTTCGAGTCAGAAAAATACAAAGTTTATTATTTATATATAGTTCAATTCTTTGGCGACTGAATTAAATATATACCAGCTCTAAAATATAAAGTAGAATTGTTAGTTTATGAAAATATTTATTGGAACATCGAAAGAGATTTAACTCGTATAAGACTTCTTAAAACACGTCATGACACCGTCACACATTATTGCAATGAGAAAATTTTATTTATCAGTTTACAGTTAGTTGTTTGTACATAGCAGATTTGTATTACAAAACTTATATATTTAGGATGAGTTTACAAATTAAAGAAAACATTGAAGGGGAAAAATAATATTTGCAAAACATTTCAAAAGCTAGTTTCAAAAATGGGAGTAAGTAAATTAATTGTGTGATATAAATGCACATGAATTAACTTTGGCATAGATATACAAAGCTAATATTTGATAAAATAAGAAATAAAGCGTGTTGATGGCATGTTATGAAGGCTCACTTTCTGAAATAAATGAAGAATCTACTGATAAACAAGTTTATTGAAGTTACATATGTTTAAAAAAAATATCTACACCCTTTTTTACTTTACAAATGGCTAGGTTACTCTACCTCTGCAACTACACATGATTTTCAATAACCTTATGTTATCTGTTAGGTAATACTTGCTATGGATCTCATCTGAAAATGTCAACTATTTTTTTAAACTGATGTTGAAGGAAATCTTGCAATATTTCTGAACTAAATTTTAATAAAAGTGGTAGGCTACAGCACATATTCTTGGGTGTAGCTTTGTCTATACCTAAAAATGTTGACATCTTCAAAGAACAAAATAAATATAATACAATGTTTGATCATTTGATTGATAATCTACTAAAATATTTGCAAGGACTTGGGTCTTGGTGTTTGGCGTAGAAATTAAACTGTTACAACAAATTTCAATAAGCAAAGCAAGGGAAATAACTATTTAAAGATTTATTGGGCTATATTTGGAAGAGGGTACAGAAAAGGTGGATATAAACCTATATAAGGGAACAAACACAGTATGGTTTTTACAATGAAAAGGACACAATTCACACCCTACATTGCTGCTACTAAAAAAAGAGGTAATGGCTGCATTTTGAAGATCTGTTTTCTTCAAGATGCAGCCAATACCTCTTTGTCCAATGGTAGTAATGTAAAGTGTGAACTGTTTCCTTTTCATTGTAAAAACCATACTGTGTTTGTTCCCTTATATATGTTTATATCCACCTTTTCTGTACCTCATTCCAAATATAATAAAATACTTCCAAAAATGCAAAGAGGTGTTCCTTAATTTATAAATCTTTAAATATATCTATTTATGACTAGACAATGATCAACATAAGAACCGAGATTTTTAGTGAAATGTTTGCGGACCAGTAGTATTTGCTATATGTGCTTTATTAGTCTTAATTTGTTTTTTTGTGATCCTATTGCCATGTCTATTAATAATAAATAAAATGATAGAATACTAGGAAAATGGTAGAGCACAAATAAAAGTAAAAACGCTAACACATATTTACTTCCTGAAGAAGATTTTATAATAGCATCAAAATATTGATGAGTGTGTAAATATGTGTTAGTGTTTTTACTTTTATTTGTGCTCTACCATTTTGTTAATATTCTATCATTTTATTTATTACCAATTGTTTTTGCTCCATACACTTTATTTCATACATGTCTATTAGTAATAAACCCTTCATTTAATGTAGAATAATTTCAATTTCATATTTGCATTGCACGTTTGTACATAAAATTAACTAGTATAGGCATACCCCACTAACGCAACAAGTCCAGAGAGAGTGCCGAACATGTACTTAAAGTGAAGCACTACTTTTATTTCACTTATCGATACACTGCACTGCAATCATCATATATGGGCATAACGGATGTAAATAATATTTACTCACTCACAGAGTGTAGGGCCTAACAACAAAGCAACCGTGTATGAAAAGTGATGACCGCAACACTTGTAGACGAGTAGTTGGAAGCTAATTGGGCGACGGTGTCAGGCCTTTAAGTGTCTGTTCTTGTGAAGAAAACGTCCCAATCTGGAAGTGGTGTGGTGTGGTGTCATTGGAAATATGTCCGTTCTCGCTAGTGTCAGTTTACTGGGGTATGCCTGTGGGTAACTTTCAAGAAAATTAATAGAGTAAATCATAGGTACCACATTTCTTAACTCACTTGTTAACATCTAAATTAGATAACCTTATGATTAAGATTAAAACAAAGTTTCTAAATAGTTTATTTTGCCAGTAAATATAATGATAAAACTACATTACTGTGCAGGACTATGGTGTGCAATAACAACAATATCTTTGTGGGAGTTGTGTTCAAAGTAAGATATATTACTACCAATCTGTTGGTACACAGCGTCGTCCATCGCTCCTTTCTTCGTCTTTTTTTTTTTTGTTAAAAAAAGAGATTAATTTTCTAGAAGCACTTGCAAAGTAGTTGAATATTGCCTTTTTAGTGATTTTTTTTATTTCAAAATTTTCTTTAAAAAAATTCTACAACGCTATTTATTTACAGTACCATAGGCATTTTAATTTTAAAACATTAATTATTGAGTATTCTTGAGCAACTCCAAAAAATGTATGTAGGATGGCAAATTAGTTAAATGTTCACAGGGAACAAATTTGCTTTCATGCAATTAGAAAATATTCTGAATTGATATAAATAATATGAGCAATTAGTCACATCAAAAAAAGGTTGGAGGGTGGGGGAAGTGTAAGAGTTCACATGCCTGTTATTTGGAATGCATTTATTGTATGATTTCACCTGATTTTTGAAAACCAACGATAATTTATTTGGTTGGCGAATCATAAGATTAAGTTTGTATTGCTCAAGAAAAGTTCTAAGTGGGGCTATAGTCACATTTAGTCTACTCCAAAGAAATAAGTTTAGGATTAATATAAAGAAAATTAACTACCCTTCTAAAATTAATTCTAATCTAGTAAAATCTAAGTTTGCCAATATGGGTGCCACGTAGCGCCTAGAAACAGGTGCAGTCAAACCGTAACAAGACATTAAAACAAATTAGTATTTTATTTTCAGTCTTTGTGTGAGGCTGATGGACCACTAATACAGCTTGGATTAGTCGATATAACATTAGCCTCGAGAGGGGGAAAACAACGTAACAATCAACTTGGATCTTAGGTTTAAAAATACATTTAACGAGAATGACACAACTAAACTTTACCATTCTAAATAAACACCTCCTGTCCTAATTATTTATCTTTCATACACTCTTATATTAACTTTTACTATGCATGCTAAATTTGCTTTCTTAAAGGCTTGTGAAGCCCTTTCTATCAAAAAAATTTAAAAGGAAAATTATATTTCTTAAATTAAAAATGTTTGTTTTGTACAAAATAAAACAAATGATGTCCTTGTTTGCTTGAATGGCTTGATCACAAGAAGTTCCATACCTCCATTACGAGACTGTGGCATGACTCGTTGACGAGATGGTCACTAGTCATGAGAGACTCATTACTTGACAAGACAGCCTTTAGTCATGAGAGACCCATTACTTGACAAGACAGCCTTTAGTCATGAGAGACTCATTACTTGATGAGACAGCCTTTAATCATGAGAGACTCATTTCTTGATGAGGCAGTCATTAGTCATGAGAGACTCATTATTGATGAGGCAGTCATTAGTCATGAGAGACTCATTATTGATGAGGCAGTCATTAGTCATGAGACACTCATTATTTGACAAGATAGTCGTTAGTCATGAGAGACTAATTACTTGACAAGACTGTCACTCGTCATGAGAGACTCATTACTTGACAAGATAGACTCATTAATTAACAAGACTGTCACTAGTCACGAGAAACTCATTAATTAACAAGACTCATTATGTGACGAGATGGCCATTGGTCATGAGATACTCATTACTTGACAAGACAGACTCATTACTTAACAAGACTGTCACTAGTCATGTGAGACTCATTACGTGATGAGATGGCCATTGGTCATGAGTGACTCATTACGTGACAAGACCGTAATTAGTCATGAGGGAATCATTACTCAATGACGAGAGACCACATAATTACTTGACAGCGAGACAACACATTGTTACTCTATGACGAGACACCGTGGCAAATGTTCTCTCAAGTACTCAAACAATTCTCTAGATGCTCCAGGACAGTTTGTCAGCTCCAGCTCCTGGAGGTGCCGCAGCTGAATCAGACTGGAGAGACCACTGGAAGTGAGTAGGGGACAACCTGAGAACAAAACAATCTTCATAATGACTCCAGCGAGACAGCTTATTTCTAAAGGAGAGGATAGTTGTGCTGATAGTCGGCCAAATGAGAGACTGTAAGAAGTCAATTTCTCCAGCTGAACATCTTAACACTCACGAGGAACCAAACAGAATAAAGACAAACCTTTTATTTTCCCCCCAGGTCCTAGTACCCATTCACGTTATAATATACATTAAATATGTTAATATAATAAGTATGGGACCCACTTTAATGGTCAAATGGTATAAGGTGTCACTCTCCCAATATAATGGACTGCTGATGAGATTAAGGTTCGAATACCGGTCGAATGTACCTATTGACAATTTTATTTCCAAAGTGGTTTTAATCACTCTTTGTCCATGCAAATGTGGGTACACTTTAATCTAAATTCAATCTTCTTAATTTCTAACAAATTGATGTACTAGGTGCATAACTCGAAACGGTAGTATGATGCAGTGCTCGGGGAAAGAAAGGAAGAGCTTTATAATAAATGTTTTTGTGGAGAAAGAGAGGGGAGCCATTTAGGGAAAATCACCCTCTGTACACCTCATTGCGATCCTAACACCTAATCTCCCCATCACAGGCAAACAAGTCCAGTACAAGAGTAATGTGTTAGACTGACACAACACCCACGCGTTAATTTATCACTGTTAAAAGGGGGGGGGGGGGGGGGGGAAACCCACATTTCAACAACAATAAATTTTTCAGCCATGCCGGGGAAATTTAACTTAAGACACGCTAACGATTGAGCTAAGGTGTCGGACAACTCACAAACTAAACTTGACTATAAAACAGACATGAATAAACAGTCCCTCGGTTGTCAATTAATTATTAAAAGGGGAAGCTCAAATTTTATCGATAACAAACTTTCCAGCCATTTGTGGAATATAGCTCAGTACCCCGCATTGAGTGGACAGTTAAGGTGTCGGAACAATGGTGATTTGTTAAGTTTGTAATTTGAACCCTGCGTGTCAAATAGTTACCAACTGGAAGGAGTCAAGTAGGCCTCTCGTATGCTCCATCTTCATATGTAGCTGACAATTTTCGCACATCCATCACAGACTCTGTCTTATTATATGAGTGGAGAATGACCCTGGGCGAGGGACGAGTCTTGGATGGCTCAGTAGTTTGAGCATTGGTTTACTAAGCCAAAGGTCTTGGGCTTGATTCTGTGGCCAGGTGTCATATTTCTATTTAAAGAATAAGCTTCACCTAGTTGAGAGTAATATGATTCTCTTGATTCTATTCACCTGCGAGAGAGAGCACCTGCAGGTTCCTCATGCCACACAGATGCTGCAGCCCAAAGTCCCGCACCTGTGAGCACCACCTCAGGAACAGGGCGGACAGCGAGAGCATCGTGGAGATGTAGCCCACTCCAATATCCGTGACATGGACGCACCTGAAACATGCACACACCATCATGAATATACTTGGTAGGGAGGGGAGGGCTGTCATCCGTGTCCTGGACCTTCAAATATACAATTAATATACATCAGATATTAACATAGCTTTAAAAAAAATTGATACTAAACACATTCCTTGCAAAGCATGGATTATTAGCTAGCATTTAATAGATCAAATAAGAAATATTTCTAAAAAAAACAAATTTTAGTGACTTTGAATAAATGTATAAATGTTACTGATGGAAATAATATTTGTTTTGTTTCATCCAGTGGTGTGGTGGAATCTTATTGGTGTAGGTTGGGGTAGGAGGTGAAGTTTTGTTTAAGGATTTGTCTTCCCCCCTCACAACCTGATAAACGTTTGAAAATATGATGTGTCTAAAAGCTATTTTGGAAGATAATATTTTTTACAAGCTATTTTAAGTAATCTCCCCCAGATTTTTAATTTTTTTAGATGTATTTCACACTTTCTGATACTCTCGAATATGAAGCTGAAAGACTTGCAACAAACTGCAAATAGCTTCTAAAGGAATTCAATTTTCAAAAATGTGTCAGGTAGGGTCCACTCTAAAATATATTCTAGATGCATATACTTTTAAAAAAAAATCTAGTTGATGACAACTCCATATAGCTTCTAGAGGCATCCATTTAAAAAAATTGCTAGAGGAGGACCACCAGGTAGATGCTGGAGCACTCATACCATTTTTTACAGTAATTCTATGAACATTCAATAACGACAGTTAAGTTTTACAAGTACACAACATACAGAAAATCTGACATGTTCTGGCTGCTCCTTTGACTTAATGTCCTTAATTAAAAATTGAAAAAATTCAGCAACCCTAATTACTGATGCTATTTTACAGTGGGAAAAAACAAATAAATATTATTATTAGCACCGCATCTTACTACTCGTTCGGGTTACACGCACTTACGCTAATGTGTAATGGTAGGGTGATTGTGAGATGAAATGGAGGA
This sequence comes from Timema cristinae, assembly GCA_039000515.1. Lineage (NCBI taxonomy): Eukaryota > Metazoa > Arthropoda > Insecta > Phasmatodea > Timematidae > Timema > Timema cristinae. The sequence continues at coordinate 18,202,746 of JBCFYV010003508.1, read as the reverse complement.
CCTACAGTTTAATGTGGAATCCGAACCACGGTGGAGGCCTGGCATTCCTGACACATAAATAATACTATAAAATTGCCTCACAGAAGATCGTGAGATAACTCATGGAGCCCAAGGGCTCCGCGAAGCACAGTTTGAAACACGCTGCCCTAAGCTTGCATTGCGGCCATATGAAACGCCACCAAATCTCCAACCCTGACTCACAAAAACTAAACGGCTCTGTCAACTTGAAGTGGAAAGCGATCTTCGGGTTGCTCTGTACAAACATCAAACCCAATTTTCAAGACATGATAAAAGCAAAACAGTGCCAGCCAGCACAATAATCTTCAGTCATTTTTTTCTACAATTATCCTGCCAGTTTTTCATTGATTTTTGTATAAAATAAAAGAAGTGAGTAGAAAACCTTTGTTTTTTTTAGTAAACATCCCAAAAAATATGGAGGTGTAGGAATTTTAAAAAGTTTGGGAGCCACTGCTTAGGAAGCTATTTTAAATAGTCCTAGCCCAGTTTTTTTTTTAAACTTTGATGCATCTAGAATTTATTTAGATTGCTCCTCACCTGAATTTTTCTCAAAAATGGGATGCTTCTGTAAGCTATTTTAGTGACCTTTGCCTGGCAATATTTTGAAGAATAGTTCTTCTTGGAAGATATTTAAATTGTAATCTTCTGAACATTTTTTTAAAATTAGATACCTCTAGATTCTAGAAGATATTAGAATCACGGTCTTCCACTGACACATTTTTGAAATTTGAATGCTCTCAGAAAATATTTGAGTGGTCCTCGTGTAAAAATTCTTCAAAATTACACGCATCTAGAAGCTATTAATTTTAGATTGGTCCTCTACAGCATATTTTTTTAAAGTGAATGCATCCAGAATTCATTTGTAGTTAGATTTAGAGGCATATTTCAGCTTCTTATTCAATAATATCATTGGATTTGAATTATACCTGGAACAGGAGAGCACATTTGTTATAGGGTGGGGGCAAATCCTTCCTAGGGGGTCAGTGCCCCCTGCCCTCTATCTGGTCCCATCTAATTTTTAAAGATGTATTATTTGTATAAGCTACAAGGTTCACAAGAGTGCAGGTGCACTCTCCAACATACATAATGAACTGTGTCTGTGTGATGTTGGCAAGCCTGCGGTATCTTCCACTCTGTCAACATGTTCAGCCAAGAAATGTGAACCGCCCAATTAGGAACAAGGAGTCCATTAGGGAGAGTTGGCTAGTTTGGCCGCGGTGCGCGCTCTGGGAAACAGAAATAACACGCGCCATTTCTAGAGCAACGATCATCAAGTCTCCCGTAATGAAGTCGTGAGGAGGGATTTGAATGCTTGAGATTCATCAGGACCTAATAGGCGTGTCCTATTACATATATTTTGTCATTATTTTTAACTGTTAACCGTTGCAGTCCTAGTTTTGGAGTTTTTGGGGTCAAAATAAACAATATATTGCCTCAGTAGATACATTTAGTTTGATTTTCTACACATGTCACATAGTGAAACAAAAGTTGTTGAATATTCCTCATGAGCATCGCATAATTTATTTTAAACTTTGTATCACAATCTAAAAAGTGTCTCATTAAATGCTGCTATGTTCATGATGGATATCCAAGAACTGTAGAGATTAGGGTGTGTAGAAGATTAAACTAAATGTATCTTACGAAGCAATGTTTTATCTACTCTTTCATAAAAACTGCAAACATACTGACTTAGCTTGCGTTCCCTTACAACCCACCTTAAGTTAGTTTTAGGCCATTAGCTGTTAGATTCTCTCGTTAAATATTACATTAGGCATTTATTTTTAGTCAATTATATGGGAGATAATTTTTTTAATAATATTTTTTTCCTGTCAACATTGATAACATTATTAATAAATTATTATTGTTTTATAGATATTGATAATATCTATCGAAAATTACAGCTGCAGATCACATGACTTGAAGTATGAATACATGAAAGAGGATCTGCAGAGGTAAAAATAAACCATAGGTACCTATTTTCTTGCAACAACTTGTAGGAACAGAATTCCCCAATGTAGTTTGTTACTGTGGATTAAAACGTTCGCCGAAAAACAAGAGCAGAACAGAAACGTGGTCATATGATGAGCTCTAAGCCAATCACAAGATCGGCGCCAGCTGTTCTGATGAAGTTCATCTCATCTCTACTTCGTCCGCTCTGCCTGAGATGTTTGTCACAGGAGAACCAATCACATCTCAGAAACAAACATCTCAAATCAATGTGCACGCGCATTTGACAACGCATGCGCTCTAAAGACAGAAGCTACTAGCTAGCAGACAGCTTCGTTGGCCGTTGTGTTTGTGAGGAGATCAGAAATAACCCGTTAGTTTAAATCGTGTGTATCAATGTAATGGATTGTGCCACGACACAGCTTTATAATTTGAAAACATCAATCGGTAGAATGATCTAAAATATATGTTTATCCGTTAGAAAATAAAATATGTTGATAATCAACTGCTTTAAATTTGCGTTCCACTGTATCACGGGTCAACATGCAGCGTGTGAATTGCTGGTCCACTCAAAGTAAATTCTGTTTTCTATTTTAAGCGAACGTGTGTTTCAAGTTTAAGCGTCGACTGGATCAAAGTCAGCCTCTTTCTGCTGACTGCTGGTTAGTATTAAATCCAATTAGACACGTCGCAAAGGTACAGAAGTGTGGGAGGGACAACAATCGACATGTTTCAAAGTCGGTGTCACTGACCGTCAGTGAACAACAATAGTCGATCACTATTGTCACTTGCTGGGACTGTGACGAAATTTAATTTTTGTAATCAAACTTCGAACGTTTATATTTTAATTGTTAAACAATAAGTTGTGCTTATAACAAAACTTCACAAGTTATATTTTAATTGTTCAACAATACGTTGAACTTGTGAACAAACTTTTTTCCAGGAAGAGGAGTTAAAGCATAACTTAAGACAGCTGTAGCTAATCTAGTAGTGCCAATCAATGTATTGCAAACATAAAAATGTGAACGCAATGTGTGTCATTTGTTGAAAAAGCTCGATATAGTTTTAATAATCGAGTAAAGAAAACTAACGAAACGGTTTATTTCGGAACCTAAAATACACGAACTATTTCCAAATAAGTCCATCACTCGCTATCCTTTTACAAAAATGGACTATTCTAAGGCTAAGAGCTATATATATATATATATATATATGACCTAAAAAACCTTATTTTAAAAAAGAAAAAAAAATATTCTAGTTAATAATTTGTTCATTTATGGATTGTATCGATTGTAAGAGACTTTTTTTTTATATCAACGAACAAGGCATTTTTTTTAGTCAACCCACCCCCACGATAAAATGTCAAAGAAATTAACACGAGTCATGGGTCATTTTCTTGTAGTTCGGCACGCAGCTTCGACAACCAACAATCAATCAAACCAACGGAATCACGCGAGGAATAATAAAACCCCGACAAAGGTAGAGAAGGGTTTCAAACAAACCCCGTGCTGTGACGCGACAATCCTCGACGTAGGTTAGGCCTCTTCGACCATCTCCGGGAATCGTTTCTCGCTATTCTTCTTACCCCGGGGCAGAGATGGCGCTGAAGTCGGTCCGGTCGCACATACACTATTCACCGTGGGTATCAACTTCCCACGATACATTTTAAAGTATGTACCGACTTCGATCCGGCCGCCTTGTTAGTTCCAGGAAACCGAGGAAAAAGTCAAAGTAGAAACTAATACATAAATGTTTGCATATTTTCTTATCAATATTTTAACGACCTAAGAACGTTTCAAAACTTATGAGATTGATATTTCAATAAATGAATACAAGATTCCTTGCGTTTTGATTTGTTGCGTAACTAAATATACATACCTAATCACGCCATTCCCTTACGAGGTGGACAATAAACTGTGCATATAGTTCAGTAAACAACAGATTCGTAATCCATCCTCCCTAACCTTGCAAAATCATTTCGCTTCAACAACATCCATTCACCGAGTCATACATGCTTGTTTATTCTTAAAACTCTTAGTGATTCGCTTTTTCACACATTCTTCTAGAACATTTATCCACGTCTTACATGGTCTACCGCTTACTTTTGATCCACAAACTCTACCTTCAATATATTGCTTTGTAACTTGATCCACATCAATCCTCTCAACATGACCAAACCAAAGTAACACGCTAATTTCACATTGATCTGTTGGATTCTCTTTCAAACCACACTCCTTCAGCACCCATTCATTACTGACTCTGTCCATTCGAGTTTTCCCACATACAATTCTTAGATATCTCATTCCAATCACATTAACTTTGCTCTTGTGTTTCTCCTGACAAACTCACACTTAACATCCATAAAACAATGTTGGCGTCAACACACTTTTATATACTGCCATCTTTGTCTGTTTCGATACTTTATTCTTTGTAATATTACACATACATTCAACTAATCTCTTATATGCATCCACCCGTCTGCCGATTTCCACCATCTATCCTTCCATTTTTACAGAAAATTCTGCCCAGATGCACAAAATCATTCACTTGTTCTAACAGTTTTCCATTTATACTAAGCCGATAATTATTTCCTAATTTGTCCTTATATAAAACTATCACCTTATGTTTTAGTGACATTTATATGCAGATCCAGTCTGCCTGTCACCACATTCAAACTATTTAATGCTTTATGCGTGTCACTTTCATTCTCAGCCATTAAGACATCATAAACATACAGCAATACACTCAAATTCACATTCCCATTTGTACACCAACCGTGTCCTCATAAGCATCTCTCATACACATCCATGAAAACATTAAACAACCATGAAGACATAACATAACCTTGTCAAACACTCGGTTCAATGTCAAACCTCTAAAATAAGTGTTTTTAAAGACCTCATCTATTTGAGCAAGGGGATAAGGCCAACTTCTAGAAATAAAAACAGTCCATTTGAGTCAAACTACGATCACTACGCTTCAATTTTAACGGTTGTGTTTGTATTAGTTTATTGAGGACTGTAAGAAATTCCCTGTTCGTTATCAGTTATGCATGAATCTAAACAGTGAATGCAACAATCATCATGAACCTGGCAACACTGCTTGAAGCTCAGAAGTGTTTTGTTACCCCTCTGTAAGCTAACCAAGCTTGCCGGGGGTTGCTATGGTAACCAGCTGGCAGGTTGTTAAGGAGGAGAGGTTATATTTACATCTAGCACATGGCCTCTGCGAGGTTTGCAACCCCCATGGTAGAGCTAATTGTTAAGAGGAGATGGCAGGCAGGTCCTTCAAGATGGAGGTCAAGCTACGCCGGTCCTTTATCTATGGTACATTGTTGTAGACAAAAGGTTCGTCTATCAGTTATTTTCTCCTTTAACATCTTTCTCAAGGTTATATAATATATAGGGGGGACAGTGTTGTAAACAAAAAGAGGTTCGCTTATTAATATTTTTTCCCCATTAGTGCAATTTTGTATTTGTGATGCTTCAGGCAAGATAGTCAAGATATTATATTAAGGACATTAAATACATATTTTACACAACGTGATTAAAAAGTATATGATATATATGTGTTGTTAAATTTGACAGGCAGTTGATTACAGGTCTAAGAGGAATACTTCAGTCAGCAACACGCTCCGGTGGCCGCATGGTCTAAGGTGCTACTCTCGCAGTAGACTGCCGATGACGGGGAGATAGAGGTTTGAATCCCAGTCAGGTGAACTGGGGGTGTTTTTTCCTAAATGATTTTCCACGCAAAAGAGGGTTCATTTCCTCTAAATTCAACCTTCCCAATTGATAATCTATTAGCGTAATTATTACTTAATCGTATAGCCCCGACGGGTAGTAAAACGCGGTGCTAAATAATAATAAATAATAATAATAATCAAACCAGACAAACATGTCACGAAGTCCAGGAGGCACTGCCCCCTCCTCTAGACCCCCCTGCCACTGAGCCCTTCTTACGAAGAGCAGCAAAGCTAAGATACAGTACAAATTCCATAGGAAGAGCCTTATCTGATAGCTAGAAGAATTACTAGGTCTACTTTCATTTATTCATACGTCAAGTCTTGTGATTTGAAAATGTTACGTTTAATGGATCATTAATACCTATTCAATAAAAATAGTCATATAGTAAAATATTTTCAATGTTAACAGCAAATAAATATTTTCATATTTTTCTAAAAGGCTATTCCTGTGAAATTTGGACTGTAGAAACCCGTCACTCTTCCTTACCCCCGCTGACCTAATTCATATATTTCCCGAACTCTCCCCTCCGTAATAAAAACAACTGTACCAACCTCCAGAGAATACGTTACCAGAACTTGTTAATTCGAGTTAAGGTTAGTATGTCTGTAGGACACTAGAAGAGATTTTTTCTTTAAAAACCGCAAAAATACCGACCTTAACATGCGTTACCCCCTGCCCCTTCATACTCCTACCCATCCTGCACACTTTAAGGTGGGGATGTAGGGGACGTGAGAAAAGATAAGTGGTTTTTAATATTTGATAACGAAACATTTGTTTGGCCAAAATAAATCAAATGTTTATCCAGTGGAAACATAATTTAATATCTTCACATGGTGACCTCAACAGTTTGTTGAATATCTGTCAAGAGCATAACGTTATTAGACGACAAAACATTTTAAACTAAGATAAAAAGTTATTATTAAATTTCAGGACACGTGTGACAGATATTCAACAACTGTTGATATCACCGCGTGGAGAATGTTTCTACTGGAACATTCAAGGCCGTGATCGGGAGGGTTCAAACCACCACGTCCTCCCGAAATTTAATGAACAAATATTTATGGCTTTATTTTAGGTTAAAACTATATCAAAATTAAGGCACAAGTACAAATTAGGTGGGTGTGTTACCATAAAAAAAAACACTTCAGAGAGCTTCTAGAGGTGTTTAATATTTAGAATTTTTTCTAGCCTTCGGCAGGGGGGTTTTGTTGCCATAAAAGCATTTCAGATAGCTTCTAGAACTGTTTATCATCTATAATTTTTTCTAGTTTCCAGCAATTGGGGGATGTGCCCACCAACACCCCCCCCCCCCCCGCCCTCCCCTGAAATTATAGGTTTTGATATAAAAACTGCAAAAAAATACTAACCTTTTCTCGCGTTCCCTACATCCTCAACAGGGGTTCAATCCTAGGTCTCGTCACAAATTTATCTGATTACCAAACCTTTCCTTCACCTCTGACAAGACATCTTGTGAATGTGGGGAATGCCAGGCCTCCACCGTGGTTCGGATCCCACGTTAAACTGTAGGTCCTCCATTTCATCTCACACTCACCCTACCATTACACATTAGCGTAAGTGCGTATAGCCCGAACGGGTAATAAGACGCGGTGCTAATAATAATAATAATAATAATAATAATAATACACCCTCAACAAATCTCTCTTTCCCTTTAAAAGAGGAAAATAAATCTTACATTGATCAAACACAAGTTTCTTAATCTATCCAAGTATAATTTGCATTCTCATCACAGATAGTCATCGGAGGAAGTGAGGGATTGGGGCTAGAGATGGGTACGCATGAAATTAAGAGATTTGATAGAGGGGTTTGTGTGTTTAGCGTCTGTGTGTTCAAGAACACCTCATTGTGCTTCTAGTCTTTTAGCAACATTACTTTGTTGAAACAGATGTAATCGGTTTTGTCGAGTAAAAGGATCAGATTTAGTAAATTTCCTTTCAGCTCCGGAATAATTTGATGACGTGGAAGATTATTACCCTCCGACAGTCCAAACTGTTACGAGGCTTACGTCATAGTCTTCGTGACTACCGGTGTGGGTGTTGAAACGAACTTTGAGATGATAATCAAGGATGACCCTCCCAAACATATACACTCCTTTTCTGATAACATTGTGGTACTCTCTTGTAAGCTACAGTCTTACCTTGACTGATAACACTATGGTACTCTCTTGTAAGTTACAGTCTTACCTTGACTGATAAAACTATGGTACTCTCTTGTAAGTTACAGTCTTACCTTGACTGATAACACTAAGGTACTCTCTTGTAAGCTACAGTCTTACCTTGACTGATAACACTATGGTACTCTCTTGTAAGCTACAGTCTTACCTTGACTGATAACACTATGGTACTCTCTTGTAAGCTACAGTCTTACCTTGACTGATAACACTATGGTACTCTCTTGTAAGCTACAGTCTTACCTTGACTGATAACACTAAGGTACTCTCTTGTAAGCTACAGTCTTACCTTGACTGATAACACTATGGTACCCTCTTGTAAGCTACAGTCTTACCTCGAGTGATAACACTATGGTACTCTCTTGTAAGCTACAGTCTTACCTTGACTGATAACACTAAGGTACTCTCTTGTAAGCTACAGTCTTACCTTGACTGATAACACTATGGTACTCTCTTGTAAGCTACAGTCTTACCTTGACTGATAACACTATGGTACTCTCTTGTAAGCTACAGTCTTACCTTGACTGATAACACTAAGGTACTCTCTTGTAAGCTACAGTCTTACCTTGACTGATAACACTATGGTACCCTCTTGTAAGCTACAGTCTTACCTCGAGTGATAACACTATGGTACTCTCTTGTAAGCTACAGTCTTACCTTGACTGATAACACTAAGGTACTCTCTTGTAAGCTACAGTCTTACCTTGACTGATAACACTATGGTACTCTCTTGTAAGCTACAGTCTTACCTTGACTGATAACACTATGGTACTCTCTTGTAAGCTACAGTCTTACCTTGACTGATAACACTATGGTACTCTCTTGTAAGCTACAGTCTTACCTTGACTGATAACACTAAGGTACTCTCTTGTAAGCTACAGTCTTACCTTGACTGATAACACTATGGTACTCTCTTGTAAGCTACAGTCTTACCTTGACTGATAACACTATGGTACTCTCTTGTAAGCTACAGTCTTGCCTTGACTGATAACACTATGGTACTCTCTTGTAAGCTACAGTCTTACCTTGACTGATAACACTATGGTACCCTCTTGTAAGCTACAGTCTTACCTTGACTGATAACACTATGGTACTCTCTTGTAAGCTACAGTCTTACCGTGACTGATAACACTATGGTACCCTCTTGTAAGCTACAGTCTTACCTTGACTGATAACACTATGGTACTCTCTTGTAAGCTACAGTCTTGCCTTGACTAATAACACTATGGTACCCTCTTGTAAGCTACAGTCTTACCTCGAGTGATAACACTATGGTACTCTCTTGTAAAAACAAAATACATACACTCTATAATATATAATGAGGAATGACATCTCAGAGTGTGCCAGGGTAAGCAGAGCTTGTTATTGTTATTGTTATTAGCACCACGTCTTACTACCCCTTCGGGTTATACGAATTTGAGTGGAGGGAGAGTTGAAAACAATTTAGTGAAAACCACCCTCAGTACAACCGACCGGGCTTCGAACCCCGATCTCCTCATCAAACTAAATATTGCTCTACACATTAATAACGTTATGCTATCTAAGTTGCGGGACGAGAGATAATCGATTATCTCGAAGGGAGCCAACAAACTTGACCCATGATGGGTTGCTCACGACAAGATTCAGCCTGGCGCAGCCAGGATTCATTTGGGGAGGGAGGGGGGGGGGGTGGTATCACTGACCAACTAAGCGGGGTCCATTGGTTTTTCCCACGGTAAAATTTGAAAATTTAAGTACTGCAAAATGCAAATGCATCAAAAGAAATAAAATAATATCCAAAATAATTTAAAATCTGTACAAACATGCAACTTTCAATAAATTGTATTTTGGAAATTTGATTTATAAAATTATTTTAAGAGCTTGAATCTGAAAATTCTAATAAGCAACTTGCACTAACTATTAACTCACAAAATCACTTTTGAACTAATTCCCTTTAGTATTATGTTAATTTTCCTTGGCTTCATAGAAAGTTCATTGAGAACTTCACACTCCCTATGTGGAAAGATCATATCTGGCCAGAACTGGTCCAAATCTGGCATTCCCAGATCTGGTCAGTTGCATTTCTGGGCTAGACCTGGCATTTTCCCACATGGGTCCGTAATTTACACCTCTGGATGTATGTACATGAAGCTCAATAAGTCTGTCTTCATTTGTAGAGTTCCTCATGTATGATCGCAACAGCTTTAGGGACGAGAAAGAGTAAGGTGGGTAGTAAGTTCTGGGGGGGGGGGGTTAACCCTGAACCCCCTCCCCCCTCGGCTGCACCAGTGGTTGAGAGTAATGTGTTGTAGTCATTCTGTTGTAACCCGCCTCGGTGGCGTAGTTGGCTAACACGCTTGTGTTGAGCTCTACTGCTGAGGACGGGGAGATCGAGGTTCGAATCTCGGTCGGGTGAACTGGGGGTGGTTTTTCCTAAATGGTTTTCCACTCTCCCTCCACACAAATGCGGGTTCACTTCCTCTAATTCAACCTTCCTAATCCATTAGCGTATTTAGTACTTAAAGCGTATAACCCAAACGGGTAGTAAGACGCGGTGCTAAATATTAAATCATTCTGTTGCATCGCTATTGAATACCTCCTGTTTAATGAAACACGTCCATTGTTGACAAAGCTTATTTACGGCTATTTGGGCCTTTTATGACAAATGATAATTTATCTAAAACCCTGTGCACGACTTTATACCGTCCGTTTGAACTATTCATATGACCCGCTTCGGTGGCCTCATGGTCTAACGCGCTACTCTCGCAATAAATTAGACTGCCTATGACGGGGAGGGGAGACCGAGCGAGGTTCGAATCTCGGTCGGGTGTACTGAGAAGTTTTCTCATAATAGTTTTCCACTCTCCTTCCACGCAAATGCGGGTACATCTTCTGTAAATATAGTCTTCCTCATCCCTAAAATCATTAGCGTAATTAGTATATACGCGAATAGCCAGGACGTGTGGTAAGACGCGGTACAAAAAAAAACTACCCTTAGTTTTATACCACTTGATCTAACAGTAAAGGTAGAGTAGGGTAAATTTTATACAAATGCACCAGCACTCGCATGTAAAGTTTCTGGATAAATATCGATTTTAAAGAACCAACTTTTCTAGTGCACCAAACCAAACCTTTTAACCCAGAATCAAAGTCCAGCACGATAACGCTGGGCTAATCATGCCAGTTGTCTCCAATCGAGAACGTCTAAATATCACTATTTGCGGGTGCGGGGTGGTAAAAGAAAGGAAGGAAATGGTTTACCCGCCTCCCAGAGGGCGATAAGGGTAGTCGAGACAGGAGGGTAATAGTTAAAGGCGGTTAATGAAAAGGGCAGGCCGATAATCAACCACTACTCCCCCCCCCTCCCCCCAATACAACCTCTGGGACGCAGGCAGCGGTTCCCATGGAAACGGAATCACGGGTGAGCCCCCCTCTACCCCCAACTTCCTATCTCATATATCAACCTTGATACGGCGTCCCCTGCACTCTGGTGGAGGAATGCCGCACTAAAACCCTGACCAGAGCAGCTCTGCAGATCTTGTCTGGTTCATACTGAATAAAATGTCATCGTGTCCTTCCTACCTTACGACTGTGGTACATAATCTCAGGAAATAACGTTTTTAGAAAACACATTCATATTATATTTTTTGTGGCCAACATTGATAACATCTTACTTTATTATTATTATTATTATTATTATTATTATTATTATTATTTTTCTCAATAACTCTTATAAGGTAAGCACTATAGGTCGTTTTATCCATAGCGCAAATTCTAGATTTGTCGAATTCGACTTTTATCATAAAAGAAAAGCTAAACTCAAGAGAGTTATTTAAGGAAATTCCTTATCAATAATTTATCACTAAGAGGTTCTGCCTATAATATCTAAATTTTACAATATTCTGATTTATTTTTTGCATATTGTTACTGATTTTAACCATGCTTTAGTTTTTTGTTATTATTGCTATTTTTCATTATTATCATTATTAATTACTTTTTTATCACTATTAATCATTATATAACATTATTTAGCCAGTTTTGTTTACCTTATTTTCTCGTGTAGATATATGTATTTGTAAGGTACTTGTGTACTTTCAGTGCTGGCCTGTTATAGGTCTTACGACTGTTGGCCAGCACTATAATAAAGGAAATTGAAATTATTTTCAATAGCAATATTTTTATAAATCTACCCTTGATCATTTAAGTATTCATGTCCCTTCTCGGGCCTCTCGTAATTCAACATTGTTTTATCCCAATAAAACTTACAAGCTTAGCCCTTATTGTACGTTGAGCAAATCCTAGATTCGTTGAAATCTACTCTTACCACAACACTCAAAAGAGTTATTTAAGGAACTCCCTTATCACTAATTTAATCAGCACATGTTTTCCTTCTAATGTCTATTTTTATATTATTTTACTTACAAATATTATTTTTGTTCTTATAATCGATATCAATGCTGAATCATTTTCCCTACTTCTCTTTATGTAGTTATTATTTTTCTCATCGTTTAGTAGATATTTATTTGTATGTATCATTACTTAGCTATGATTGTTTATTTTGTTTTCCTCAGTTATGTTATGTTTTTATGTAAGGTATCGTACCGTACATCACCACATAATGTTCGCATATTTTATGCCTAATTTTTGTGGATGAGACCATCATATGAATCTTTAAGCCCGCAGAATTGTTTTTATATCTACCCATGATAGGGGAAAAAAAAATGCTTCCCTCGTTAAATGTATCGCTAGCAGACAATCACTAGTTTAGTGAAGATGTGAGTTTTACTGTGACTTTGACCGGCCCTAGTTGTAACGTTTAACTGCGCAATGATAACTGCACATGTCTATCGTAGCAAGTAAGCTTGAGCGTGTGCGCAGTTTTAGACAACCCTGCATGTGACGGTTCTATTATTTCACTTTGCGCCTGCGCAATGATAACTGCACATGTCTATCGTAGCAAGTAAATTTGAGCGTGTGCGCAGTTTTAGACAACCCTGCATGTGACGGTTCTATTATTTCACTTTGCGCCTGTGCAATGATAACGGCACATGTCTATCGTAGCAAGTAAACTTGAGCGTGTGCGCAGTTTTAGACAACGCTGCATAGTGACGGTTCTATTATTTCACTTTGCGCCTGCGCAAGTCCACCGGCACACCGGAACATTTTGGGGGAGTTTGTGCAGTCTTTATTCGTTTCGCTGTCTTTGTGTTGGTGCCGCTTGTCAACAACCTCTTATTACGACTGACTGTCACGTTATGGAGGATTTTATATAAATTATTAAATTAGGAGAAACTAATGAGAAAAGCTTCAAATAAGTCTTCTTGTCCATAAACAATTAGCTTTGTCAATCTTTAGACGATGTTTTCAACTCTTTTATTAAGTTGGAATGAGAGTAAACTTTTCTCTTGAGAAGCTATTTTTTTACACCACCTCCGACCAAATTTGGTATTCCGTGTGATATAAATAACCGAACCCCTGAGTGACGCAAAATAATAAAGGGCCGTCCTTAAATTGCCGAAGGATTTTTTATAATAATTTTCCATCCCTCCATTCCCCCTTTATCTTACGTAAGTTTTTACAATCTGGTGAAGATTATTTTAACCGTTTAGCTATTTTTAAATATAAGGATTGTTAATAAAGCGAGTGAAAAGAAATTTTAAAATACCTCAAGTAATTGGGATATAAGTGAAATTTTATGATTCATATATATATATTTATATTAGATTTTGCCTTATCATAAACACTGATTAAAAAAACCTGACATAAGATGGATTCTAACCCCTCTCTCCCTCATAATAAAACGTAAGAAAATATTAAACCCCCCCCCCTCCTCCTCCAAAAACCCTTACATAAATTAAGGATGGCCCCTAAGGGTGTCAAAATACCGGACAAAAAAATAAACAAAAAACTAGTCTGATGCGCCATAAAATATTATCCCTTATTCCCTTCCTTATTTCTCGGAAGCATTTAATTAAATATAAAAGCGACCCCAAAGGTCATAAAACTATAAAAGTGATTATGTTGTTAATAGGTTTTTAAAAATATTTTTAATATTAGAAAAAATATTTAGATGTTAATTCTTTATTTAGAAATAATTAACTTATTTAATTTGAACGATTATTTTATTAAACACTAAAAAGGTATATTTTATTGGAATTTGACCCTAGGACCTTTCGCGCCCTGGGCACAGACTAGGTGTACATCAGATCCTCAACATTACGTTCCTTTAGCCGAGTCCATCACCACTAGGGTTCACTAGTGTCAATGCTCAGTGATAGTACTTACAAATATTCAGGTGTTAAACGGCTCACTTTGAACATGTTCGTCAAAAGGAACCATTGTAATCGAAATGTGTAGTTTGAGTAAGCTCTTTTTGAGCTAGGATTGTGTAAATACTGGGTTGGGTCTCTACCTGAACCTAGCTTTGTGAGAGCCTTCTTATATTTGTATCTTCTCTTTCGTGAAACAATGTTTAAAATGAGCCATTTAAAAAGAATCCCCTTAATGACACCTAGTAATTGATACTCGTGTTGAAGTAATCAAACTCTTCCACGGGGCGCAGCCATTTTAAAATGGAGGCTATAGGTCTGGTGTATCATTGTTTGTGGTCCTGAGTCTGTCCACGTACTCTCAGATCTAATTTATATTCAACTTTGTACCCTCAAAGTTGTCGGTGCATAATGCAAGTCACATATTATACCTAAAAATATTACATCCAAAATAATGAATTAAATAATTAGCTATAAATGAGAAATATATACAGGTTGTAGAGTAGCATCAGATTAATACTACGTGTGTCCCATTTGACCTTGATCCTGATTTACAGCCGAGATATTCCTTTAAAATATTTGAATACCTTACTCGATATCTCGCGACATGGTTTTTTTTTAGAGTGCGGCATTCCACGACACGACGACTTGAGACTTGCATTCAGGCCGCAGATAGTTTTGAGAACTTTCTATAATGTGAAGCAGCTCCACATTACTGGAGTACATCACGAGTCCCACATGTTATGGTGCATCCGTTTTATCTATTTATTAAACTTTAGTATAACGTATCCCCTGAGATGTGTTCGCGTAGCCCCGGTTGGATACCACTGGTGTAGGGTTCTAGGCGACCCTGCGAGATGTTATGTCTCACCTGTCCAAGGTTAGCTCCTCCAAGAGGTTGAGGTCGCAAGCGATGTACTCTAGAGCAGCGTCTGTTATCCTGGGACACCAGGACAGGTCCAGACTCCTGAGTTTCTGCAGGTTCTCAGCTATCAGCTCCACGCCCTCGTCCGTGATCTTACTGCAGCCTGACAGACTGAGCACCGTCAGGTTGGGGAGAGAGTGAACTGTAACAGAGAGGTACTGTTGGAATCATGGTCTATCATCAGCTACACAGACTGAGAGGGAACTGTAACAGAGGGGTATTGTTGGAATCTTGGTCTATCATCAGCTACACAGACTGAGAGGGAACTGTAACAGAGGGGTATTGTTGAAATCACGGTCTATCATCAGCTACACAGACTGAGAGGGAACTGTAACAGAGGGGTATTGTTGGAATCTTGGTCTATCATCAGCTACACAGACTGAGATGAACTGTAACAGAGGGGTACTGTTGGAATCACGGTCTATCATCAGCTACACAGACTGAGAGGGAACTGTAACAGAGGGGTATTGTTGGAATCTTGGTCTATCATCAGCTACACAGACTGAGAGGGAACTGTAACAGAGAGGTACTGTTGGAATCATGGTCTATCATCAGCTACACAGACTGAGAGGGAACTGTAACAGAGGGGTATTGTTGGAATCTTGGTCTATCATCAGCTACACAGACTGAGAGGGAACTGTAACAGAGAGGTACTGTTGGAATCACGGTCTATCATCAGCTACACAGACTGAGAGGGAACTGTAACAGAGAGGTACTGTTGGAATCATGGTCTATCATCAGCTAAAATGGAACGTCTCTTATTATTCACCCTCCTCTTTCCAAACCCTTGAGATTAGCTCATCTATAACAATTTAACAACCCGTAATGCCGTGTAAATCACCAGTATCATCTGTTTTTCCGTAGAAGAGAAGGTTAGAGTTCGAGTCCCGGCTGGGTCTACTGTTATACACCGGAAAGAGATGTTAGTTCTGAACCATATGATGCCATACCAGATCGTACGTGCTATACACAAAAACGAGATGTTAGGTCTGAGAGATTAAGGGGAAGTTTGCCTCCGAGTGGAAGGTTGTTAGAGCAGTAAATACTGGTGAGGGTAGTCTAATGCCACTGTCACCACGGTTTAACAGGGTCTCTCGCGCTAACCGTGATTTGTTTGCGCTAGAGAGTAGCTTTGTAAGCTGTGGAGAAGCGCGTAGAGCGTTATGAGGCGCATGCACGTGTGTGTGTATGTGTGTGATAGAGAGAAAGAGAGAGAGATAAAGTAGACTACCAAACACAAGATTTAGGGACTAGGGTCGTGTTGGATCATAAGCTACAAGGGAACTTCTTTAATACTAGACTAGGTGAGAGGATAATAATTTGATAATCCAGCTTTACGTAACTTCCCTCGAGGAAAGATTAAAATTCCGTTACAAGATTAGACGCACGGTTATTGCGTCTGATTGATTCTGGACCAAGGTTCAAATTCCACCACCATAAACTGGCAGGGCTGAAAGCAAGGAGTGTGTCCGATGCTTTGGCTCAATGGTTAGCGCGTCTGTATTCTGTGGGCTCAATGGTTAGCGCGTCTGTATTCTGTGTTAAATGGTCCAGGGACCGATTCCCAGTGGCTGAACCATTCATCATTGGTGAAAATGGGGCTACCACCTTCTATGATTATGACCTGAAGAAATGGCTGTTGTGTCTATTCTATAATTAAGTTAGTATGTAAGTCATGTGGTGATATTGTCAGTTGTTTCAGAAAATGTACGTTAAATGCTACGAATGGGGAAAATATATGTTGGTTAGTTTATCTGACCAGGAAAGTAGACCGCAGTCAGTGTTGATGGCGTGATCTGAAGTTAGTTTTCCATGCTCTCTCCAAGCACATGCTGTAGCAGTTCATCATGAACTCACCTTCTACATCTTGTTTCTTTAGGTTAGAGTGTAATCCGTTGGTGATAGCCGGTACTGGCCCTTGAGTGTGTGGATGTGAAAGAGACGGGTGTGTCGCGTCCAAGAGTCGCCCACGGGCGGTCTAATTTGGTTGTGTCGGGCGCCTAACATTCTCCAGGTATTTCAAGTGGGCGAACAGGTCAGTTATCCATTCCTCTGTTGCTACCTCCATTACCGGGACTCACAGACAGGACCTCTTAGCTCAGTGGTTTCAAACCTTTTACAGAGCTTGACCCCAATTTGTGTCAACATTGGTAACATGCAAGCGTTCATATCAAAGATTTTTAATTACCATTTTCATTGGATTTTACTACCCATCCTGGCAATTATCACACCAGGGCAAGAACAATTTAGAATAAATGTACCCTTATTTGTGTGGAGGGAGAAAGGTAAACTGTTCAGGGAAAATCACCCCCTTACACCCAGCTGGAATTCGAATCCTGACCATCTTGTCGCTGACAAACCAAACCAAACGAACGTGGAGGTTATCCCGCATGCACGACGATGTAAAAACAAAAAAATCCATGAACTCATTCCGCAAGCGGGCTATACCGACCGAATGGCCGCCCCATGTTGGCGAAGATAGTTCCATGTTGTACCAGGCCATTAATCTCAGTCTTATAGACCGGTGATGCCACTTATGTATCCAAGTAGCTCCTCATTTGTCCTCAAGAGGCGGGGTCACGGTGCTCAGGACGTACGGTTGTTGGGACGCGCTTTGGGCCTGCGCATGTTTCTTATAAACGAGTACTAAACTATCTTTGCCACCTTCCGGTACTGACAGAGCTTTACAAATCCTGTCGGGGCGCCTCCACGGGGCAACTCCTGGGCAATGTGGCGGACAGGGTCTGGCATATCCAAGACCCCAACAAGGTCATCTGTGTGTGAGGAGCGAGACTCCTCGACACACACTGAGAGGCTGGTAGTGCCTACTCGTGTAGCGGGGATAGCTGGTCAGGGCACCTCCACGAGGTCCCCGCCGGGCACCTCCGGGCAGTCGGTCTCAAATAAGGCTGGGGTGAAATGAAAGGACGGAGTGTTTGAGGGAACGAAGGTTGAGGAGACGGCTGTTCGGAGGTTGAGCTCCTCACTTCCTCGTGATTGGGCGATCACTCCTCCCTCCAACCGGTCCCACTGGAGGTTTTCTCCTCTCAAGCTAACCAAGTTAGGCTGGCATGTAAGGGCTGGTACTGGTTTTTTCGGGTGCCCTAGTACCAGGAATGGCACCCATGGACCTCAGTCCATGTCCGGCGAAGAGGTGCCGGTCCCGATGGTAATCAGTGGTGGCATTGTTAGGAGCCTCAGAGCCTAGGTACAATGTAGCAGGAAGCCCTTCGGGGGGTCTCTTCGGAGATTTAGTTGTATATCAATGTTCTCAAGAGGTTGAGTTTGAACCCGTTACAGACACACTGTTTCACAGAAGAATGTGGAAGCACCGGGGATCGAACCCGGGTCCTCTGGATCTGTAGCCAGGAACTGTGACCGATAGACCACAAAGGGGTGACTGCCGATTCTTGTTTTAATTATTATAAATAAAGCGAACGAAACTAAGATGTCCCAAAGGAGAATCAATGATCCCTGTAGGTATTTAGGAAGCTATGTTAACAGCGCCATTCACCAGAACACGAGTCCATTATATTGTTATTATTAGCACCGCGTCTTACTACCCATTCGGGTTATACGCACTTACGCTAATGTGTAATGGTAGGGTGATTGTGAGATGAAATGAAGGACCTACAGTTTAACGTGGAATCCGAACCACGGTGGAGGTCTGGCATTCCACACATTCACAAGATGTCTTGTCAGAGGTGAAGGAAGGGTTTGGTAAGAGTCCATTATAACTAAGTCAGCAAACAGCAGTTCGATGCTAAAAAAACAAAACAGTTATCGCTTATATTTAACCATTTACATTAAAATTTGAATTTTGCACCTTCTTATAATCAGTATAAATAACCTCAAACAAACATTGTGGAACCCACCCGAGACATTTTGTGACCCCAAATGGGGCACAGGCATCAGTCTCAGACTGTCTGGTTTGCTGATGTCGGGGTTTCAATCCCGGTCTGCTGTAATGAGGGTACTTTCTTCCTAAATCGTTTTCTATTCGCACCCATCTCATGCAAATGTTGGTACACTTACTCCCAAATTCAACTGCAGAAAATTTACCGGAAAAAAGTTCGTCTCTACCTGAAAGTGTACCTCGACATAAACTTTAGTTATGTGTAGAAGTGCCGAGCGTGGTCCAGGAAGAGTCGAGCCCCGCAGGTTGCCAACATTCGCATGGGAATGATGAGTCACCCACAACTCCCCCACCCTCCTTTCCAACCTTGGTTTTAATTAAACATCTCTCTCTCTCCCTCTCTTTCTACTGAGCATGTTCTAATGACAGGACGTGCGTGTATGTGTAAGAGAGGTCAGTTCTCCGTCCTCTCCCGCCTCCTCTTACGTACCAAGTATAGAGACAGTGTTGTGATTAGGGGAACTCACCTCAAGCCCGATTTATCGAGATATATAATTATTTCTTTCACCGCGTTTTACAACCTGCTCGGTGAATACGCATATGTACTAATAACCCTAATGGTTTTATGGACGAGGAAGGTAATATTTATAAGAAGTGTACCAACATTCGCATGGAGTTAGAGTGGAAAACCACCCTCAATACACTCAACTGAGACTCTAATCTCAATCTCCCAGTACCTCCATATATTAACTGAGCTTTGTATTGAGGATGAGTGACTAAGGTATCATTTGAGAGGAAATGTGCCGGCAATTGCGTGGAAGGATAGTAGGAAACACTTAGTAAAAAACACCCAACAGTGATTCCAACCGCCCTCCCCCCAATCTTCACGTTATTGGTAGTCTAGTCCATTGTGGCCACTGAATCATTTACATATTTTTTAAATATGGTAAAACGGTTTCATTGGTCTCAAGGTCACTGTTTACAGGAAACCGTACCACGTCGTGACGTCTGGTTCGAGCCGTATTACCTACCTAAGTTAGGTGCTATCCGGGGAGTGAGACGGGCTCTTAATAGTTATACAAGGACCAAAATTGTATCAATCTTTCTGTCTGTGGGGCGGGCTCTCAATGCGGCCAAGCAATACTTGTGATTTTCTTCATTTTTAAAAATGTTTCCATCCTACACATTTGTGCCAAGCATATACGTACATTAACATCAAAATAATATTACTTTGTAGGCATGTTGTGAAACAAATATGCAGGCTATATGCTTTGTTTCAAAAGTGATTCTAATCATAAATTGCATATTAATAAAATTGTACAGAGAAATGTGTCAGTTACGTCTAGTTTGAATTAGCGGTGAAGGAGAGGTAAAAAATTCGAATCCCGGCCAAGGCGTGGTGAGTTTAAAAAAACATTGTTTAACCTTCTCCCTCTATTCAAATGCGTGTACACTTCTATTGAATTATATTATTATTATATTATTATTATTATTATTATTATTATTATTATTATTATTATTATTATTAGCACCGCGTCTTACTACCCATTCGGGTAATACGCACTTACGCTAATGTGTAATGGTAGGGTGATTGTGAGATGAAACGGAGGACCTACAGTTTAACGTGGAATCCGAACCACGGTGGAGGCCTGGCATTCCTCACATTCACAAGTTGTGATTAATACACGTCTTGTCAGAGGTGAAGGAAGGGTTTGGAAATCAGTTAAATCCATGCCGGGGCTGAGGATTGAACCCCGGACCACCAACACAGAAGTCCGACACCTTACCCCTAAACCACCTGGTCACCCCTAATCAGAATCAAAGTTTGGAATAAATTAACCTTTTTTTTATTATTTATTATTATTATTTATTATTTATTACTACCTGTTTGGGTTTTACGCTTAAGCACTAACTACGCTAATGGGCTAGGAATTGCAAGGTTGAATTTAGAGGAGGTGAACCCGCATTTGCGTGGCGAGAGAGTGAATACCATTTAGGGAAAACCACCCCAGTTCACCCAATCGAGATTCTAACCTTGATCTTCCCGTCCTTGGCAGTCTAGCTAAACACAACACTAGCGTGTTAGCTAACTACGCCACCGAGGCTGTTTAGTTTTAATTAATTGATCTGTTGACCCGCTTCGGTGGCTGCATGGTCTAACGCGCTGATTTCGCAGTACTAAACTGCCAATTATGGGGAGATCAAGATTCTCGTCTCGTTTGGGTGTACTGAGGGTGGTTTTTCCAAAAATGGTTCTCCACTACCCTCCACGCAAATGTGGGTATACTTCCTCTAAATATAACCTTCCTCATCTCTAAAACCATTAGAGTAAGTAGTACATAAGCGTATAGCCCGAATGGATAGTAAGACGCAGTGCTAAAAAATGGATTTGTTATTTTTCATCCAACCCAGTCTAATCGTTGGTAGGGAGTCTGAAACTACCTGTCGCCCGAACACGATATATTTAAATATTTAAATCTAGCGCTGAGGTATAAACTGACGCACGTGAACAGTCTCATATTATGTGTATGAATCACAGAATGTACCCAGAGAAGTTATTTTTGTACTATAGAATGTTTGTGGTTTCATTTGATGAACTACTTGGTTTAGTGAATGGAAATATTGCAAAACGTGATACCATCTTGAGGAAAAGTATTTATTATTCCTGCTGAAAGACTTGTGGTCACATTGAGGCACAACTGCCTGGTGTAGTTTGATTCGCGTTTCTACCACTAGGCGGGTTTTAACGCCACCAGAGGTAGCAGTTAAAACGCTGGTCTAGACTAAAACTTATTTTCTAACTTGATAACAAAGGTTTTATTCAAAAGAGCGGTTGCTAGCGTTTTAACCGCTAGTGTAGAATAGTCCTAAAGCGTCCATACGCAGACAGTTAAATTGTCCATCTCCACAGAGAATTAAAGTGACGCAGTTTGTGGTCCAGTCGTAACTACGTCAATTCTTCCCCTTACCCCTTTTCAATCAGGAGCTGTATTACCACTTGACCCAGTATTAATGTGACCTCTGTTCCTACTCAAGGCCGAGGCCAGAGGACCCCCTTCCCCTTCGTAGATTATCACCCCCGCGCTGCCTAGGTCATGAGGGGGGGACGGATTGTTCCATTAGGAAGCCTACTTTACTTTACTTTACTTTACTTTACTTCGAGGAAAGGTTAGCAATCCTGCCAGCCAGTAACACCAACATATATACATTGTTTAAGGTGAAGATTGCCATTCGACACAACATACATAATTAATAATAGTAATAGTAATTTACAACAATTTTCTGTCAAAAAAATGGTTAAGGCAGTATTTTTTTGAGAAGTATTAGCATAAAAACAACAAATAAATCATATAATATTTTATTAAACTTTACTTTTACACAAACTACTATTGGATGTTTAAATTTTACGAATATAAACAACAACAAAAGTGTCCTATTTTTGTATATGTCCTACCACCCGTCCTGAATACATCTGACTATTTACATTGATGGCTGAATGACTTAGGAAGGTGGAATTTATTATAAATGTACACGAATTTTCGTGTAATTGAGAGTGGGAAACCAGTTGGGGGGGGGGGGGGGAGCCTTCAGTACCACCGGTAAACAGAACACCGGCAAACCAATCAAGACGAGACTAGTGCCTTGGTCCAAGTGCCCCTCCCTGACCCCTCCCCCAATCTCCTCTTCTCATCCGGTTCGGGCGGTGTGTCATATTAATTGCCCGACACTTTAGCTCTAGTCTGTAGGCTGTCTGCCTACTGAGTCCCGGGTTCGATTCACGACGTGGCCAGAAAAAAATCATTGGCGAAATATTGGTTTCTTCTTTCACAGTGGTGAATTGATGGCTGGGGGCAGAAAGTCCACGTTAATTACTTAATATATATATATATATTAATTACTTAATATATATATGTATGTATACGAGTATATAAATTTGTATAAATCCGTATATTTAGAATTTATATATAAATACATATACATGGGCTATATACTATGAAGGTAAAACTTAGTTGAGTCCACTCAGTGGTAGTCTCCCCCTTCAAAGTTCTCACACATTTGAACCGTAAATCGACCACATGTGTTGGCAAAGGAGAGGCTAATAAAATTCTTTCAGAAATGTTGTATTTATTTTGAAGACGTGGAGAAGTGATTCTAAGTGAGTTTGTAACTCACCACTGCTGCTAAATGAATGTCCGCCTGTTGGCGTGTCCACTTAATTACCGGTTGGCCGCTAAGTCCAACCCCGTGGCTGAGTGGATAGGGAGACCGAGTGAGGGTTTGAATGAACAATATGCGAGCTTTGTTCACGTTTCAAGAGAATACTTACGCATTTCTTTCGACTTGTTCCTCCTCAACAATTTTTCTCGCAATACTTAGTTATTATTATTATTATTATTAGCACCGCGTCTTACTACCCATTCGGGTTATACGCACTTACGCTAATGTGTAATGGTAGGGTGATTGTGAGATGAAATGAAGGACCTACAGTTTAACGTGGAATCCGAACCACGGTGGTGGCCTGGCATTCCCCACATAATACTTGTTTAAGATGGTATTCGGATTAAAGCGACTCGTTTCGAGTTTTGTTCCCTCTCTTACTAAGCAACTTGATTTATTTTCTTCCACCTCATCTTATCAACCGCCCGGGATATCCACATATTGACACTTGGTTAAGGATGAGTAATTTATATAAATATACCTCCCCTTGCGCGGCGAGAGAGAAAGAGGAAAACCATTGAAAAAACCTTCAAAACTTTCAGCCTGGAGTTGAATCCCTTTATCTGTCACCGTCAAATAGGACAAGATGAGACACGAACCAATATTAAATACTTACTAAGTTTAACACAAATGTCCAATAAAGATTTTGTTAACCCTAGCATCGTTGCATGCATTAAAACATCGTGTTAACCATTGTGTCATGTTCTTATTGTTACTACAGTCTTAACATTTATTTTTGGGTTTTAAGTTGAACTGGCTCTCAAAATTTCTCCTTGGATGTCAAGTGGAACTATCTCTCATAATTTCTCCTAGGATTTCAAATTGAACTTTCTTTCATAATCAATCTTTGGATTTCAAGTTGAACTATCTTTCATAATTTCTCCTGGATTTCAAGTTGAAATGTCTCATAATTTCTCCTTGGATGTCAAGTGGAACTATCTCTCATAATTTCTCCTTGGATTTCAAGTTCAACTGTCTCTCATAATTTCTCCTTGGATTTCAAGTTGAACTTTCTCTCATAATTTCTCCTTGGATTTAAAGTTCAACTGTCTCTCATAATTTCTCCTTGGATTTCAAGTTCAACTGTCTCTCATAATTTCTCCTTGGATTTCAAGTTGAACTTTCTTTCATAATTTCTCATTGAATTTCAAGACGATTTTCTCCTTGGCGATCAATTTAAAGAGAAAACAAATGAATTCTCTTTTTAATAGTACATTATATTCTTAGGGGTCAGTCTCGCTATTTGTGTCAATATTATTTTAATAGGCCCTAGAAGAATACTTAGAATTACGGTGTAATTCAAATCGATTGAGTTGAGCTACAAAACGAAAAACCTTTAGAATGGCTGCCATTTTGAAACCGATGATTAGATAAAAAAATAATATACATAAATCGGTTGGAACACGTTCAAAGATAATCATGCCAGGTTTTGTTAAAATTGGTCCACGTATTTGACAGTTGTCATGGAACAAAGATTCAGATATACAGACGGATGAAATGCCAAATGGTAAAGTTAAATTAGGACCTATTTACATTTGGTCGGTAATTATTTTGTTACTTCAAAATCTGAGACATTGTTTTAGTAAATGGTATCTGTAAAATCTTCCACAAAATGGATATTTAAGTCAATTAAGCCGTGATTTTGTGTGGTTTCTCCCTTTCCCCTCTTACCCTTCCTTAAGTACTAATCCCACGGCCCAGTTAACATGGATATTAGATACAAGATCACACACTCAAACCAGAAAACTTGTCGAAATGCGGTTTCCTATATTCTTGATTGAACAGTGAAATTGGGAATCATTTTAAAAGTTTTTCCGTTTTAAAATATTTATTTTCCAACTATGTTTTATTCCTAAGATATGGACAAACGGTTTCACTGGTCTCAATTCCACTGTTTTTTTATAGATAAAATAAAGGAAATCACACCAAGATGCAACGTTTGGTTCGAGCTGTATTAAGTTAGATGTTGTCTGGGGGTGAGACGGGCTCTTAAGCTATCTGGTTTGAGCTGAATTACCTACCTAAGCTAGATGTTATCTGGGGGTGAGACGGGCTCTTAAGCTATCTGGTTTGAGCTGAATTACCTACCTAAGCTAGATGTTATCTGGGGGTGAGACGGGCTCTTAAGCTATCTGGTTTGAGCTGAATTACCTACCTAAGCTAGATGTTATCTGGGGGTGAGACGGGCTCTTAAGCTATCTGGTTTGAGCTGAATTACCTACCTAAGCTAGATGTTATCTGGGGGTGAGACGGGCTCTTAAGCTATCTGGTTTGAGCTGAATTACCTACCTAAGCTAGATGTTATCTGGGGGTGAGACGGGCTCTTAAGCTATCTGGTTTGAGCTGAATTACCTACCTAAGCTAGATGTTATCTGGGGGTGAGACGGGCTCTTAAGCTATCTGGTTTGAGCTGAATTACCTACCTAAGCTAGATGTTATCTGGGGGTGAGACGGGCTCTTAAGATATCTGGTTTGAGCTGAATTACCTACCTAAGCTAGATGTTATCTGGGGTGAGACGGGCTCTTAAGCTATCTGGTTTGAGCTGAATTACCTACCTAAGCTAGATGTTATCTGGGGGTGAGACGGGCTCTTAAGATATCTGGTTTGAGCTGAATTACCTACCTAAGCTAGATGTTATCTGGGGGTGAGATGGGCTCTTATTATATCTGATTTGAGCTGAATTACCTACCTAAGCTAGATAATATCTGGGGTGAGACGGGCTCTTAAGATATCTGGTTTGAGCTGAATTACTTACCTAAGCTAGGTGCTATCCGGTGGATGAAGGGGGGTGGGTAAGCAGGTTCAGATGGAAAGCTAAGCTAAGCTAGGCTAAGCAAAGACTTGTTCTACTAACTCTTTAAAAAAATAGGGGACACTGTATTTAAATGTGTTGGTTCACACTGAAAAGCTAAGCTAAGATTTGCTTCGCTAACTGTTGAGAAAAATAGCGGACCATATATTTAAACGTGTTGATTCACACAGAAATCTAAGCTAATCATAGCTATAACTTGCTACGCAACGCTATATTTTCTCTGATTGCTATCAGGGCAATTTTTCCATATCCCATCTTGCCCCATCTTAAGTTACGCATCACGCAGCTTGGGCTACGTGTTAAATAGACGCAGCCCTGGATTGTTGAAAATAATCAAAGAAGTGTTCATGTTTTGTGTTAAGTTTGTTTCAAGTGTATTTAAGTAATTTTCTATTTTGATTTATATTTAATAAGTGTTTTTATATAACAATGGAACCGTTGATTGAATAAGTCAAACCTCCACCTCTTAAATTTTATTCATCTTCCAAAACAGCTGCTAACAGCAGTAGCTCCTCTTACTCAGTAAGTTATCATCTGAGCTCAAACAAGACATTTGGGAGAATGCCTTAACTTAACTTCACTGGAGCAGACCAGAAAGAAACCACAGTGAGTTCAGGAGGGAAAAAAGAAACCATAGCCTAGCAATTAGAGTGAAACCAAGCTGATAAAACCTTAGCACAGTAAAGCATACCATAGCTAAACGTTCTGTGTGAACCAGCCTTAGACGGGCTTTTAAATTTAACTAAAATAAATCCCCCTTCCCCTCTTTAATTTCATTGGTCGACGCAGGTGTCATGACCACTTTGAGTGTAGAGACGTATGTTTCGCACCATTTGACCGTGCAGAGCTGACAGACAGACATACAATAGTTTCGTGGCTCGGGGCCAGATTTAGCAGCCGCTCGCATACTTGAACGCTCACGTGGCAGAACCGACTAACAAGAGACATACTTGAGTTCTTCCAATCGAACCTAGGTTTCACAGGATGTACAGTTCTTTACAAAGTATCTCAAAGATCATACACGAATAAATCATTATTAATTAATTAAAGAAAGCGCGTTTTATTGAAATCAATCGTTTATACAGCAGATTAGAAATCGACTTGAGTCTTCCAAACAAGGGATACGCATGCTAACTGTTGAGTTAAACCTAACATACTTGACAGAATACCCTGCATCTACTCTGTATGGGGGGAGTTGAGGTCGGACGATACGTCTAAGTCTCCAGGCAGACTGCGTGTCGCGTCATGTGGCGTCATATGGTGTCGTGGGGCGTCATGTGGCGTCGTCACGGCGGTCATGAGAGCATTTGACACGACAGGACGCCCTCAGTTCACGAGTGAAGTCATTTCACGACATCGTCCTTTTATCATTTCTTGTATCAATTCTTATTTGTGCTTGTATCTGTGAATGTATAAGTGCTTGTGTCAGTGAATGTATAAGTACTTGTATTTGTGAATATATCAGTGTTTATCTTTGAATACATCAGGGCTTATGTCTGAGAATGTATCAGTGCTTGTATCTGTGAATGTATCAGTGTTTATCTTTGAATACATCAGGGCTTATGTCTGAGAATGTATCAGTGCTTGTATCTGTGAATGTATCAGTGCTTGTATCTGTGAATATATCAGTGCTTGTATCTGTGAATGTATAAGTGCTTGTGTCAGTGAATGTATAAGTACTTGTATTTGTGAATATATCAGTGTTTATCTTTGAATACATCAGGGCTTATGTCTGAGAATGTATCAGTGCTTGTATCTGTGAATGTATCAGTGCTTGTATCTGTGAATATATCAGTGTTTGTATCGGTGAATATATAAGTGCTTGTATCTGTGAATATATCAGTGCTTGTATCTGTGAATATATCAGTGCTTGTATCTGTGAATATATCAGTGCTTGTATCTGTGAATCTATCAGTGCTTGTATTTGTGAATATATCAGTGCTTGTGTCTGTGAATATATCAGTGCTGTGTCTGTGAATATATCAGTGCTGTGTCTGTGAATATATCAGTGTTTGTATCTGTGAATATATCAGTGCTTGTATCTGTGAGTATATCAGTGTTTGTATCTGTGAATATATCAGTGCTGTGTCTGTGAATATATCAGTGCTTGTATTTGTGAATATATCAGTGCTTGTATTTGTGAATATATCAGTACTTGTATTTGTGAATATATCAGTAGGCCTACTTGTGTCTGTGAATATATCAGTACTTGTGTCTGTGAATATATCAGTACTTGTATCTGTGAATATATCAGTACTTGTGTCTGTGAATATATCAGTACTTGTATCTGTGAATATATCAGTACTTGTGTCTGTGAATATATCAGTACTTGTATCTGTGAATATATCAGTGCTTGTATCTGTGAATATATCAGTACTTGTGTCTGTGAATATATCAGTGCTTATATTTGTGAATACATCAGTGTTTGTATCTGTGAATATATCAGTGCTTGTATTTGTGAATATATCAGTACTTGTGTCTGTGAATATATCAGTACTTGTATTTGTGAATATATCAGTGCTTGTATCTGTGAATATATCAGTGCTTGTATCTGTGAATATATCAGTGCTTGTATCTGTGAATATATCAGTGCTTGTATCTGTGAATATATCAGTACTTGTGTCTGTGAATATATCAGTGCTTGTATTTGTGAATATATCAGTGCTTGTATTTGTGAATATATCAGTGTTTGTATCTGTTAATATATCAGTGCTTGTATCTGTTAATATATCAGTACTTGTGTCTGTGAATATCAGTACTTGTGTCTGTGAATATCAGTACTTGTGTCTGTGAATATATCAGTACTTGTATTTGTGAATATATCAGTACTTGTATTTGTGAATATATCAGTACTTGTATTTGTGAATATATCAGTGCTTGTATCTGTGAATATATCAGTACTTGTGTCTGTGAATATATCAGTACTTGTGTCTGTGAATATATCAGTGCTTGTATTTGTGAATATATCAGTGCTTGTATTTGTGAATATATCAGTGCTTGTATCTGTGAATATATCAGTACTTGTGTCTGTGAATATATCAGTGCTTGTATTTGTGAATATATCAGTACTTGTATCTGTGAATATATCAGTGCTTGTATCTGTGAATATATCAGTACTTCTATCTGTGAATATATCAGTACTTGTATCTGTGAATATATCAGTACTTGTATCTGTGAATATATCAGTACTTGTATCTGTGAATATATCAGTACTTGTATCTGTGAATATATCAGTACTTGTATCTGTGAATATATCAGTACTTGTATCTGTGAATATATCAGTACTTGTATCTGTGAATATATCAGTACTTGTATCTGTGAATATATCAGTACTTGTACCGGTGAATATATCAGTACTTGTATCTGTGAATATATCAGTACTTGTGTCTGTGAATATATCAGTACTTGTGTCTGTGAATATATCAGTACTTGTATCTGTGAATATATCAGTACTTGTATCTGTGAATATATCAGTACTTGTATCTGTGAATATATCAGTACTTGTGTCTGTGAATATATCAGTACTTGTGTCTGTGAATATATCAGTACTTGTGTCTGTGAATATATCAGTACTTGTGTCTGTGAATATATCAGTACTTGTGTCTGTGAGTATATCAGTACTTGTGTCTGTGAATATATCAGTACTTGTATCTGTGAATATATCAGTAGTGTTCGGGACGTTTCAAAACAGTCATTTATACATAAAACTGCCTATATGTGAGAGCGTTTATATCGAAAACGGTCTATATTTGGGGGGGACGTTTCGTAACAGTCATTTATACATAAAACTGCCTATATGTGAGAGCGTTTATATCGAAAACGGTCTATATTTGGGGGACGTTTCGTAACAGTCATTTATACATAAAACTGCCTATATGTCAGAGCGTTTATATCGAAAACGGTCTGGGGGGTCGTTTCGTAACAGTCATTTATACATAAAACTGCCTATATGTCAGAGCGTTTATATCAAAAACGGTCTATATTTGGGGTTTTTATTCATCGTTTTGAACCTCTAGCTAGTGCTGTCTTATGTTGAATGAGCATTGGTTCCATCGTCACAAGGCCTGAACCTCTCCTGACGGCCTTTTAATTATTAATTAATTAATTTATGCTAATTAAGGATTGAGGTGTTGGAGTTTTAGAGCGTTGTGGGAGCATGAGACAAGAGGTACTTTCTCCTCCGGATGCCCGATATTAAATGACACAAGCTGGCTCGCTGGCTTCTGTAACTCAGCCTTTCACTTTTCCCTCCCCACCCCTCCCTCAGAGCCGGGGTTGTTCATCCTGGTTTTCCCCCCTCCCCGGTCATTACCTTCTGGGGGGCGACGTACCGAGCAATAACCTCCATTCACCTTGAGGAGTCATTGTGTTTCTCAAAATAGACACCTGTAAGGCAGCTATGAAAAGTCCCGTTATACGGCAGATTCGCTTTTACATTCCGTGAAAGCGGCAGGCCCAAGTCAGCTCTCAACGGAGGAATAATATTGAATTTAATGTTCGCAACTATATCCCTATGAAAGTTTAAGCCCACACATTAATGCACTCAACATTTGCGAGAGTACCTTCAGATGCACTGAGGGAGGGTAGATTTTAGCGACGCCCGTTTTGCACGGTGAATTTACTGTAGTTTGTAATTCGTGTGTCTAGATTGGATTCGAACCAGAGACCATCAAATTACTGAACGCCTTACCGACGGCCCGATTAGTTAGTTACCCCTTAATAGGCGATAACACCGCACAACTTCGACTCAATGTTAATAATTCTCTCGCCCTCTGCAAGAGCGGACTAAGTACAGATAAATTAAATGGCTAATCCTCTGTAATTGTATCTGTATAACGAATATGAAAACGGGTATTTAGCTTATCATTGCACGTAACATAAAGAATGACCACATGGTTTAAGGCGCTACTATAGCAAAAGACTATACTACATAAGCACCGTGATTTTTTCCTAGATATTTTACTTATAAACTTATGTAAAAGTTATTATTTATGTTATCAAAATATATATATAGCCGCCATGATTTTTTTTCCCCTAGGTATTTAACATAGGAACATGTGTAAAGGTTATACATTATTTAATATTTAATATTATTTAATTGCCGTACAGGGTTTTGTCGTGCTTGCTTATTGGCCCGCTAGATGGCATCGAAAGCCAGTTTAGTTAATGTAAGGTTTCTAGGAGAGTTTACAAATAATAAATAAGGCAATGTAAGGTTTTCTTTAACAATTTGCTGAGTATTTATCATACGCCCGGCCATGTGATATTTTAAACGGTCAGAACCCCGTATTCATACGTCAAGTCAGGTGATCTGCAGTACAAATAATTCTAGGGTAGAAAGCAAATAAAAGTTCTGTCTGAATACTCACTATTTAACATATTCATACGTCTCAAGTCATGTGATATACAGCATATACTTTAAACAGGCAGAATCCCCTATTCATACGTCAAGTACTCACAGACGGCAAAGACCTAAATAATATTGCGCTTGTAAATTAATTGTTGATTGTCAATAAAAAAAAAACTAGTAAGAATATGTTGTTAATATTTAAGGTAAGGTGACGAGTTCACACACGGTATTTAATATCTTGGGATAGTGTACCCGCATTTGCCTCAGTGTTCGAAGTCAAACCAATGATGAACCCCGCTAAGTAGATAGGAGGACGGAAAATGTACCCGCATTTTCACGAAGGGTGCGGAAAAAACACCTTTGGTCTACGTTTGCGGGAGGGCTGACACCTAGAATGGTCATGTACCAGAACGGGAATCAAACCCGCGACCTCCCAGGCATTGGCAGTGACGCCTTAGACTACGCTACCTGTGATGCAGGTGAATAACAAACGCATACCGAGCAAGTATGTTGATAGATACTGACCGCCGGTAAAGTAGCTATATGCTCTTCATACTATAGTTTTGGTCTTTCTACCAAACAAATTAAAATATTTAAGGTAAGGTTTCAAGTTCCAAACCCGTGACCTCTGGCTTAGTACGCCATTGCTCTGACCACTGAGCTATCCAGGATTCGTTCCGTGCTCAGGGTCATTCTTCACTCATATTTAAGGCAGTGGAACAGAGCATCGAGCAGGCACCTCCGTCCACTTCGCTGGGTCGATGCCGACTACTGAAATAACGGGATTTACAAAGGGACTTATGGACAGGTCTGTGTTGCGCATGCGCAGAGACACATTAGAGTATTAGGTCATTACAGACGGCAGGCTCTTTGAAGAGGGTATAAATAGAACCCGCTCATTACATTTGGTCATTTCAATTTGTGATTGACGCCGCCGAACATCAAAAAATGAGTTTCGATTCGCTAGAAAATTTTCTAAATTTAGGTAAGTTTTTTTCTGTATATTTTAACTGGTGTTTTTTTTTTGTTGACTAATACAGCTGGGGCGTACAATGGTGTTCTTCTTTTTTTGTTAGTTGAAGAGCCCCCGATGATTGGAGGGGATATACAACCGGAGGATCCCAATAGCCTGGACCAGCTGCTACTGTTCGATGAAAACGGAATTTGCAACGCTGATGCTAACGCGTCGATGGGTAAGTAACAGACTAAAAACATATATATTGGAGTCTTGTTGGTGTTTTTTTTCCTGTAAATGCTAATTAATTTGTATTTATTTAATTTCAGACTACTGGGATCCGTACGGTTTAGACGAAGGGCTTCGGGGGTGCATACCGTCAGTTGTAGAGACATCGACTCCCCCGGAGGCGCCCTTACGAATCGGTGCCACTCACGACGCCACTGATGTCGCCCCCAGGCCCTCTCCCTGTATCTTTGCGCCCGCGCCCCTACCACCGGTACCCCTGGTCGCCATGGGAAATGCACCTCCCGCTGTTTGGGCAGATTTGGACACCCTTGACCGACTGCTATGTAAGTACCTTCTACATGTAGCCAGTAGGCAGTGTAGCTTTCTCTCTCTCGCACAAATCCTGTTATATCGCCCCTCAGAGTCGAAAACAATTGCTAGCAGTGAGCTTGTACTACATCGTTTAGTGTATAAAAGAATGCGTGTGTTTACAGTTTAGAGCAAGGAAAACTATATTGCTACTTAAACGTTTATTAAAAATCCTACCTGTATGATTTATACTGAGCCATTGGGGGGAGTCCTTGGTTCAATTCCCTCTTGGGATAAGCGAAAATACTGGTTTAGTCAACTATTTTGTTCAATAAAGGGTCCCGGGTTCAAAGACAGAAAATTATAATTGTCGTTTTACAATGTGATCGAGTATCATTTTAGTGTCTCCTGGTCACGGGTTCATTTCCTGTACAAAGTCAGAAAATTGTAATCAACACTTTAGACAGTCACGTTTCACTCTGCATAAACATAAGTCCATACACTTTAATTTATGATGTGTAATAGTAACCAATTTAAAAAACTATATGTATGCAGTGCCACGGGTTCGAATCCAAACAGGGGTTTAAAATGAGAGTTTATTCTTCTTGTACTAAATTTGTGTCTGGCTGACACTTTAGGGCGTACTTTTTTTAATTCCAGTCTAAATGTTTACGTGTTCTTATGTATGTTTACACGTTGCAGGCTTAATATAGTAAAATGTATTTTAGTTAAGGGCTGTACATTTCCTCTGTCAATTTATTACCGTCTTTTGTTTACCGCCAAACATAATCTTAAAAGTTGTGCTTATTTTATAAATAAAGTAATGCATGTTAAGGATACAGCTGCCTCTAGATACATATTTCAAATATAGGAGGCAGCTAGTAGCTTATGATAACCAAACAAATGTTTTTTGAAAAGGGTTGAACATATTTTTCCCCGATTTAAAGAAAGCTGTTATAAACTCAAATTTTACTACCCCTTTTAAGGTGTCTAACTTTCGTTGTGTTAAGTGCGGCGGCTGTCTATCCACTCATTATGCAGGCGTTAGAAACAACATCTAGTATCATAGCTATCAATTCATTACGCGAGCATAATCTCAGGCGTTTTTTTTTCAATAAATTGACACATTCGTAGTTGAAACAATTAAAGCGAAAAGTATCTTAAGACGTAATCTCCGCTGCTAAAATGATATAATAATAATAATAATAATAATAATAATAATACAAAAAGTATTAAAGAGATGAGTTTGAGCTTCAAATCTTAGCAAGGTAAACTAGAGACAATTTTTTTCACTCTCCCTCCACCGCAAGTGCTGACGCACTTCTGTAAATGTCGGTTACGTCTAAAGCAATTGAAAAATTGAACATGCTATAGTAATAATAATAATAATACAAAAAGTATTAAAGAGATGAGTTTGAGCTTCAAATCTTAGCAAGGTAAACTAGAGACAATTTTTTTCCACTCTCCCTCCTCCGCAAGTGCTAACGCACTTCTGTAAATGTCGGTTACGTCTAAAGCAATTGAAAAATTGAACATGCTATAATAATAATAATACAAAAAAGTATTAAAGAGATGAGTGTTAGGTTCGAATCTTACCAAGGTAAACTAGAGAAAATTTTTCACTCTCCCTCCCCCGCAAACGCTGACTCACTTCTGTAAATGCCTGTTACGTCTAAAGCAATTGAAAAATTCAAACATATTATACATTTTAAAGAAAAAATATGCGCCTGTTGTAACAAGGCTTACTTTGACATGTGTTATAGTTGAATTGGAGGCCGGAAATGGCGGGATGACCACAGAGCCACCATCACCAGCGGTGGGACCCCTCCAGCCCTATGTAGCCGCATCGCCCCAGCTCCAGAGAGAAGGGGTTCGAGCCCCTGTGTCCCTGCAAGCCGGAACATCTTCACTCCGGCCTCTACAGCAGGGAGACGGAGTTCGAGCCCCTGCGGCGGCGAGGGAGATGGAGCCCGTGGAACTGGCGATAGCGGGACCGTCGTTTGCCCCTCAAAACGGAATTAGTGGCCAGGTGAATCAAGTAGGTGGGGAATTGCAAAATGGCGTCCCTCTTCGCATCATCGAAGAGAGGATTAAACAATTGAGGCGTTTCTTTTATACTGGTAGAGAAATTACCGTACATCTTGGTGCACCAGCAAGCGATCGTGACGCAATAAGCTGGCTTGAAGAACAAATTACTAATTTGCTCCATCGGTTGCAGGACCATGGCGTTAGCGCCGATGACCACGTAGGCTTACTTTTGAGTAGCACTGACTCAACGTTAAGCCCTGTGTATGTCTCATTTAGACGAGCAGACCAGCTAGACGCTAGAGCAGTGCTTGATAACGTAAGTCGCGTGTTGCAGAGTAATAGTCTGTTTTTGAGTACTGCACCATTGTACGTTAAACTCTCCCACTTTAAGGAGCCTCGCGGGAGTGGACGTTATTGTGATAAACTCTCTCCCGCAAGCACATATAGCCGTAATAACAAAGGGATCATTACGATTCAAAATGACGACACACTTTGTCTTGCCCGTGCATTGGTTGTCGCCAAAGCTATATGTGACAATAAAAGAGAACCAGGATGCATGGACGTGAACACCTTTAGACAAATCAAAATGGGTCGACCTATTCAAAAACTCAAAGCAGAGGAACTATGCCGTGATGCCCATGTGAATCTTTTGAAAGGTGGTGGGCTCACTGAGCTGAAACAATTTCAAGCATACCTTTCCGAATACAAAATCACAGTGTTCAGGGAACGTCGGGGGAGACAGGTCCTATATGAGGGGCCTACTCCCTCCGAACATTCCTTTAAGGGGCACCTTGATTTGTATTTTCACGACGATAAGCAAAACCATTTTGACGTCATAACATCCTTGACAGCCGCATTTAAGTGTGGGTACTTTTGCCGCGAGTGTCGTGTACCGTTCAACACAAAGAACGAGCACAAATGTGAATCCGCGTGCAAAAAGTGCCACGCTAAAGCGGTTTGTAGCGGAGGTCGATCTGTGCTTTGTGAAAACTGTGGTCGTTGGTTCACAAACCAGACATGTTTTGATAACCATAAACGTCCCGGTTTTTTCAGCGGTCACAGGTCGGTCTGTGATGTCAAAAAGGTTTGCGAGGTATGCGGGCAATTTTTCAGTTTGGAAAAATCAAATTATTCACATAGGTGTTATGAGACTTTTTGTAGAGTATGTGAGACCCATCGCCCTTTTGGTCATTTCTGCTATATGAAGCAGGCCCCGTCAAAGCCGTCACTGGAAAAGAGCAATTTCATGTTTGTGTTCTATGATTTTGAATGCAGACAAGAAACGCTTCTTCAAGGTGCGGCAGGCACGTACTTGCACGAACCTAACCTCTGTGTCGTGCAAACGTGTTGTAAGGCTTGTGTTCATATAGATGCAAATGACTATCATTGCACCGACTGTGGGGGCGATAGGACTCGCATATTCAAGGGTGATACCACAATGGCCCAATTTTTTGAATTTATAGAACAAATTAAAGCTTCAAAATTTAAGGATATCACCCTCCTCGGCCATAACGCTAAATCCTATGATGGAAATTTTATTTTAAAATACATGATGGAGGTAAAAAAATGGACTCCAGAACTTATAATGAACGGTGGGAAAATCATGTCCATGCGTTACGGCCCGCTCCACTTTATTGACTCACTGAACTTTCTCCCGATGTCGCTGTCCAAATTGCCCAAAACTTTCGGCTTGGACGAGTCTTTGGCCAAGGGACATTTCCCCCATTTTTTCAATAAAAAAGAAAACGCGGGGTATAGGGGTCCCTTGCCGCCAAAGGAGGACTACGGCATCGGCGAGATGTCAGTTGAGGGAAAGGAGCACTTTGAGAAGTGGTATGACGCGTTGGTCAAAGATAACTATGTCTTTGATTTTAAACGCGAGTTGGAACTGTATTGTGTGAAAGATGTAGAGATCCTACGGAAGGCCTGCCTGAAGTTTAGAGAGATGCTCATGGAGAAAGCAAAGGTGGATCCTTTCAGAGAGGCGTGTACGATAGCTGGAGCGGCCATGTTGGTTTACCGCCGAAGTCATCTTAAGGAGAATACTATCGGTATTATCCCTAACGGTGGCTATCGGTGCGCAGACCAACAGTCGCACGTCGCTGTACAATGGCTCTGCTGGGAGGCCCATCAACGCGGTGTCTCTATTCTTCATGCGGGTAACGGCCGTGAGGAATATGTGTTAGGGCGACGTGTAGACGGTGTTGTTAAAGCTGGAGATACCACCACCGTCTTCCAGTTTTGGGGCTGTTATTGGCACGGGTGCCCTCTCTGTTACCCTGACAGGACCACCCAGGTCAAAAATAGCCCCCACGAGACCATGGAGACGCGTTATGAAGCGACCATGGCTTGTTTGGAAAAGTTTAAGAATGCCGGCTACACGGTCGTAGAGATGTGGGAGTGCATGTTTAATGCGATGAAACGCACAGACAAGGACTTGCAGCAATTTGTACTCAGGCACGAGGTGTATACCAAGGAACCTCTCAGTCCCAGGGATGCATTCTTTGGCGGGCGTACAAATTGTATCAAGCTCTTCCACGAAACAGACCTTTCTTGTGGGGAGAAGATCAAGTACTTGGATGTGTGTTCATTGTATCCATACGTTTGCAAGTACAAAAAATACCCAGTCGGCACCACCCAAAATTCACTTGGAACCAAATTGTCCGTCTATAGATCAAGTAGAAGGCATAGCCAAAGTTACAGTGACGCCTCCGCGAGATTTATTCCTGCCCGTATTGCCTACCAGGATGCACGACAAGCTAATGTTCATCTTGTGCAGGAAATGCGGGGAGGAGAAAAACCAAGGCGCGTGTCAGCACAACGACAAAAAAGATCGCTGGTTGACAGGCGTCTGGGTGATTGACGAGATCCGGAAAGCCGTTGAGAAAGGCTACACCGTTGAAGCAGTGCACGAAGTGTGGGAGTACAATGTATCTGTTTATGACCGTCAGACGCGTTCTGGCGGCCTGTTTCACGGGTACATTGATACTTTTTTGAAAATTAAACAAGAAGCCAGCGGATGGCCAGAGTGGTGTACCTCACAAGAGGAAAAGTTAGCATACATTCAAAATTATGAGGAAAGGGAAGGGGTAAAACTCGATTTCGGCTCTGTTTGTAAAAACCCTGGTCTCCGCACTCTGGCTAAACTTTTTTTAAATTCACTATGGGGAAAGTTTGGGCAAAGACCCGATTTACCACACGTAGCCGTTGTCAACGACTATCAGGGCGTCCACAAGTACCTGACGGATCCGTACATCACCGTGGACAGCGTCATTGATGTAAATGATGAGGTTATGTTCCTCAATTACAAGGATGCGCGTGACGCGTTGCGCCCTAACCCTAACACGAGTGTGGCGGTGGCGTGCTACACGACTGCTATGGCTAGGTTGCACTTATACAGCATCCTTGAACAATTGGGGGACCGCGTTTTATATCATGATACAGATAGCGTTCTATTCACCGAACGCCCCGGCGATTGGAGTCCACCGACCGGAGACTTTTTAGGTGACCTCACCGATGAACTTCAGGATTACGGTCCGGAAAGCTACATTAGCGCCTTTGTATCAGGTGGTCCCAAAAATTACGCTTACCGAGTTTGCGTTGGCGGTGATCCTGCCAAAACAAAAACGGTGTGCAAGGTTCGCGGGATCACCATAAACTATGGCAACCGGAACGATGTTAATTTTGAAGTTTTGAAAGCGATGGTCACCGAACAGGCTGAGGAAAGATACATACAGATACCGCACAAAATTGTAAGAAAAGGTCTTGCGACTGTATGTACCGTTTCGCAGGCTAAAGTCTACCGGCCCGTGTACACCAAACGCCGGATAACAGATGATTTTAATACGTTGCCGTTTGGGTATCAGAGTCCTTGTAAACGCGCTCGCCACGAATAAAAGGTGATCATTTAGACGGGCCGAATAATCATCTTTTTTTTTCTTTCACTCTAGACAGTTCCACTGACATACCATTTTTCAAAGATTTGAGATTTTTTTTCATATTTTTTTTCTGCATGAAAACAAGCATATTTTTTTATATTTTTTTATGCACCCGGGATACTTTTTTTATATTTTTTTATTTGCCAGTACAGTCCTCTGCCTACCTGATTTTTTTTTCTAGTCAATTAGTTGCTTGTATATATTTTAATTCTAGCCAAATGTTTGTATATATATATTTATTTTAAATCTAATACATTGTTTGTATATATTTTTTTTCTGATAAACTGATTGTATATATTTTTATTTTAAATCTAATACATTGTTTGTATATATTTTTTTCAGTCAAATATGGTAGACTGATTGTATATATTTTTATTTTAAATCTATTCACATATATATTTATTTTCTTTTAGTACCGAGGCCACTATTCCCCCTATATTGTAAATATTCACAGTATACTTTTCACTGTGTGTAAATAAATATTGTAAACAAAACCAGTTATGTCTATACTAATAATTATATATTGTAAATATTCACAGTATACTTTTCACTGTGTGTAAATAAATATTGTAAACAAAACCAGTTATGTTTATACTAATAATTATATATTGTAAATATTCACAGTATACTTTACACTGTGTATATACTTTTTTCGTGACCAAATAAATATTGTAAAAATTATTATGTTTGTGTTTTAACGTCTATACCCCACACCTCTCTTCTATCCTATAAATAAAAGCTCATATAGCTTATAAGCTCAGTCTCAGTCACTCTAAGTCCTGATGAATTAAAATCACAGATTGAGTATGCATGCACTTACATGATTAAAGCAGCTTCTTCTTTCCGCCACAAAGGAAGTGGTGGGTCCGAGGACCGTGTGAAATACTTAGAGCTAAATATATTCCTCTGGGTGATTGCAGCTATATTCCATTTCCAGAAGAGTTGATTAATAAGAACGCTCTAATTAATATAAGAAATGCTGACAGTAAATGCTTTTGGAAAAACCACGCTCAGTTCAGCCGACCGAGATTCGAACCTCGATCTTCCCAGTCCTCAGCAGCCGAGCTCAATACACCGAGCGCTTTAACCAACTACGCCACTGAGGCGGGTTTTTTGTATATGTTAAATATATTATTTTTGTGAAGTGGAAAATTTGTTTAGCGTAAATGTTATATATATTATGTCCGCATATATAGTTTCATATTTAAAACATAACATAATTTCAAGATCTTCATAAGTGTATTACTTGTGATTTTTTTTGTTTAAGTGTTGCAGTAATAAATATTATAAAACTGTTATGTTTTAACGTCTACACCCTCTCTACTATCATAGAAGCTCCGTCTCAAGCATTATGGGTGTAAGACCGTCTAGTTAAGTACAAAGCCCCATTGACAATAGCCAAGCGACATAGATTAACAGGCAAATACAAGTCTCCCTTCACAGACAGAGAGAGAGACTGATACATTCTTTCTGGACACTTGGCGCCGTGTGTAGACATCCTAACGCTTCACACGCAGTGATGAGAAACAAGGACAGGGGTTCGAATCCTGGTTCACTGGATGATTGCCACCAGCTCAAAGGATCATATTTGACATAGGGTTGGTAGCAACATAATTACTTTTTTTTGAAAGGACATGGAAGTGAACCCCAACTTTTGCACGGAGAGTGAGACAGGGAAGCACCTTACAGGAATCCGCTCTCCCAGAAAAAAAAATCATGACATGTGGCTAATATAGGGTTTCGAACCCCTGACATGTGTAAGACCGTATTTTTGCTTCAATTGGTGTACTAGTTCCCATTCCCCCTCTTGAACCAACATTTTCAGTCATACAGGGAATCGAAGCCTGGACACTTGACTCTGGTGGGGACAGACAGACATGCTAACGCCTCGTGGCCAAGTGATTCCTTAGACGTCTTGACCGTTGACCACGCGACATAGATTAACAGACCAATACATGTCTCCCTTCACAGAGAGAGAGAGTTATACATTCTTTCTGGACACTTGGCGCAGTGGGCAGTCTTCCTAACACTGTGATGAGAAAGCTGCTTCCTCCTTTATATGTAGCATTTTCTTCTTCACCCTTTTAATACATATCATATTCTTAAAAAAAATTACACCTGCACAAGGGAATCGAACCCTGGAAACTTTGGCTTACATATGTATCTTAGTACGTATACTGGTTTGTTCACATTAAGGGGGTAAGATATACTCGTAAATATATATTATGGATTAGATAAGCAATTCAACCCTGGATAGCAAACTAAGTCACAACAATGTTGGCGTCTCCTTCAGGTCTTTGATTGTCCAGCCGAGGATTTAAAAATAATAACGACAGTTTAGTGCTAGTTTTTTTATTGACAATCAGCAATTTATTAATTTAAAACAACAACAACAAGCAGCAATATTATTTAGGTCTTTTGACCAATACATCTACCAGGCAGAAAATGAGTAGGAGTCAATTTTATTGCCAATCAACAATTGATTAATTTAAAACATTCACAACAAGCAGCAATATTATTTAGGTGTTTTGACCAATACATATAAAAGACATCTACCAGTTAGAAAATGAGTAGGAGTCAATTTTATTGCCAATCAACAATTGGTTAATTTAAAACATTCACAACAAGCAGCAATATTATTTAGGTGTTTTGACCAATACATATAAAATACATCTACCATCTAGAAAATGAGTAGGAGCCACCTCCAAAATAGTTCAAGACACGTTGAGAGACGCTAGAGTGTATATTGATAATGTCTCCACAGTTTTTACCTGGCAATCTTACTCTTCCAACAAACTCAAGCACAATAACATTAGGTTCGGGCTCTTCCGATAGCACAACGTTATAACTTTTTTTTTCTCAAGTTCGTTTAAGCACTTGACACGGCTGTATTCCTCTTTCTCGATCATGTCTAACGCCCTGCATAATACCTCCTCGTCCCAACAGGTATTCTGGTGAGCAGCAGTTTGATGACATTGAATTTTGTGCCGAATAAGATTGGATAGCTTTGCGTAGGATCCATCACAAACGGCATAATGTCAATTGGAGATGCAGCAAAAGAAATAAACACTCGCTCTTAACGTGTTTTTTTTTCAAAATTTCACCACTAGCTCCTATGACAGCCGCAGAATACGTCTAGTTTATTAATTCACTTTTAAACATCACACTTTGTCCTCCGAGATATATCATACAGCGGGCTTTAGATTTAAAGCGCTTACAATCCAAATAATATATTGACTTTGGAAGGAAAACGTTACCGAAACTGCCCAGACCGAGTATGTAGTC
The DNA here is from genome assembly GCA_039000515.1 of Timema cristinae. NCBI lineage: Eukaryota > Metazoa > Arthropoda > Insecta > Phasmatodea > Timematidae > Timema > Timema cristinae. Next base: position 18,160,694 of record JBCFYV010003508.1, on the reverse strand, counting down.
GGCGTGCGTTTCACCTATAATTTTAACATTTGAATAATTTTTATAAATTGTTAAATCCTCGAGATTTACAGGTTCTTCAGACTTTACCTCCGGCGGTGGTGGTGGGCACGCAGGTGACTCTGCTGGCTGGTAAACAGACGCCTCTGACTGTGGATACGCCAGTGAATCTGACGCCTGGTAGGTAGACGCCTCGGACGGTGGGCACGCAGGTGACTCTACTGACTGGTAGACAGACGACTCTGACGACGGGTACGCCTGTGACGTCTGGTAGGTAGACGACTCTGGTGGTGGGTACTCTGGGCTGGGTACGGCTGTGACTCTGGGGCTGTGTACGGCTGTCTCTCTGAGGGTGGCGGTGGCATGAAGTACGGTGACGGCTGGTGTGGAGCTCGGAAGGGTGGAGGTGGAGGTCGGGGTAACACAGCTACCACGTCCCCCTTGCGGAAATTGTAAACGGCGCACGTTACATCACACATATACGTTTCCACGATTCTCTCGTAGGGTAGTACTTCCGTCGCCCGTATCGTGTGACAGGTAGAGTCACAAAACTCTATGTAGCCTCGCTCCTCTACTTTGTAAATTACCTGTCTATCATACACCGCGACACTGTGAACATTCTCTCCCGTCATATAGGCACGCCCCTCCATCGTATGGCCCACAAACATTAAATTAATATAGCCGGATCGTAGCATGGTGAGCGTACCTGAGAGCTAAACGTCCTGTAGAGTGCTCCGCTGCCCGTTGTTGTTAACTGCCGTGTCTCTTAAACGCGTTCAAAGTTCACAACGGTAGGTGAACCGGGTTTTACTCCGGCGCAGGTAAATACCAGTTTTTCTTTATTTAACTCACACACGTCTTCATCTGTAAGAGTACCAAACCGGCAGGGTAAAAATACACAAAACTCGCCGTCTAGATAGGCTATTAGACGTCTCCCGAACTTTGTATTGACGGCTTTTAATTTATCAACCGAGTACTTTTGATCTACGGCTAGATCACACAATTTGACGGTCTGCACCGCGTCGACGATATTTACCAGCTGCTGTAACTTGTCCATATTGGCCCGCTCTACAAACGTTTATAAATAGACACCCAAGCGGGCACCCCTCTTTATAGCCACCCCCACCCTCCCTCGTTTGACGTCACACGATATATTCTTGTCTGCCCGCCAACTTGGCGCCCGTGTCGATGACCTCGATATTTAAGCTTGTCTCAACTCGTCTTGTTGTGCCGACATACTGGCGCCAGGGTTGCGACATAACACGCGATGATTACGTCATTGGGAAAACCCAAGGTTGTCGAGGTCACGATATATTCTTGTCCTGACTTGTCTGCCCGCCAACCTGGCGCCATCATTCTTGTCTTGACGACCCACCAAACTGTCGCCATGTATTCAGCCCTGATATATATTTACGGTCATTACTTATGCATTTTTTTTATGTACGGAAACATTACATTTATTTGTTTAAGAAGTATTGGGAGGGTCGGGTACACGTTATGGCCGTTGGAGGCAGTGGATTCATATCTCGCTCAGGGGGATGGTGGTTTTATACACTCCCTCACACCACATAAACGCTGGAACCATTCTAACTTACTCCTCCGGTCCGTGACTGTTACACACATCCATGCATTGAGAAAGACGATACCAAACAAACAATTTTAGTATACATTGGTGCCGGGGATAGCGGCCCCTAACTGTGGATTCCGAGGCCCCTGATTGTGCATAATTAGAGCTGCTAGAGTTGCGACATAACACGCAATGATTACGGCATAGGAAAATACCCAGGTTGTCCGGTCCGAGAGCTGTGGGTGGAGGAACATTTCCAGGCATTTCGACAGACGCTACCAAACAACCAATTTTAGTATACTTGTGACGGGGGATAGCGGCCCCTAACTGTGGATTCCGAGGCCCCTGATTGTGCATGTGTCAGCTAGAGTTGTGACATAACACGCAATGATTACGGCATAGGAAAAAACCCATGTTGTCCCGTCCGAGAGCTGCGGGTGGAGGTACATTTCCATGCATTTCGACAGAAGCTACCAAACAAACAATTTTAGTAGACTTGTGACAGGGGTAGTGGCCCCTAACTGTGGATAACGAGGCCCCTGATTGTGCATAATTAGAGATGCTAGAGTTGCGACATAACACGCAATGATTACGTCATTGGAAACACCCAGGTTGCTGAGGTCACTATCTATTCTTGTCCCAACTTGTCTGCCCACCAGCCCGGCGCCAGGGTTGCGATGATTACGTCATTGGGAAAACCCAAGGTTATCGATGTCACTTGTCACCCCAGCAGGCTGGCGTCAGGGTGGCGAAGGAGGAGGAATGACCGGGGGAGGGGGAAAACCAGGATGAACAACCCCGGCTCTGAGGGAGGGGTGGGGAGGGAAAAGTGAAAGGCTGAGTTACAGAAGCCAGCGAGCCAGCTTGTGTCATTTAATATCGGGCATCCGGAGGAGAAAGTACCTCTTGTCTCATGCTCCCACAACGCTCTAAAACTCCAACACCTCAATCCTTAATTAGCATAAATTAATTAATTAATAATTAAAAGGCCGTCAGGAGAGGTTCAGGCCTTGTGACGATGGAACCAATGCTCATTCAACATAAGACAGCACTAGCTAGAGGTTCAAAACGATGAATAAAAACCCCAAATATAGACCGTTTTTGATATAAACGCTCTGACATATAGGCAGTTTTATGTATAAATGACTGTTACGAAACGACCCCCCAGACCGTTTTCGATATAAACGCTCTGACATATAGGCAGTTTTATGTATAAATGACTGTTACGAAACGTCCCCCCAAATATAGACCGTTTTCGATATAAACGCTCTCACATATAGGCAGTTTTATGTATAAATGACTGTTACGAAACGTCCCCCCCAAATATAGACCGTTTTCGATATAAACGCTCTCACATATAGGCAGTTTTATGTATAAATGACTGTTTTGAAACGTCCCGAACACTACTTATATCAGTACTTGTGTCTGTGAATATATCAGTACTTGTGTCTGTGAATATATCAGTACTTGTATCTGTGAATATATCAGTACTTGTGTCTGTGAATATATCAGTACTTGTGTCTGTGAATATATCAGTACTTGTGTCTGTGAATATATCAGTACTTGTATCTGTGAATATCAGTACTTGTATATGTGAATATATCAGTACTTGTGTCTGTGAATATATCAGTACTTGTATCTGTGAATATATCAGTACTTGTGTCTGTGAATATATCAGTACTTGTATCTGTGAATATATCAGTACTTGTATCTGTGAATATCAGTACTTGTATCTGTGAATATATCAGTACTTGTATTTGTGAATATATCAGTACTTGTGTCTGTGAATATATCAGTACTTGTATCTGTACTTAGTAGCTTTACGGTAACTTTTAACGCTTCTAGAAACCAACGTTTATTTAGTTTAAATAAAGTTTTCGGTGACGCTATAATCATCGGCCTTAAGGATAGTTAAAAATTAAATTTGAAATTTGTTTTAAATATACATGTGGGGGCCTACCCGGTTTGAACCCAAACAGTATCTATAATATAACTAAATATTTTTGAATGATCTTCACTAAATTCCTGAATCCAAGCTTTTTAAATCATAAGTGCGGTGTCCTAGGTTAAGCCAAAAACTAAGCCGTGAGCTGATTAGCTTTGTTTATATCAATCCATATAAACTACACCTACCCCACTTCGGTGGCCACATGGTCTAAGGCATCCCTTTAGCAATATACTTGACTGCCGATGACGGGGATATTGGGGTTCGAATCCCAGTCGGGTGTACTGAGGTTTGTTCCCTAAATAGTTTCCCACTCTCACTCTACTCAAATACGGGTACACTTCCTCTAAATTCAACATTTTTTACCTATAGCACATTAGAGTAATTAGTACGTATGCGTATACCTGCACAGTTAGTAAGACACGGTGATAAAAAACTAAATATACTACAATTTAAAAAAAAAAGAGTGTATTCAAGGAACTAGTGAATTATCAACGATATTTCAAGTGACCCCCAACATAGTGTAAATACCGCTCGTGTTAAGGTAGGTCATGTCAGCAGAACATCCCATTCCTCTCTGGGTGACCTATAGCCCCTTCCACCCTTGTTTTATGTAACTAGAGCCTGGCAGGGTATTTAGGTCGTAACCCACACAGAGGGTTGTAAAACCACCCCGCTATAACACGCTATGTTCCATCCCTTCTTCTAAGGGAAGGGGATGAAATTGGCTCTCATTAATATTATGAAAAAGTCAACCAACCTTTCTCGGCAAAGGTTGATTATAACAAACTATCATATTTGTCGACAGAAATACGACTGTAGAAACATAATATTCAATTTGTAGCAAGTAAATAGAGTTTGTTTCGCAGAGATAGTTAGGGCTATCGACACTGAGGACCTCCTGAGTTTAATGCGTTGAACTTTCCTACACTGTTCTGGATCATGGCAGGACCTCGGATGTTTATGATAATACACTAAAGTCATCCAATTATCAGCAATTACATTTCTCACAAAAAGGAATAACTTGAATCACAATGATATAAAACAAAGGTTCTTTCATTTGAATTAAATTTTAAATGTCTTGATTGACTGTTTTAATATGTAAGCCCTATCACCTATGAGCTTTTTCACACTTTACGATTTCTGTCGTACGAGTGCGATCATAAGAAGGCTTTCACACGATATGGTTAATGTGGTACGAGTTTTCAGCATTTGTATCAATATTGTAACTTAAACAAATATATTTTTCAAACATTTCAAAGTCTTATATCTTATAATAAATATCCGTCCTTACTCTCAACTTTAACTTTTTTAAAAAAGATTAATTAGATGTGTTAAGTTTTTAACTTGAGTTCTTTCTTATTCGAGAACTTTTATTTTTCATGTAGAACACCTTCAAAATTTTAGGGTCGTATTATGTGTGAGGTCGTACTATATTCGGGCCGATACAGTATTTAGTTATTATATTATTCCATTAACGAGATCAATTAATCGGTGTCAACTTAACTCGCCATTATTACTTTGACTATCTATCTCTGAGTTATTACGATAATAAGACAAGTGCATAGGATGCCGGACGATTGTTTAGTTGGATCGTGTGAAAGACGCCATACCTCCTAATGTATTAGTAGTCGCATGACAAAAACTAGTACGACAGAAATCGTAACGTGTGAAAGAGCGCTTAGGCATCACATTTGTATGCTCTCAAACAATCTTTTAGTTTTTGATGAGGTTGATATCAGGTCCTTTTATTATGGGTATGGTCTAATTAAATCTTGGGAGTGTTGCTGATAATACTAAGGTTACTCCATATACATTAATACAGGGTTGCAGCCTCCTATAAATTAATACAAGGGTTGCACCCCCTTATAATTTAATACAAGGGTTGAACCCCCTCCCTATAAACTAAAACATGGGTTGCATCTTCTATGAACTAAAAAAAAGGGTTACATCTCTTATAAATTTATACAAGGGATGCATCACCTATAAATTAATACAAGGGTTGCATCCCTTATAAATTAATACTTGGGTTGAACCCCCCTATAAACTAAAACATGGGTTGCATCTTCTATGGACTAATAAAAGGGTTGCATCTCTTATAAATTTATACAAGGACTGCATCCCCTATGAATTAATACAAGGGTTTCATCCCTTATAAATTAATACTTGGGTTGAACCCCCTATAAAATAAAACAAGGGTTGCATCTTCTATGAACTAATAAAAGGGTTGCATCTGTTATAAATTTATACAAGGGCTGCATACCCTATAAATGTATACAAGGGTTGCACCCCCTATAAATTAATATAAGGGTTGCATCTCCCTGTAAACAGCAGAATGCCCACAATGCACTCCAGTCTAGGTCGGGCCCAATATAAACTCGTAGCTCCCGTAAATAAAACCTGCTCCAATCCTCCACACGTCACCCCCGCTCGATGACCTAGTTCTGCGGGTCACGAACATCCCAGGGGCAGCAAGATGGCGGTCCGACGCAACCTACTCTCTAGTAGGCCTAGCTGGAGAAGGGCGGCTTGTATATATTCCCGGGGAGGCTCAAAAGACTGAGAGCACACGTGTTGTGAACGTCAAATACATCGATTATTATTATTATTATTAATTTGATGAGCATTCAAGGTGCAGTTCCTGAGCAAGCCGATTATATCAACACAAGACTTACTAACTAAATTAATTACAGACGCAATATTCAACCATCAAACTGTCACTGCGGAAGAGGAGACCCCAATTACTCCAGTGATACACTTTTCAGCCGTACATTAGTTCGAACTCGTGACTTTTAACCCACGAATCACGAAACGCTCTCCCGCATTGGTGGGCACGTGGACAAATGCGTCAATCTGATATTGTCTGGTTTGTCGGTGACATGAAGTTCAAGATTCAAATCACGTGCAGTTGAAGTATTTTCGTGAATGATTTCTACTCCCCCACTCCACACAAATGCGGGTACATTTAATCTATTTTTACCGTCCTCATCCCTAAATCATAGGTTTAGTTAAATGGGGGGAGCTGGACGGGTAGTAAGAAAAGATGCAAGAAATAATCATTAAACTGTTAGAGGAAATTAACCTGTATAATTTGTGGTAAAGCAATTTCAACATTTCTTTTTTTCACAACATTTTTCTCAAGATTTAAGGTTTTTACTTGCCAGAAGAAGAAAAAAAAGATGTTTGCTACGAGTTTCAAATAAAATGTAACGTAAAGGTGACATTGATCAAAGTGGAAATATGCAGTTCTTCCAGTGAATTGGGAATTAACCTCCATTTTAAAGTTTTGGTTACATTGAAATTCGAATTCTCACGAATACGCCCGCCCGAACTTACCCGAATACACCCAAATAAGCCCGAATTAAACAAATCTGTATCGCACAACATACATTACAAGTGTCACAAAATGTTTTGTTTTTGTTTTTCGCGCATACGACATATATTCTAAACACATAAATTGCGTTGAAGAAATAAAGGATTCGTCAAAGTATTCTTTGAAATGAGAAACTTTAATCGATTATCCATAACACATAAAACTCAAAGGTGGGATACATAGTAACACTTTTTTAACCCGTACTTCGATAAAAACAATTATTATACCAAATAAGTTTCCGCAAATGCGGCTGCACCGTGACAAATACTTGATAAAATCAAAATATATATTAGAATAATTGAAGATTGAACTGTTAAAAAACAAAATCCAAATTTAAAATAATCCTTTCTTCACATTCATATATTTTAGGAATAATGAGATAAATATTTGTAGTAAATACTATTTAAAAGTTTGTCTTTCTTCCCCTCTCCCGCGCGGGGAAATCTGTCAGAACGGCTCGGTGGGTTGGTTGAGTGACGTACTATAATTGTGTGAGCTCTCTACAATAGTTTATTGAGTGGTAACAAGATGAGATATACAGTGTGATGTAATTTAACAAGTCACGCTAATATTGTTAGAGAATGGGACCCGCTACTGTCACTGTCCTAACCTTCAACAGTCCACTTGCTGGTCTAGCCTTGACGTCTCTAGCTATAGTGAGATCTCACTACGCTTACACTATAGTAGGAGAGTTTTCGAGATTTACTTGGTTACGTTTTGGTATAGAGTGTTTATGATCAAGTGGTTCTGACCAAGGTAAAGCTTGAAAATGACTTTTGAGTTGTTTTTCGTAAACAAAAATAATGGTTGGGGTAGAACAGATCTAACAACTGGTAGGTTAAATTATGTAAACATACATGTACTGCAAATCGACGGGGAGTTCACTATATTTTTTATTTATTTAGCACCGCGTCTTACTACCCGTTCGGTTTATACGCTTTTAAGTACTAATTAAGCTAATGGATTAGGAATTGAGTAGGTTGAATTTAGAGGAAGTGAACCCGCATTTGCGTGGAGGGCGAGTGGAAAACCATTTAGGAAAAACCACCCCCAGTTCACCCGACCTAGATTCGAACCTCGATCTCCCCGTCCTCAGCAGTCGAGCTCAACACGACTAGCGCGTTAGCCAACTACGCCACCAAGGCGGGTACGCTTAATTAATAATTACGCTAATGAATTAGGAATTGGGAAGGTTGAATTTAGAGGAAGTGAACCCGTATTTGCGTGGAGGGAGAGTGGAAAACCATTTAAGAAAAACCATCTCAAGTTCACCCGACCGAGATTCAAACCTCGATCTCCCCGTCCTCGGCAGTCGAGCTCAACACGACTAGCGCGTTAGCTAACTAAGCCACCGAGGCGGGTAACACTATTTAATTGTATTCTTAGTTAGATTTGTGCTTATTTTGACTTGTCTTAATAGTTACACAACATTTCAAGTGACATATTAAGCTAAACATATTTTCCCAAAAATAACCTTAAGAAAACATGAAATATGTATGTAAGAGTATATAGGGTTAGGTCATGTAATACTACTCACTTTTTGTTATCCATAACTAAACGGTTTTAAAGTGGGTACCTATGTCCTACTGTCATGTATTTCTAGATAGTAATTACTGTCCATTTTAATTTACTAAATGTTTAACTTAAAATCCATTAACTTCGAAGTTAGACTCGTTTAAATCTAACATGAAGAGTGAAGCTATTTTGAAATTGGTACACAAATTCTCAGATCATTGGTCGTAACCATACTGTTTAGTCTGATCAAGGAAAGAGTTACCAAACCCAGCTTTGGTATCGTCTCGGTCATAAATATTTCGTTAACATCGATACTAGGTCAACCGCGAAAACACGCCTAATGCTACTCGGTGAGTGACTAGGCTTTTGAGAGGTTTGGGGGGCCCGATCTTCTCCGTGCTATGCAGGGACTACGCACTCGAAATAGTCTTTGAGATTGATCCTCGACCAGGCAGTGGCAGTAGAAGACAGACCCCTTAATTTGACTCTCCAGTCCTTCCTCCTTTCTTGATATGACCAAAAGTTTATATATCCATAAAATAGACTCTTATCCACCTCTTGAGTTTGTCATAATTTACTAATATTTGCTTTGCAAGTAGGCATTACACCATTTTAAAACAACACCAAATATTATACTTGCGCGTGATTGCTGATCTAACAAAATGACGATAGTGGTTTGGATTACGTTAGACTTGTGCACTTTTTATAAGATTTTATATTATATATTTAGCACCGCATCTTACTACCCGTTCGGGTTATACGCTTTAAGTACTAATTACGCTAATGGATTAGGAATTGGGAATGTTGAATTAGAGGAAGTGAACCCGCATTTGCGTGGAGGGAGAGTGTAAAACCATTTAAGAACACCCCCCCCAGTTCACCCGACCGAGATTCGAACCTCGATCTCCCCGTCCTCAGCAGTCGAGCTCAACACGACAAGCGCGTTAGCCAACTACGCCACCGAGGGGGTTTTTTATAAGACAAAAGATGCCAAACTATGACACGTCGATGATAATTTAATCATAAAAAGGGGCAAATAATCCATAATATTGTGTAAATATTGTGCGAAAACAATGCGAATCTTGTGAGCTTCACAATATTCTCCCGACAACTATTAGATTCGAAACATTGGCGCCAGGAAACAAGAGATTCAGAATAATAATGATTATTACTGTCCACATGATTATCATGATTGGTGAATTGAAAGTGGTTCTATGAATACAATTACACAGCTGCTATCTGGAGCAAAGTCCTCCCTTCCCACTGAGCTACGCGAGAGGATGAATCAGCTCAGCGGTAATGTACTCAGTGAATGACGTCACTGCAGTGGTCCCCAGGCTACGTACCATTGGCCAAAAAAAGAAATGTCCCCCTTGAGCCCCCCCCCCCCCCCCCACTGCCTGCGCAATTACTTTAAGTGATCGTCTTACCTCACATCTCTTATGGCACCGTTAACACACGGGAACCAGCTTCGGTGGCCGCGTGGTCTAAGGCGTCACACTCGTTTTGGACTGGTCTGCTGATGTCAGGGGATCGAGGTTCGAATACTGGTCGGGTGTACTGAGGTTTTTTCTAAAATGGGTTTTTAATCTCCCTCCACGCAAATAAGGGTACACTTCCACTAAATTCAACCATACTAATCCTAACACATTAGCATATAGGTGTATAACCCGAACGGGTAGTATGACGCGTTGCTAAAAAATGGACGAAAACATCTCCCGTGTATTTCTTTAACACCACGTCTTACTACCCGTTCGGGTTATACACCTATATGCTAATGTGTTAGGGATTAGGAAGGTTGAATTTAGAGGAAATGTACCCGCATTTGCATGGTAGGAGAGTGGAAAACAATTGAGGTAAAACCACCCTCAGTACACCGGAGCGGGATCGAACCCTGAACTCCCTATCCTCAGCAGTCCAGTATATTGTGAAAGTGACATCTTGAACTGTGCGGCCACCGAAGTGGCAGTCTCCATACTTAATTCGCTACAATTCAGCTCGGTGGTCGGACGGTCTAAAGCGTCAGTCTCGCAATAGACTGGGACTGCCGATAAAAGGGAGATTGGGGTGAAAATCCTGGTCGTGTTAGAACAGACACAACACCCAGAAATATTTCGGCCATGCCCAGAATCGAACCCGGGACCCTAGCTCAGAAGGCAGACACGCTATCGACCGATCTAAGGTGCCGCACTAGCTACAAGCTCAAATTCGTCTTAGACTACTGTCGAATTTTTTGGAGATTATGAAAAAAACAAACTTAAATTGTTTATTTTTTCATCATTGAATTTGCTATAGCTTATATCAAAGTTGATTATTTTAACTTCCCTTTCAAAACAAATGTTAAGAACGGCAAGTTATGTAAAGCAGCAACTAAATGTGGTAGTAAGTAACCACACAAGTCGAGTGTCGTCGAATGGCGTCCTTTAAAGGTCACTCTCTTCCCCCGGAGATGGGAAAATATCAATCCGCACAGTTGGCAAATGTGTCTCAGCTTGCGTGACCTGGGATCAAGGAGCGGCGTTGCCAAACGCACGATCTGTACCACCTCCTGTACGACTGTACCCCCTCCTGTACCTCTCCTGAAGAACTATACCCCCTCCTGTACGACTGTACCACCTTCTGTACGACTGTACCTCTCCTGAAGAACTATACCACCTCCTGTACGACTGTACCACCTCCTGTACGACTGTACCCCCTCCTGAACAACTATACTCCCTCCTGTACGACTGTACCTCTCCTGTACAACTGTACCTCTCCTGAAGAACTATACCACCTCCTGTACGACTGTACCACCTCCTGTACGACTGTACCCCCTCCTGAACAACTATACTCCCTCCTGTACGACTGTACCTCTCCTGAAGAATGATACCACCTCCTGTACGACTGTACCCCCTCCTGAACAACTATACCACCTCCTGTACGACTGTACCATCTCCTGTACGACTGTACCCCCTCCTGTACGACTATACCCCCTCCTGTACGACTGTACCACCTCCTGTACAACTGTACCACCTCCTGTACGACTGTACCATCTCCTGTACGACTGTACCCCCTCCTGTACGACTGTACCACCTCCTGTACAAACTGTACCTCTCCTGAAGAACTATACCCCCTCCTGTACGACTGTACCACCTCCTGTACGACTGTACCCCCTCCTGAACAACTATACTCCCTCCTGTACGACTGTACCACCTCCTGAACAACTGTACCTCTCCTGAAGAACTATACCACCTCCTGTACGACTGTACCTCTCCTGAAGAACTATACCACCTCCTGTACGACTGTACCCCCTCCTGAACAACTATACCACCTCCTGTACGACTGTACCTCTCCTGTACGACTGTACCACCTCCTATACGACTGTACCACCTCCTGTACGACTGTAACCCCTCCTGTACGACTGTACCACCTCCTATACGACTGTACCACCTCCTGTACGACTGTACCACCTCCTGTACGACTGTAACCCCTCCTGTACGACTGTACCACCTCCTATACGACTGTACCACCTCCTGTACGACTGTACCACCTCCTGTACGACTGTACCACCTCCTGTACGACTGTAACCCCTCCTGTACGACTGTACCACCTCCTATACGACTGTACCACCTCCTATACGACTGTACCACCTCCTGTACGACTGTACCACCTCCTGTACGACTGTACTAACTCCTGTATGACTGTGCCACCTCCTGAACAACTATATGATCCAATATTGTAACATTACCAACGTAGCAAAGTTCGTCACGGTAGTAGAATAAATGTTACTAGGCCTACACCCTCGCCATTACCTACAAGAAACTTTGGTTTGGATCTTTCTGGGTCTGTAGTTAATTCTTATGTGGTGCGGTTGATTTATAATTTAATATAATTAATGGCCTACGCACTAGTAAAGTAACGTGTACATTAGGTGCCTTTTTTTTAAACATATTATGGTCCTAAAATTCAAGGTAGTCTTATTTCCATAGGAAAGTTACTAGATTTACTTTAATACGTCAAATTATAAGATCTGCAGCTGTGACTTGATAGATATTATCAAAACCTATAAAAGCAATAATAGTGAAATATTACCAAACTCATATCATTAAAAGAGCCACATTTAAAATTTAAAATACTGAATGGACCACATTTAGTATATTAAGTATTATCAAAATATTATTAGGTAAGAAAAAGTTAAATTTTAAAACTTTTACTATTACAAAAAAAAAGCATATGATATATATTATTTCTGTTGTCAACTTCTCTTTTTCTCAACTAATACAAAGCCTACAACGATGAATAAGTTATCAGTGGATAGGATTTTTTTTTACAGACTTCTGACATATCATACTCAGTTTACGTTAAAACACATTGTTTGTTTAAAATTTAAGTTAAAACAAAAATCTAACAATATTTTTGTATCAATTACTGAAAATAAACTGTATACACTTCGCTGAGTATTTAATTTCAACAACCCAACCTAAGTCTAAAATAAATTTTAGGGGTGAGGCGGGGGGGGGGGGGGGGGGATGTTGAATGTGCAAAAGTTTCGCAAGGGTCTACTGGTGTACATATATTATTAAAAATGTTAGGATCTACTCTCTATTTTACCGCCGTAAATTTAAAGAAAAAATTGCAGCAGGGCTGTGGATTAGGCTTCAAACCTTGTGTTGAAATCACTTTCATAATTGAAAACAAATGTGTGTTTATAAGTCGTAATCTTTTGGAAGTTTATTGATTTTTTAAGAGAAAACAATTTCTCAGACATTGCTATACTTCCAAAAATAAAACATATTTGTTTTGAAAATTCAACCAATTTTTAGTATATAAAGAGTAAAAAAATTTAATGCACCAACCTCCTTTGCTATAATTACCCCAAATAAAGGCCCATTTACAAATGTCAGAATATCAGATGGTGCATTTCTTCAACGTTTAGGATAAGATGAGTTATTGGGCCGCATTGGTTGTTGTTTCATCAAAAGGTCCGAAATCATGGATCGCGCCACATGCGGCCTGCGGACCGCACCTTATATTTGCTTGCTCTACTGTAGTATGGTCCAACTGGGGGCCCGCGCTCACTGAAAATGTGACCCTAACAGTATTATGAAGGAAAATTAAAGCGAAACACTTGGAGGTAGATGTAAAATAGCTAATTATTCAAACAAAAATATTTAATTAAAAAGGTTATCTGCCTCGGTGACGTAGTTAGCTAAAGCGCAAGTTTCATGCCGACGACGGGGAAATCGAATTTAGAATCTCGCTCACGTGAACCGAGAGGGTGGTTTTCCCTAAATGGTTTTCCACTCTTCCTCCACGCAAATGCGGGTTCACTTCCTCTGTATTCAACCTTTCCAATTCCTAGCCCATTAGAGTAATTAGTACTTGAGCGTATAGCCCGAACGGGTAGTAAGACGCGGTACTTAAAATAAATAGGCCAGAGCTTTTTTGGCACTAAAATTCTAAAGATTCTACCAACTAAAAATATAATTTATATAAAAGTATTGAAAGCAATTGTTTATTAAGTGTCGTTTGTAGGCCTATATTAAGTTGATGAGATAATTTTAATCTATCTTCAGCCTGCGGTACAAACTGATATATCAAAGTTAACCCTTGTAATGAAAAAGTTGGACAACCCTGCTCTACTATATTTATAAAATACTTCAGTTCGTGAGTAGAAAGTGCTCTTAGTTGAAGGTGTGTGTGGTCGGTGATCAGCAGCTATAGAGATCTCGGGAGTAAGGTGGTCTCTGGACAAGAAGGGTCTAAGTGACGAGTTGACAAATCCAGTTAATGTGAGTAAATATTAGTTCTCACCAGCTTCGGTTTCCGAGTGGTCTTTAAGTCGTCAGTCTCGATAGAGACTTGCTGTCGATGACAAGGAGATCGGGGTTAAAATCCCAGTCGGGTGTACTGAGAATGGTTTTTCCTAAATGGTGTTTCTCCGCGTAAATTTGGATGCACTTCCTCTCAATTCAAACTTCCTCATCTTTAACACTTTAGCGTAATTAGTATATATGCGTATAAACTGAGCAGTTAGTAAGGCATTGAGCTGGAAAAAAAAGACTGGCCTCTCCCTCTTCCTGACTCTCTCCTTCTCTAACTCTTCCAACTGGAGAGGGAGTGAAAGAGCGGACAAGACTCCAAAAGAAGTCCCTAGTCGACCAATTGTCCTGGAAACAGATCGTTGACTATCGACAGCCCCTGCTCTACATCACGATACGGTAGTTCAGGTGTGGTTGGTTCCGCTTGAAGACCCGAGTCAGCTGGTAGTGCAACCATAGACTCATGGAGGTCCTCAGTGCATCAGACCGTCCCATTCGTGGTCGCAACTACCGCCCTAGCATTATAGGATGTGGCAGGAGCACCTGATCTTAGTTCAAGCCCTTTTCAAACATCTTTGCTGATGAAGGTAGGATTGAATCACTAGTCCACCTAATATTGTTATTTGCTGATGAAGGTAGGATTGAATCACTAGTCTACCTAATATTGTTATTTGCTGATGAAGGTAGGATTGAATCACTAGTCCACTTAATAGTGCTCTTTGCTGATGAAGGTAGGATTGAATCACTAGTCCACCTAATATTGTTATTTGCTGATGAAGGTAGGATTGAATCACTAGTCCACCTAATATTGTTATTTGCTGATGAAGGTAGGATTGAATCACTAGTCCACCTAATATTGTTATTTGCTGATGAAGGTAGGATTGAATCACTAGTCCACCTAATATTGTTATTTGCTGATGAAGGTAGGATTGAATCACTAGTCCACCTAATCCTGTTCTTTGCTGACGGGGATAAGATTGAATCATTAGTCCATCTAATCCTAATCTTTGCTGAAGAAGCTAGGATTGAATCATTAGTCCATATAATCCTGTTCTTTGCTGACGAAGATAGGATTGAAGCTCTGGTCTATCTAATCCTGTTCTTTGCTGACAAAGCTAGGATTGAATCACTAGTCCATCTAATCCTGTTCTTTGCTAATGAAGGTAGGAATTGAAGCTCTGGTCCCTCTAATCCTGGTGATCTAAGCTTACTATGTTGTTTATTTACCCTCTTGTCTATTTTAATGTGTCTGTGACGCAACACGTCATCATCCAGTACGTCCTGTGGGAAATCAACCTGACAGAGATGCGGGGGGGGGGAGGGGGTTCTGATCTCGATGATTAGAAAGTACATGGCAGATGTCACACCAACCTGATCAATCTTGTATACAAGGAGGTTATAAGCACCTGAGACCACACCCCGAGGAAGGTTGAACACGTTTGCAGAGGGCTGTTTTCCACGTGGTTTTCCCGTCAGCTCTCCAGGCGACTGCTAGTGCAGTTCTACTAAACATCCCCTCCATCATCCAGTGTTGTTAGAGTAGTACGGGTTGCAGATATCAGTAGGGGGCAGAACGCCCAGGAGACGACAACTAGGATGAACTAGCGGACATCCCACCGAGATAAGTTGCAAAGTATGATCAAATATTGGCGGTTAACTGTCCTAAATCGTTCAGTATTTCCCTTCTGTGTCCTCTCTTTCTTTCACACCTTACAATGACGCCATGAGAACGTGTTTTAGGGTGTCAGAATGACTTGAGATGCAGCTCAGGTGACGGGATAGGGGGAACTTCAACAATGTCAATAACTGTTCAATTGTTTTACGGTTTAAGTGCAATTCTCATCGAGATCTTTGTTGAGGGCGAATTATTGTGTGATCTGTTAGTTTCATCCTAATATACTTTTTTGGTGCAGTGAAATAATATATTAAATTATAATAAACATTAATTGTTAAAATGTATAATAGTTTAAGGGGGTTATTGTTAGGGTCTCACACTTTCATATTATATTCTTTTAAAATTATATACAATATATTTAAGCTTTCCGTAACGATAAAGACTTTATTTTTGGCATACAGTTAGATACGTATTTATGAGTTCCAGGTGAGAACAGATCGCTTTCTAGTTGAATAACATTTATTTTCCTAATAGTCTAGTAGCTAGCTATCATAGTCTAAAATAACGTTATCGTGGAAATTGAGAAATTTATATGAGACTACATTCAAAAGGTATTTTACAATTTATAATCGATGTTTTCACGTAGCTTATATTTAAACTTTATTGTATAAACTGATATGAGCATACTAAATCTGTATAAGGCCATAAATATTTAAGCAGTTTTTATATCAATTTTGCACCGTTTTTTTCAGTTTATATTATAAAAATTTTCTGTGTAATGTTTGTGAACTATTAAGCTGTGTTTTGTATCAAACGAATACAATTTCTATATCTCCCCAATTTAATTCTAACTTTTGAAGAAAGCAAAGCAAGACGTGATAGATTTAAGATGAGATAAAGTAATACAAAATTTAAATAAAATTTGTATTCAGTAAAATTAGTTATTGGTATAAGTTGTTAATTCTTTTTAACTCAAATAAAAAGATAAAGATTTTTTTTTATATTTCCCAAGAAAATTTTTCCCAAGTATAATCACCATAAATCTTAATACTATTTGTTATTTGGGGTGGGGGCCCATTCTTTTACATTGCCCTAGTTGAATGAACAGCTTGCTCCGGCCCTGCATAGTGTAATCAGTCAAGGTCAGACTGCTAAATTGCTTGGTTCCACAATGGTGTAGCTTATAAGATAATACCATAGTGCAATCAGTCAAGGCAAGACTGCTACCTTGCTTGGTTCCACAATGGTGTAGCTTATAAGATAGTACCATAGTGCAATCAGTCAGTGTAAACATAATTTACACACGCAGCACCAGAGAGTTGTGGATTACTATCCCCTAATTATATTTTATACATAAATTATGGTACTGAGCAATCAATAGCGTTTTCTTCACGCCACCTACCAGAGGGAGAAGAAAATGACTCCTATTTTCGCGACGCAGTAAAAGTGCAGTCGAAAAGGATGAAATTCCACTTTCGCCGGATCCAATTTTGTGACGAGATGGGAAGGGAAGGTGTAAGAGGTACGACCCCCCCCACCTCCCCCTGGGACAAGCTCCTCTGAGTTGATATCATCAATGCATTACCAACATCCAGTTTACAAATCCCTCGCCGCCAGTCAAATAGGTAACCATTATTTCATGCATTGATACACCCCATGGGTGACGCTTCTCAAATCAACAGATCCATCTATACCCCCAAAACTTTCTTTTAGCTTCGCCACACAACCTACCCGGGGGTTGTTGGGTGGGGGTGGAAACTGTAACTGCCGTCTTGCTTGCTTGCTAACAAATACTCATTTACTCTTGTCATGGCTTGAACTAGTGGCTAAGTGGTAGAGGGTCCCGACTACAATTCTAAAAGAACCTGGATCCAATTCCATGTGTGGCTTAAAATATCTTAATCATTATTCACGATTTCTGAAAGCCAGTTTAATATTAAACTATATGGGACTTTATAGATTAAGTTAGTTTGTAAGCGTTGAACTGTTAGTCAAATCGAGGTAGTGGAGTGTTATTTCCTTTGAACAAGAGAGCTGTTGTTTCACCCTAGGTAGTATAGTGCTATTGACTGGACAAGAGAGCTCTTGTTTCACTAAAGGAAGTATAGTGTTACTGTCTGGACAAGAGAGCTGTTGTTTCACTAAAGGTAGTATAGTGTTACTGTCTGGAGAAGAGAGCTGTTGTTTCACTAAAGGTAGTATAGTGTTACTGTCTGGACAAGAGAGCTGTTGTTTCACTAAAGGTAGTATAGTGTTACTGTCTGGACAAGAGAGTTGTTGTTTCACTAAAGGTAGTAAAGTGTTACTGTCTGGACAAGAGAGCTGTTGTTTCACTAAAGGTAGTATAGTGCTATTGACTGGACAAGAAAGATGTTGTTTCACTAAAGGTAGTATAGTGCTACTGTCTGGACAAGAGAGTTGTTGTTTTACTAAAGGTAGTATAGTGTTACTGTCTGAACAAGAGAGCTGTTGTTTCACTAAAGGTAGTATAGTGTTACTGTCTGGACAAGAGAGTTGTTGTTTCACTAAAGGTAATATAGTGTTACTGTCTGGACAAGAGAGCTGTTGTTTCACTAAAGGTAGTATAGTGTTACTGTCTGAACAAGAGAGCTCTTGTTTCACTAAAGGAAGTATAGTGTTACTGTCTGAACAAGAGAGCTCTTGTTTCACTAAAGGAAGTATAGTGTTACTGTCTGAACAAGAGAGCTCTTGTTTCACTAAAGGAAGTATAGTGTTACTGTCTGGACAAGAGAGCTCTTGTTTCACTAAAGGAAGTATAGTGTTACTGTCTGGACAAGAGAGCTCTTGTTTCACTAAAGGAAGTATAGTGTTACTGTCTGGACAAGAGAGCTCTTGTTTCACTAAAGGAAGTATAGTGTTACTGTCTGGACAAGAGAGCTGTTGTTTCACTAAAGGTAATATAGTGTTACTGTCTGGACAAGAGAGCTGTTGTTTCACTAAAGGTAGTATATTGTTACTGTCTGGACAAGAGAGCTCTTGTTTCACTAACGGAAGTATAGTGTTACTGTCTGAACAAGAGAGCTCTTGTTTCACTAAAGGAAGTATAGTGTTACTGTCTGGACCAGAGAGCTGTTGTTTCACTAAAGGACTGATTACCAAACCCTTCCTTCACCTCTGACAAGACATCTTGTGAATGTGGGGAATGCCAGGCCTCCACCGTGGTTCGGATTCCACGTTAAACTGTAGGTCCTTCATTTCATCTCACAATCACCCTACCATTACACATTAGCGTAAGTGCGTATAACCCAAATGGTAGTAAGACGCGGTGCTAATAATAATAATTCACTAAAGGAAGTATAGTGTTACTGTCTGGACAAGAGAGCTGTTGTTTCACTAAAGTTAGTATAGTGCTACTGTCTGAACAAGAGAGCTGTTGTTTCACTAAAGGTAGGATAGTGCTACTGTCTGGACAAGAGAGCTGTTGTTTCACTAAAGGTAGTATAGTGTTACTGTCTGGACAAGTGAGCTGTTGTTTCACTTTGTGTAGTGTTACTGTCTGGACAAGAGAGCTGTTGTTTCACTAAAGGTAGTATAGTGTTACTGTCTGAACAAGTGAGCTCTTGTTTCACTAAAGGAAGTATGGTGTTACTGTCTGGACAAGTGAGCTGTTGTTTCACTTTGTGTAGTGTTACTGTCTGGACAAGAGAGCTGTTGTTTCACTTTGTGTAGTGTTACTATCTGGACAAGAGAGATGTTGTTTCACTAAAGGTAGTATAGTGTTACTGCCTGGACAAGAGAGATGTTGTTTCACTAAAGGTAGTATAGTGTTACTACCTGGACAAGTGAGCTGTTGTTTCACTAAAGGTAGTATAGTGTTACTGTCTGGACAAGAGAGCTGTTGTTTCACTAAAGGTAGTTTAGTGTTACTGTCTGGACAAGAGAGCTGTTGTTTCACTAAAGGTAGTGTAGTGTTACTGTCTGGACAAGAGAGCTGTTGTTTCACTAAAGGAAGTGTAGTGTTACTGTCTGGACAAGAGAGCTCTTGTTTCACTAAAGGTAGTGTAGTGTTACTGTCTGGACAAGAGAGCTGTTGTTTCACTAAAGGTAGTGTAGTGTTACTGTCTGGACAAGAGAGCTGTTGTTTCACTAAAGGTAGTATAGTGTTACTGTCTGGACAAGAGAGCTCTTGTTTCACTAAAGGAAGTATAGTGTTACTGTCTGGACAAGAGAGCTGTTGTTTCACTAAAGGTAGTGTAGTGTTATTGTCTGGACAAGAGAGCTGTTGTTTCACTAAAGGTAGTGTAGTGTTACTGTCTGGACAAGAGAGCTGTTGTTCACTAAAGGTAGTATAGTGTTACTGTCTGAACAAGAGAGCTCTTGTTTCACTAAAGGAAGTATAGTGTTACTGTCTGGACAAGAGAGCTGTTGTTTCACTAAAGGTAGTATAGTGTTACTGTCTGGACAAGAGAGCTGTTGTTTCACTAAAGTTAGTATAGTGTTACTGTCTGGACAAGAGAGCTGTTGTTTCACTAAAGGTAGTATAGTGTTACTGTCTGAACAAGAGAGCTCTTGTTTCACTAAAGGTAGTGTAGTGTTACTGTCTGGACAAGAGAGCTGTTGTTTCACTAAAGGTAGTGTAGTGTTACTGTCTGGACAAGAGAGCTCTTGTTTCACTAAAAGTAGTATAGTGTTACTGTCTGGACAAGTGAGCTGTTGTTTCACCTTGTGTAGTGTTACTGTCTGAACAAGAGAGCTCTTGTTTCACTAAAAGTAGTATAGTGTTACTGTCTGGACAAGTGAGCTGTTGTTTCACCTTGTGTAGTGTTACTGTCTGGACAAGAGAGCTGTTGTTTCACTAAAGGTAGTATATTGTTACTGTCTGGACAAGAGAGCTGTTGTTTCACTAAAGGAAGTATAGTGCTATTGACTGGACAAGAAAGCTGTTGTTTCACTAAAGGTAGTATAGTGTTACTGTCTGAACAAGAGAGCTCTTGTTTCACTAAAGGTAGTATAGTGTTACTGTCTGGACAAGAGAGCTGTTGTTTCACTAAAGGTAGTATATTGTTACTGTCTGGACAAGAGAGCTGTTGTTTCACTAAAGGTAGTGTAGTGTTACTCTCTGAACAAGAGAGCTCTTGTTTCACTAAAGGAAGTATAGTGTTACTGTCTGGACAAGAGAGCTGTTGTTTCACTAAAGTTAGTATAGTGTTACTGTCTGAACAAGAGAGCTCTTGTTTCACTAAAGGAAGTTTAGTGTTACGATCTGAACAAGAGAGCTGTTGTTTCACTAAAGGTAGTATAGTGTTACTGTCTGGACAAGAAAGCTGTTGTTTCACTAAAGGTAGTATAGTGTTACTGTCTGGACAAGAGAGTTGTTGTTTCACTAAAGGAAGTATAGTGTTACTGTCTGGACAAGAGAGCTGTTGTTTCACTAAAGGTAGTATAGTGTTACTGTCTGGACAAGAGAGCTGTTGTTTCACTAAAGTTAGTATAGTGTTACTGTCTGGACAAGAGAGCTGTTGTTTCACTAAAGGTAGTATAGTGCTACTGTCTGGACAAGAGAGCTGTTGTTTCACTTTGTGTAGTGTTACTATCTGAACAAGAGAGCTGTTGTTTCACTAAAGGTAGTGTAGTGTTACTGTCTGGACAAGAGAGCTGTTGTTTCACTAAAGGTAGTATAGTGTTACTGTCTGGACAAGAGAGCTGTTGTTTCACTAAAGGTAGTATAGTGTTACTGTCTGACAAGAAAGCTGTTGTTTCACTAAAGGTAGTATAGTGTTACTGTCTGGACAAGTGAGCTCTTGTTTCACTAAAGGAAGTTTAGTGTTACTGTCTGAACAAGAGAGCTCTTGTTTCACTAAAGGAAGTTTAGTGTTACTGTCTGAACAAGAGAGCTCTTGTTTCACTAAAGGAAGTTTAGTGTTACTGTCTGAACAAGAGAGCTGTTGTTTCACTAAAGGTAGTATAGTGCTATTGACTGGACAAGAGAGCTCTTGTTTCACTAAAGGAAGTATAGTGTTTACTGTCTGGACAAGAGAGCTGTTGTTTCACTAAAGGTAGTATAGTGTTACCATAGAGAAATGTATACTATAGAGAGGACATCAAAGGTTAAAATATTCAGTCAAGTTTTTTTGGGTGGTTTTTCCACGGAGTCTCAAAAATTTTAGTTCTGTCGAGTGACCGCTTCGAACGCTAGTGTTTCAACTTTTGGTTTCTTTAAAAGCGTCATGTTACTATGGCAACCAATCTCTTACAGTGTTGTCTATATTTACCTTCATTTTCATCATTCATTGAGTTAAAGTATGTCTGGCCCGTAGTGGTTTGCGAGGTTGAGGGGAAGGGGGGTGGCATTCACAATGTACTTACAAAAGACACTTGGATCATAAACGCAGGTAAGAGAACCGCCACTTGCTAAAGTAGGGGATGGGGGGTACGAGTCCCAGCTTATTGTATTTACAGTTTTAAAGAAAACCCTCACAAACCAGCAGAGCTAGTTTCATGTCTGTGGGCCTGGCTCATAGAAAATACAGTGGCCTGGCTTTGATACTTTATTGAATGGGGGTCCAAATAAAGACATGCTAATTTTGATAAGTATAATTTCAACGTTGTAATTAGATTTATAGCACCATACGTGAGGAAAATAGATTTTTTATTTTATTTTGGACATCTTTACCCCCAAAATAAAAGACTAAAGTTAGATCGAAAATCAAAATATTTTGTCCCTCTTGGGTGCCAATGTTTATTAAGATTTTAGTCGAAATATATCAATTTGTTCAAATATTACGAAGAAACTATCGTTACATTTCTCTTTTTATCTTGAAATGTAAAGAACTTAATAAAAGATACATAAGATATGGTTTCTTAGATTATGTCAATATAGGCTAAGGTGGAACATCAAAAAAAACAAAAGCTCTACAATGAAAACACCTTGGCAATTAGTTAATTAACTATTACAAACACGACATTTGAAGTGAGAATGTAAGGGACGCGAGAAAACAACAGTGTTTAGTTTTTATATCAAAACAATTTTTTGGTCTAAATAAATAAAATATGCTTCAATATAAACATGTAGTTTAATTTTCTTCACATGATGATGTCAATAGTTGTTGGATATCTGTCATAAGCATGGCGGTATTACCTAAAAAAACCTTTTAAATGAATAGAAAAAGTTGTCATTATATTCCAGGACACCATTTACAGATATTCAAGAACTTATATATCACCATGTGGAGGAAATTAAGCCCCATGTTTCTATTAAAGCAATATTCTATTTATTTGACCAAAAAGGTTTTGCTATATAAAATGAAAAACACAACTTTTCTCGCGTCTCCTACATCTTCTCTATAAGGCTAAATATAAATAGCTCCTTAAACTTAATTATGTTCTTCTTGAAGCATCATAATAGCAATATTGACACCTAAATAAATAAAATGAATTAATACAATTTTTACAAAAAATAATAAACATGAGACTCAATTAAAAATTATATTTGTAAAAATATATAAACATTATAATGTACACATTATTTTCATAAGAAATTAAATTTAAGCCAAACATTTCTAGTCCAGTTATCTTAATTATGAATTATATATTTTGACAAATATATAATTTTGATAAGAATTGGAACTAATATAAACTTAATATGTTTTTATATGCTATGCATAGTAAATTTGTTAAATATATTAAAACAATATTATTAATAAATAATTTAAACATGTTATGTATGATATAATATAGATTAATTAAAGATTAGTAAATAGATTTAAACTCATATTTTCTTATGTTATTTAAAATAAAATTGTGCCTTACCATTCGTTTGCTCCCTTTCTCCAAACCAATGATGAAGAATGATTATTTTTTAAATATCAAGATATTTTAATTTCACTGAATCTCGCAACATTTTCAACTAAACAATCTGAAATGTCTTTAATTTTATACAAAACTTTAATTAATCTGAAACTTAAATAGTTAAAATAAGCCTAATTTTCATGGTAGGTAATATTAATATATATTGTTAATGCACCCAATTTTAAATCAGTGGAATTAAATATTCTATAACGAACACAAGTGTATCACTTAGATATTTCATGACAAATAGTAGGCCTACATTATGTAATTAATTGTACCTCTAATAGGATGAGAGTTAAAAAAATCAATTTCCCAAATAATTAATGAATAATTAAAATAAACACAATATCCGTGTCAAAAACCCTATAGGCTAATATAGTTGGTACAGCCATCAAATAAGTCCAAGAATAGTAAATAAACATAATCTTATCTATATTAGAAAAGTGTGCGAAGTAAATTTGTTTTCCGATTTGAAGCAATCTTGAATTTACTGTATGGAATACTCTAGGAACCGAAACGAAGTTCAAATATGTTGATAATTATTCTTTCGTGCTTGCATTGAGTGAACATACATTAAGTCTTTAGCTTTCAATATGTTTATTGGTGAAGCAAGTTAAACTCTTGGAGTTTTGCATACCCCTACTAGATTCTATAAATGCTTTATTGCTATGATGACTAAGTCAATAATTTAACCCAATTAATTTTAAATTAAATAGTAAGATTCTAGTAACCGACTAGTTACTTGTCCATTAGTTATTCCTCAGTTTTTTCAAGTACGGATGTTCTTTACCACCATTTATCAGTTTACTTTTGGTGTCTCTTGTAGATATTGACAACATCTTAAGTCCATGCCTTTCTCTATCTATTAGAATACATTTCAATAAATATAGTTTATGATTTTCACATTCCATAAACCAAGTAGGAAAATATTTCATAGTATTAAAGATCAATTCTCTTGTGATAATTTCTAAAAGTTGACTTTAATGACAAATGCTGTCGAAGATTTCTACAAATTTTCGTAACTGGAACTTACATACACTCCATAATTCAGCAGAGGCTGGAGTTAGTTGTCCTAGGTCCAAGTTTGTTGAAGACTTTGTAGTTTTGTATGTTCTATAATGTGTAAGAATTTGGGCTTGAAATAAACTTGAGAATTTTGATCCAGGAATTTTTCCTTGCAAGTTGGGCATTGAAATTTGTTCAAACATTGTTTGGCAGCATAATCTGAAAAATAATATGTGGCGTTATCTTCCAATAGTTGAGTAATAGAAATATCAGTTGTGTTTTCTATATTAGAATTGGCTGCTGATAATGGTGTTAGATTTTCTTTTAAACTACCATTTTGTAGCTCGCGTGCAGCCTGAGTAGTATTAACATCACCTACTGATGTTTGTGAAGTTGAACTAAAAATTCGAGTGTTTCTTAGTGGTATTTGTGACTGAGAATTGTATATTGTGTTTTCATTTCCCTTGTCATTATGATTCGTAATGGGAAATATTTTCATTGTATTCCTAAAGTGTTCAACTTCTAAGGCACTAGCATCAAGAGCCGCCAATAGCACATTGAGTTCTTTGTCAAAAAAAACTTTTTTTTTGAGCTTGTACTTTGTTTTGAATCGGAAGAGTCATTTAATGATGTGTTGCCATTGTTTTGCATTGTAGTGGAAGTAAAAAAGTTAAAATCATCATCCATTTCACAATTAGTTGATTGAGGAGGAATTGTAAATTTTATTGACATTGTGTGTTGCATATTTCTTTGAAATTGTTCTGCAGTAGGATTATTACCATTACCACATCTATATCTTAAGACAGAGAATAAGTTTTCTAATGGGTCCTGTTGGAGGTGGGATGTAATCATATAGGAAATTCCTTCATTTTTAAGATCATTCCAAAGTAATTAAATGCCTGTAATAGTAATTTGGAAGCTATTGAAAGTGGGTGGAAGACTCTTTTTATTATCAGCAAAGCTCCATTTTTTTATCCAATCCAAACATGAGGTTAAGTTTTCTTCCACTTGGGAATTTGAACTGGAAAGTGCTCTTCGATTTGGGTTAGAATTGTATAGAGACTTGCTGTTTAAATTGTCGAACAAGTCATTCATACGACTTACAAAGTTAGCAACGCACACAATATTTCTATCTTGATCCTTGGCAGACCTTGCTAAAGCCATTAGAGATGCATATACAGCATTGCTAGATACTTGAGATGCCAGTTTGACGCTCATTTTATCAAATGGTCCTGGATGAATATGACAGTCATTCAATTTTGTTGATGCTCTAGAAGTTACACAAGATGCGTTAACTGATGCCATCTTTTTTTATAATGCTCCAGGAAACAATATCATCGCCTATTTTAAAATCATTTGTTAACCAGTTATTTCGCACGCATTTAAGTAAATGAGGAACATCGTACAAACTGTAAACCTTTCTATTATTGAACCAAATAAATGGTTGCTCTACAGTAACTCCTAAATGCTCAAGAGCTTTCCTATTTGAAGTGCCTTGATCACAGACTGTAGCTCTAACGTTAAATCCTAGCCCTATTAGTGTCTCGAACATCATGCCAATTAAGAGCATTAAGTCCAAATATTTAACGCGCTACTCTATCGTTGGACTAGACTGCTGAAGACGTGGAAGATCCGAGGTTCAACCCCAGTTGGGTGCACTGAGGGTGGATTTTCCTAAATGGTTTTTCACTTTGGCTCCACGCAAATGTGGGTGAAGTTCCTCTAATTAAGCCTTATTAATCCCTAACCCATTAGTGTAATTAGTTCATAGGGGCGTATAGACCGAACAGTTAGTGAGACAAAGTATTTAAAAAAAATTTAAAGAATTTAATAAATGACTATAAATGTATACATTTAATTTATTTTTATTTTAGATGTACCTGGCCTGGTTTATATGATCAATAGGAACAAAGTCATCTGAATTAAAATAATATGTGTAGCGCAGTGTTTTCCAACCTTGAGATTACGACGTGTTTAGGGTGGAGTCGCAATGATTTTGAGGTTTTAGTTTTATACTTATTTTTAAGTTATTATAACGATTATAAGTAAGTTCAAAACTAAAATATAAATGTACGCGGTTAAAATAATATCAACTGTAAGTTACTTATTTTT
Organism: Timema cristinae; assembly: GCA_039000515.1. Classification (NCBI taxonomy): domain Eukaryota; kingdom Metazoa; phylum Arthropoda; class Insecta; order Phasmatodea; family Timematidae; genus Timema; species Timema cristinae. Next base: position 18,133,955 of record JBCFYV010003508.1, on the reverse strand, counting down.
ATTTTTGCTAGTTATCCAGCTCTGGCAATAAGCTTTTATGTATTGGGTGATTGGCGCTGCTAGCTCAACTTCCGAAACATCGACCAGGCTCATTGATTCTCTTTTGCGACCCTTTAGTCCCTTTCATGTAAACATTAACTAAGAAATTTCATATAATTAAAACAAGTGTAAGTGAGCAAGCGGGTTAAACATTACTTGTGTTTGGTTTGGTTTGTTTGTAATGGAGAGGTCACTCACTATTCGAATACCAGCCGAATGTACTAGGGGTGATTTTTCTAAATTATTTTCTCATCTCCCTCCACGAAAATAAAGGTACATTTCCTTTTTCAATCCTATCTACCTCAATTGTGTAATTAAAGGTGGATATGCCAGACGGGTACTAAGACGAAGTGAAAGATTAATCTATAAACCAGGATTAGAACGATTGAAGGTTTTTAGATAACTTTGATTACCATTTTTTATTACTTCCATAGGCTTATATTTTACTAAATATGATTACCCAATTATGAAACGCTAACCTTAAGAATTGTAACGATCATCTTTTTATTATTTTTGAAGAGTTACAAATGACCAAAATTGTTTATTTATATTGAATTTAAAAATCCCTGACAAGGTTGAAAGAAGATTTTTTTTAAATCCACACCATTATTGTGATGATGTAAACTTGGCTGTAGATAGGTCTACATGAGGTTTTCTCTTATATTAAAATCTTGGCAATGCAAACCAATTTTATCGAGCCAAATATTTTCTAATGTTTAGTATTTAAAAGGCTTATGAAATTGTTTTTCCATTGCGCCCCACGACCCAACCGGCCTATAAGCATTGTATTAACAACACTCAAATAGAAATGGGGAATGTAGAATTTTTAAGAAAGTCCACCCATATTTACGATCAGGCAGATTAGAAAACAGTGTAAGAAATAGCACCCCGCCCTACACAGGGGTTGAACCCTGAGTTCTCCGTCACTGACTAGCCAGACTAGATGAGCCTGATATTTATTAAATGTACCTACTGATCCGGGTAATTTTATTTTCAAATTTGACATAAGTCTTAAGATAAGTGCAGTTAAATGAAAGCAAAAATATTAACATCTACCACACCAAATTTACTACCAAAAGCTAAAATTGATGCAAATACTTTTAAATTAGAAACAAAAATATTCCATATTAACTACTTAGTTTAGTTTTTTAACAGAAGAGTTCATTAAATATATAATGTTATTTAAATTCTTCCAAATGTATGAAAACAAATCCTAGGTAATTCTAAAATAAATACACATACAATTTATTGCAAAGATAGTTATTACTACTGGTGACCTGGCGGTCTAGGGGTATGGTGTCAGACCTCTGTTCTGGGGTTCCGGGGTTCTATCCTCGGTCTCGGCACAGATTTATCTGATTGCCAAACCCTTCCTTCACCTCTGAAAAGATGTGTATTAATCACAACTTGTGAATGTGGGGAATGCCAAGCCTCCACCGTGGTTTGGATTTCACGTTAAACTGTAGGTCCTCCATTTCATCTCACAATCACCCTACTATTATACATTAGCGTAAGCGCGTATAACCTGAACGGGTAGTAAGACGCGGTGCTAATAATAATAGTTATTACTAGGCACATTCAAGAAGAACCCACACAGTTCAAAACAAATTTTACTTTCATAATTCTAAATAAGAATTCATTTATCAAATATTTAATTTAATTAAAATCACTAAAAATAAAACAAATCAGAAATTACTAATAGATAATAAAATCAACTGTATGTGTATCATGTTATATAACCCAATGTTAATTCAGTAACACGTTCATAATTTAAATTTGGAGTATAGGGGACACTAAATAAAATATTGGTTATAAGGTGAGCCTCTGGAGGCTAGGAAGGCTTTTCCAGAAACACTTTAGCATTGAATGCCTTCATAAGCTGTGTGTGGTCATACCTGTCGTAGTTGGATATGATAGGATCATTACAAAGTTAGTTGAAACTTGGACTTTTATATGGTGATCTGGAGTGGAACCGTTAATAAGCGTTTTTACATTTTGGTATTGTAGCTATGGTATAAAAAAGGAACACTCTATCAGTGAAACTATAAAAGATCATGGGAAATAGAATTTAGAAATATAAATTAATATAACGATTACAATAACCCAGCATGCACTGATATATTATGTTCCCCTCACTTTGGGTCACGCCCAGTAAAGCAGTAATAATCTCATTTAATCAGGTGCCAGTGACGGAATCTTTGGATATGAATGAGATCCATGTACACTATGGATGGCTTTTCCATAACCATCTTCCTCTTCTCCCAGAAAGAGCGAATACATTTCCGAAAGGCCTTAGGTTTCGCTTCATTACCTCATTAAATTAATCTGTAAATATCTCGTAAGTTTAACGAAAAAAAACCCTATTTTTTTGTTTAATAAAGATATCAAGCCATTAAATAAATGAATACACATATATACAGAACATTTTGATACTAATAAAGATCAGACAACTGAAAATAATAAATTAATAAAATTTTCGAAAATTATTGATCAGTTTTGGTATCAGATTATTTGTAAATATGATAAATACTATTAAACTAGTCCGGTAAGGTGATCTTGTGTGGGAGTATTTAACAAATACAGTATTTATTCTATGTTTACTAAACAATAAGAAAATAACTAAAACCTTCTTTCCTATCTTCATCACGAACTGGAAAATTAAACATTGATAATTTGTTTCCAGTGTTAGAACGTGTGTTTTCACAGCCTTTAAAAGCACACTTGTCTCTTCCTTTACTAGTCATTTGGTTCTTCAAACTAGAATCCATCCTTTACCAGACACAGTACCTATTGAATAGATGGTAGTATTTCTTTTTCTCTCTAGCAATTATTGGTAATGTTGCTGTTTGGTGTGGTGGGTCATTGATCCGGGTTGGGGGAAGGGGGAGGAAAGGAGGGCACTACTGAGTGACATTGTAAGCACTTCTTCCTCGCCCTTGCAAGTCTCCTTTTGGGGCAGGTTTATTATCTTTTACAATGATGATGGGTCATTTACAACGTTGCCAGTTCCTCTAAGAAAACACACACACTACATCGGAAACTAAGTCTTACAATGAATGGTTTTGTGGCGCGAAAATGCGAGTCTAAAATTGAAAGTACGTTTGTTAGCGCTCCTCTGCGGCGACTCGACAGAACTACAGTTTCCATTGTTCTAAAATGGACTGAGTTTTGCCCTATCCTTGGTTCCCTCTAGTGTTATTCCTTTCTCTATGGTGTTACTGTCTGGACAAGAGAGTTGTTGTTTCACTAAAGGTAATATAGTGTTACTGTCTGGACAAGAGAGCTGTTGTTTCACTAAAGGTAGTATAGTGTTACTGTCTGAACAAGAGAGCTCTTGTTTCACTAAAGGAAGTATAGTGTTACTGTCTGAACAAGAGAGCTCTTGTTTCACTAAAGGAAGTATAGTGTTACTGTCTGGACAAGAGAGCTCTTGTTTCACTAAAGGAAGTATAGTGTTACTGTCTGGACAAGAGAGCTCTTGTTTCACTAAAGGAAGTATAGTGTTACTGTCTGGACAAGAGAGCTCTTGTTTCACTAAAGGAAGTATAGTGTTACTGTCTGGACAAGAGAGCTGTTGTTTCACTAAAGGTAGTATAGTGTTACTGTCTGGACAAGAGAGCTGTTGTTTCACTAAAGGTAGTATATTGTTACTGTCTGGACAAGAGAGCTCTTGTTTCACTAAAGGAAGTATAGTGTTACTGTCTGAACAAGAGAGCTCTTGTTTCACTAAAGGAAGTATAGTGTTACTGTCTGGACAAGAGAGCTGTTGTTTCACTAAAGGACTGATTACCAAACCCTTCCTTCACCTCTGACAAGACATCTTGTGAATGTGGGGAATGCCAGGCCTCCACCGTGGTTCGGATTCCACGTTAAACTGTAGGTCCTTCCTTTCATCTCACAATCACCCTACCATTACACATTAGCGTAAGTGCGTATAACCCAAATGGGTAGTAAGACGCGGTGCTAATAATAATAATTCACTAAAGGAAGTATAGTGTTACTGTCTGGACAAGAGAGCTGTTGTTTCACTAAAGTTAGTATAGTGCTACTGTCTGAACAAGAGAGCTGTTGTTTCACTAAAGGTAGTATAGTGCTACTGTCTGGACAAGAGAGCTGTTGTTTCACTAAAGGTAGTATAGTGTTACTGTCTGGACAAGTGAGCTGTTGTTTCACTTTGTGTAGTGTTACTGTCTGGACAAGAGAGCTGTTGTTTCACTAAAGGTAGTATAGTGTTACTGTCTGAACAAGTGAGCTCTTGTTTCACTAAAGGAAGTATGGTGTTACTGTCTGGACAAGTGAGCTGTTGTTTCACTTTGTGTAGTGTTACTGTCTGGACAAGAGAGCTGTTATTTCACTTTGTGTAGTGTTACTATCTGGACAAGAGATGTTGTTTCACTAAAGGTAGTATAGTGTTACTGTCTGGACAAGAGAGATGTTGTTTCACTAAAGGTAGTATAGTGTTACTGTCTGGACAAGTGAGCTGTTGTTTCACTAAAGGTAGTATAGTGTTACTGTCTGGACAAGAGAGCTGTTGTTTCACTAAAGGTAGTTTAGTGTTACTGTCTGGACAAGAGAGCTGTTGTTTCACTAAAGGTAGTGTAGTGTTACTGTCTGGACAAGAGAGCTGTTGTTTCACTAAAGGTAGTGTAGTGTTACTGTCTGGACAAGAGAGCTGTTGTTTCACTAAAGGTAGTATAGTGTTACTGTCTGGACAAGAGAGCTGTTGTTTCACTAAAGGTAGTGTAGTGTTACTGTCTGGACAAGAGAGCTGTTGTTTCACCAAAGGAAGTTTAGTGTTACTGTCTGAACAAGAGAGCTGTTGTTTCACTAAAGGTAGTGTAGTGTTACTGTCTGGACAAGAGAGCTGTTGTTTCACTAAAGGTAGTGTAGTGTTACTGTCTGGACAAGAGAGCTGTTGTTTCACTAAAGGTAGTGTAGTGTTACTGTCTGGACAAGAGAGCTGTTGTTTGACTATAAATCTCGTTTCGTCTCTTTATTCAAAGTATCTGTGTTTTTTTCTGGCTCGTGGTATATTAAAACCCAGCCAATGTGGCGCTATATCCCCCTTTCCCTCTCCTGTTAACTTACTACAGCCAATGAGATTGAAAGAGCTACTATACCGTACCTCCTCATTCCTCCCAGCTACCAACCCTCCATCCCTCGGCAGGTACTGCCAACATAACCTGAATGAATACTTAAAAGCAGAATAAATATTTACAAAATATATCTAGGTCCTGAGCCGTATGCACTATTGCGTCATAGTTTGGCTGTGGAGCAAGAACAACACATCTCCAGATTAAAGTTTGCTTCTTTTTATTTTCTTATTTTACCATGACCTACGCCTTACTACCCGTCCTCCCATCGGTGGTCACACGGGATGAGTTTCAAGTTGCTTTGTTCTGGTTTTCCAGCTACGGGAAGGTTTGAGTTTTAATCCCGGCCTGGTGTTAAGAGTGTTTTATTTCTGTGATGTATATAAATATATTATCTTCACTATTTATGAGGTGATGAGCTAGTAATTATAGTAACTATAGTATATATAAAGGTATGTAGATATCTTCACTCCTCATGTGGTGATATTGTCTTTACTACCCTTAAAATTCAGAGTGTCTCTTAGACGAGGTGTTATGCGGGACAACCTACCCTCACAGGCGATCAATGCATAACTTACTGACTGCTGTGCACTAGCTAGTAACGTCACTGGAGGTATACTCCCTGCAAAATTACTATTTTTTTAAATACAAACTCTACTGTACGTTCAACATAAAAATAGTTAGTGTCAAGTTTGGGAAAGAGTTCTACGATTCAAACCTGGAACTCTTAGTTCAGTAGCTAGAAGTGCTAGACGACCCTTGGTTCAGTGATTAGAAGTACTAAATGAACCTTGGCTCAGTGACTATTAGTGTTAAAGAGACTACTGGGAATTTTCGACGCGACATAGTATTATGCTAGACAGACCTTTGCTCAGTGGCTAGAAGTGTTAGATTAACCTTGGATCAGTGGCTAGAAGTATTAGATAAACCTTGGTTCGGTAGCTAGAAGTGTTAGATGAACCTTGGCACAGTGGCTAGAAGTGATAGACTAACCTTGGCACAGTGGCTAGAAGTGATAGACTAACCTTGGCTCAGTGGATAGATGTGCTAGATGAACCTTGGCTCAGTGGCTAGAAGTGCTAGATTAACCTTGGCTCAGTGGCTAGAAGTGCTAGATTAACCTTGGCTCAGTGGCTAGAAGTGCTAGATTAACCTTGGCTCAGTGGCTAGAAGTGCTAGATTAACCTTGGCTCAGTGGCTAGAAGTGCTAGATTAACCTTGGCTCAGTGGCTAGAAGTGCTAAATTAACCTTGGCTCAGTGGCTATAAGTGCTAGATTAACCTTGGCTCAGTGGCTATAAGTGCTAGATTAACCTTGGCTCAGTGGCTATATGTGCTAGATTAACCTTGGCTCAGTGGCTAGAAATATTAGATAAACCTTGGTTCGGTAGCTAGAAGTGTTAGATAAACCTTGGTTCGGTAGCTAGAAGTGTTAGATAAACCTTGGTTCGGTAGCTAGAAGTGTTAGATAAACCTTGGTTCGGTAGCTAGAAGTGTTAGATAAACCTTGGTTCGGTAGCTAGAAGTGTTAGATAAACCTTGGTTCGGTAGCTAGAAGTGCTAGATGAACCTTGGCTCAGTGGCTAGAAGTGCTAGATGAACCTTGGCTCAGTGGCCAGAAGTGTTAGATGAACCTTGGCTCAGTGGCTAGAAGTGCTAGATGAACCTTGGCTCAGTGGCTAGAAGTGCTAGATGAACCTTGGCTCAGTGGCCAGAAGTGTTAGATGAACCTTGGCTCAGTGGCTAGAAGTGCTAGATGAACCTTGGCTCAGTGGCTAGAAGTGCTAGATGAACCTTGGCTCAGTGGCTAGAAGTGCTAGATGAACCTTGGCTCAGTGGCTAGAAGTGCTAGATGAACCTTGGCTCAGTGGCTAGAAGTGCTAGATGAACCTTGGCTCAGTGGCCAGAAGTGCTAGAGATTCATACTGGAAATGTTCGACGTGACCTGGTATCCTGTTAAACAACCCTTGGCTTGTAATATTGCTAACAGACCCCTTCTCCCGGAGTGCAAGTGTGGAATAGGATACAACCCACTCCCTTTCCCACCAGGGCCAGTGCTGAATAAACTCGCCCTTGACGGAAGGGTGGAATTAATAATAATCCCTTCATTTATTACGTGTAGGAGCACCGAAGGGGTGGGAACACCCCGTATTTCTTCTAAGGGTATGTTTTGAATTATTTAGTAAACCAAGCGGTGAGGGATAGCGAGACGCTCAACAAATAAAAAGGTGGGTTGGGGGTTGTTGAAACAAGACCAGGCCTGATCCAGTTTCTTTGTAGAGGAAACAATTCCTTTAGTATTTATTTTAATATATTTTGAAATTAATATTATTATCTAATATCTACTAATATATTGGTGGGTCATTGTAACGATGTCTGAAGATTACCGTGCTTTAAAGCATTAAAACATTTATTGGGAAAAGATTTAGAGCCTTAGGGATTACTCAATTTTCTATTTAGTTATTATTATTATTATTAGCACCGCGTCTTACTACCCGTTCGGGTTATACGCACTTACGCTAATGTGTAATGGTAGGGTGATTGTGAGATAAAATGAAGGACCTACAGTTTAACGTGGAATCCGAACCACGGTGGAGGCCTGGCATTCCCCACATTCACAAGATGTCTTGTCAGAGGTGAAGGAAGGGTTTGGGAATCAGATAAATCTGTGCCGGGACCGAGGATTGAACCCTGACCGCCAGCACAGAAGTCTGTTCTATTTAGTTAAAGACCCGTCAAAGCCATTGGGAACACTTGAATTGTGAAATAAATTTCATCTGTCACCCAGCGCACATGAATTTCGGAACAACATGAAATCCCATTCAACACCTAACCCCTAACCTAGCCTAAACTGGGTGCACTCGAATTATGGAATGAAGTTTACCTGTGAGCCGGCGCACATGAATTTTGGAATAACCTGTAATCCTATTCAACTCCTAACCCCTAACATGGTCTAACCTAAACAAAACAAGCCTAACCTAACCTAACTTAACCTAAATTTTACACTTTGAACAACGTCACTATGAATTTAATTTTTGTTAAGTTTAGCCGACAGAGTGTTAGTAATCACAAACTATTTTACGGTACATTTATTCCAAAATAAACTGCCCGACATCTTATTTTTCTTTGTTAAGGTCAACTAATAGATAAAACAAAAACAGCACACACAAAGAATGCAAAATATAAAATTGTTTTGTATCAAAGAGATACCTACATACTTACAAACAAGAACTCCAGCAAGAGAGATTATTATAATGTTTTCACAGATAATTAACGTATTAATTATGTATTAACTATTGTCACGTAGATAAATTTGACGTAATATTTAAGTAAAGATAAAGAAGCGTTGTACATAAACACTATTTAATTTGTCTTTGAAATCGGAGCCACACAAAATGCTGACAGTTAACAAAACAAAGAACACAAAGAACACACAATTTTTTAAAAAATAGAAAAAACATGATTAAGGCATAGATATATAACAAGCTATGTTTTGAAATAACTAACAAGTCCATCTATTGAAGTCAATGTAGTCAGGCTGTCAGGATCATCTGATACATAGGTCAAAGGTCGTGAACTCATTATAGCCTCACAGTCACATAGCACAGTTGTCAGTTCCTCAAAGGTCAACCGGGCTCTTCCAAGTCGAGCCACAAATCTCCTCAGGGCCTGTATGAAGGCATCCGAAGACAATGCAGATACTAGTTCCGATACACTGCACACGTAAAAAGGCATGTCCAGGCTTTTCTTCCATCTCGTAGGTAAAGTGGACCCGCCAGATCCACTCCTGTGACTTCAAACACTACGGTGTCATGCACTCTGTCTTCAGGTAATGGTGACACATACTGATAAAAATGTGTGCCTGCAAATCGCTTGCACACAGTTCATTTCATAACAACAAAGCGAATGGTTCTTCTACCTTTTACAATCCAGAACCTTCCTCTAAGTAAGCTCAAAAGACACCGCACTCCCACATGGATTGCCTTGACATGTGCCTCATGAATCAATATGGTGACCACTGGATGATCAGAAGGCAATAAGGCTGGATATCTGAAATCTGACACATCCTCCCGTTCCAATATTCATGTTTTCAGACGTAGAATATCTTTGGCATCCATAAATGAATTCAGTGACTTTACATGTTCATATTTCGAGTCATCAAAGGATTCTTTCTGAATAAATCTAATGACAAGGACTTCGGCCGCATCCACTTCAATGGCACTAAGATCTCCCCTTGTCTGTGATTGCTTTCTGCAATTACGAATGAATCTTAGCACCCATCCCACAAGACGGAGAATTTTGAGGTACTAAGAGAAGAATCGGTAATACCACTCACCATCGGTGTTCACATTTGGTAGAGTCGTAACCACACCCTTTCCTTTTTCCTGGTAGACAACTTCTTCCTCAACAGAAACAACTTCCATAGGCCATTGATCTGGAGGCAGCTTTAGCCATTCAGGCCCCTCCCACCATCTCACCTGCATCAATGTCTTAGCAGAGCATCCACAACTGGCGAGATATGATTGATTAAGTGGACCCGGAACGTGGCGCCAATCTTATTTTGCCGTCAATCGTTTAATCTCTTGAGCCCTATTACGTACAAAAGTATCCCACTGCTCCTCTCTTTGTATCCACGCTAAAACCGTACTTGAATCACTCCAGAAACAGAAGTCCGACACAATCAAATCTAAATGTTCCACTATGGAGGAAAACAGTCTAGCCCCAATAGTAGCGCCTAAGAGCTCCAAACGTGGAATAGTGGTCTTCTTGATAGGCGTTACCCTGGCCTTAGCCTGAACAAGTTGACCTTCAATGCAAAGTTCAGTCCCCGATCTAAAATACACAACAAAACCATATGCATCTTGACTGGAATCGCAGAACGTGGGAAGATTATGCTTCGCGTGATTCTGGGGATATATTTGGGAATTTCAATTTTTTTCAGACATTGAAGTCCATTTTACAAGCCTCTCATTTTCTTTTGTAGGAACTTTTTATCCCAGCCCAACTTAGAGGCCCACATCTGTTGAATCAACGATTTTGGGATCAATGTTACAGGAGCTGTGAAACCAATTGGGTCATACAATTTATGAACAACAGACAAAATTTTCCTCTTAGTCACACTCTGACAATCAATTTTGAGGAATAAAGGCTGAATTGATGGCCAACATATCAGTTCCACGCCTCCAATGCAGACCTAAAAGAGGTGACACTTCACTATTGTCAACTCCAGAGCTAGAATATCCCCATCCTCTCAGCTCAAATTTGGCTTCAAGCAACAAGGCAGTTGATTCTGTCATAAACTGATGTAGCTCGCTCACCTCATCTATACTCGTGATACAATTGTCTGCATAAAAACTCTTCTACAGTTTTTTTTTATCGTTTTCTGGGCATACATGCTAGTCCCAAAACAGTTCTTTCACAATCTCTCAAGACCTAGTCTAGATGGTGTTCAATGACAGCTCCTAACAGAAAAGGACTGGGTGAAACGCCAAAAGCCACACGTGCATGTCTTAGGACTAAGCGTTCCCCATTTGGTATTTTCCACAAGAACCGTACGAAATCTCGATCTCGTTCACAAAGTCCAATCTGAAAGAAAGTTTTCTTTATATCAGCAATAACACCAATAGCTCCCACTCTGAAGCGAAGCGACAGAATACGTTCAATCAAGCTCAGCCCTTCCTCCAAGCAATCATTCAGCGAAGGACAGAAATTGATCTTTGCTGAGGCATCAAACACAGGACGAATATTTGTGGTACCCTGTTCCTTGATCACTGGTCGGTGGGGAATATTATGTCCCTCATTACACTTAGCATTCTTCTATTATTTCCTATCTCTTACACTCTTCAAACACTTCGGTGTAAGCTCTTCCTACTTCAAGAGATTTCACTTTCCAGACGGCTCTGAGCTATTGTGAAATTTGAAGGGAAAGGGGGTTGTCCATCCACCCATGAAATTTAAACCATGTAACAACCATCCACATCCCGTTTGACAATTTGTTTAAAATGTTCTAATGTTGCTGATTCTCTTTCAGCCTTTGTCCTTCGCTTCTCTCGGTCCTCGATTCCCAGAACATCAAGATCCAAGAGTGTGGAAATAGACATATATTTAGCAAACAAAGAAGTTATGGTCATGGTATGAGAAAGTGACTTCTTACACGGAACTTTGCCTAGTGGCGTCCATCATAAATTGGTGTTCACAGCTACCAGAACACATTTAAAAACGACTCTTCCACCTGTGCGTATTTCCCTCACAAAATCAGCCCCTATCAAAACTTCTACTGGTCTGACTTCATCATTTATTTCTATGCCCAACAGTTGTAGTTCTCTCTAACACAAATCTTTTCTTGTGGAAGGCAAAGAACAACATATTTTGTCATAATCAAGAACTTCAAAGTTGCACACATAACTGTTTTTGATGTTTACCAACTGGATTTGAAAACGATTGTGTGAAACTTCACTTGACTAGTTTTCTCCAAACAAAGCATGCTGAATACGTTCTTCTCCTATTGATGTGTATCCCATTTGTCCTACCACCTCCTTCAGAATGTCTGATCTCTGGATCCTGTGTCTATCAGAGCTCGAACAGTTCAATTACCCCTCTTCCCCTTTAACCGTACAGTAAGAGTTTGAAGAAGTACTTCAGAGCAAGAATTATTTGCTAATGTATTCTCCACAGGAACCCTTGTACTTTCAGGTAAGTCTTTCTTCAAATTCTCCTTATCCCCAGACTTAAGAACACTAGTTTCGAGTTTGGAACAAAGTAGAATACTGTGTTTACCATCACAGATTAAACACTTTAGTTTACATCTCTTTGCAATGTTTCCACCTTTCAGACAAACAAAACAACAGCGACTCTGCCCAATAATTTTAAACTTATCATCTCTGGTCAATTTTCTGGCTTTACAACAATCTACAGAAAAATGTGATGCGTTACAAAATATACACATTGAAGTGTTTGAACTAGGCCTATTTCTTGTATCTGCGAATGCGGCTGATGTAGATACCTTTGTTTCTCCATATCCGGGGATATTCCTCCTTTTACAACTTCCTCTCCACCACTGATATTAAAACCTTTTACCGCAAGACAGATGCGCTCTTCTTGTTAGACTTCTCCCCCGAGATAGTCCATTAGGCTCTGCAACTGCCCCTCACCTTGACCTGAAGCACCATTACATTGCCAAGCACGGAGTAAATCTTCTGTCAAGCAGGATTCAACCATCGGGTATAACATTGACGCATACTTATTAGAGGTGACTCCCAAAGTCTCGAGTGCTCTCAGCCGAGTTTCCAAACGGTCATACATAGTCGATAACAGCATCCCATCCGACAAACTCTGAAGAGTCAGCTTCAATATTCCCGCACATAAACTTCGACCAATAAACCATCGTGTCCAAAACGAGATCTTAAGCTTTGTATAGTCTTAGGATAATTTTCTCGAGTCTGAGGAAAACTTTCGACCACTTCTCGAGCCCTGGAACCAGTTAAAGTGGCCTGAATCAAATACTGGAATTTGTCGGCTGCATCTAAATCCTCATCTTCATCAATTTTAGCGAATTAGCTCCAAAAACTCAACCATTCTGTTATGTCACCCCCATATTTCTTAAATTTGATCTTGGGGAGTTTGCACTTACTTTTTGAACAATGTCTACTTCTATAATCGGTTTGAATACAGGCTGCGGACTCTACATTGGTATCATGTACCACCTTAAATCTGCCAAAACGAATACACATAGATTCCCAATCAGTTTTGTTTTCATCCGCAATAGCTATTTTGGCATTAAATTAATTACCCGATGCATCACTTTCAAACAGACTATTCAATATTTGCTCATCTAGGTTTGCGAGTCCAGTTGATTTTCCTCGCAACAGCTTATGATTTGTTTCAATGGACACTAAGTCCTTCCCACCTTCAACTGAAAACAGATCTGTTGTAGTCTTCACAATCTTCGTGAAAGGAGCTCTAATGGAAGCCCTTTTCTTCTTAAACAACAGCAACTCTTTATCTTCACCTATACGTCCTGTCACGGTCACCATTTTGTCACTTATCGTCAAACCGACGTAATATTTAAGTAAAGATAAAGAAGCGTTGTACACGAACACTTTAATTTGTCTTTTAAATAGGAGCCACAAAAATGCCGACAATTAACAAAACAAAGGAGACAAAGAATATACAATTTAAAAAAAGCAACAGAGACAAAACATGGTTAGAGGCATAAACATATAAAAAGCTATGTTTTGAAACAATAACTAACAAGTCTATCTATTGAAACAATACGACATTAACTTCAACAATATTTACTCCGCAGCTCGTGTAAGAGTATTACCAACCTCGAATGAGTTGTTCCGTAATTCGTATGCACTGAACCCATCAACTTTCAATAGATTTCTAGCTTTCGGTGTTTCATCTCAAGCAAAACGTATATTTTGCCCCTTCACACCACGATGATAACTTTGAAACGAACCCTCTCCCAGCTCTCTATTCGTTGCACCAAACCACTCAACTAGAATTGAGAAATTATTTTTAACCAAAGAGAAATATTTTATTTGCCGATACACAATCATACCCAAATCATGGTTTCCATGGTTATGTGAACAAAGAATGGTTGTGCAGATGAACCACTGCCATGGTTAGGGATCTCTATAGGGGTAAGGGGAAACAGTGTTAACTTCTCTGCTTAACGCAATAGCGCTACTGTCGAAGAAATACGATGTTGTTTCCTATAATTTTTTATATTTAAAATTTCAATTCATTTGCATTCGCCATTTTTTTCTATAAGTTGCTTTAAAACCGTGAAAATTGAAATTTAAAATACACTATTATTACTTTTATGAGTTTGTTTTATTTAATATTTAGTTTGAGAGCTTTTAAAATGTGTATTTATAAATTTGCTCATAGTCTATGTCACGATCACCAATGTAGAACGCTACAAGCATAAATTAGGTTCAGCTTTGGTTGACAAATTTGTATTTATCTTTGAACATATTGCGCGTTTTTGGGGTGTTATAAACACAAATAAGTAATAATAATGGCATGAACCAATAATACCAATTTTGACATATGGTAGTTAGATATGTGTATTAATAGAGAATTTAACGTGAGGTTTATACAGCAAATGATTATATCGGCACCAGTTTTTTTAGCGCCACCTCTTACGACCCGTTCGGGTTATACACCTATATACTAATTACATTAATGTGTTGGGAATTTTGAAGGTTAAATTGAGAGTAAGTGTACCCGCATTTGCGTGGAAGAACGTTTAGGGAAAAATCCTTCAGTACACCCGACTGGGATCGAACCCCTCTCTCCCTGTCATAGACAGTCCAGTCTATTGCAAGAGTAACACCTTAGACCATGTGGCCACTAAATTGGGTGGCACTAGAATTAGGTACTATCTTAACTCTAAGAAAAAACAACATCCAGTCCCCCGCCTGTTAATTCATACCTGTAACATTTCATTAATTCTTTGGCCGTTCCTGGAAGTGAACCCAAGACTCTTTACCAAGTTGGCGGCAAACAAGATAGTCCAAATTTCATATGAAGGGTCTTATCTGACAGCTAAACAGCAATCACTATAGCTACTATTACGCATTCATACGTCCAGTCATGTGATCGGCATCTGTCACTTTTTATAGATATTATAAATAAAATAATAACAATATTAATATAATAAATGCTATCAATGTTTACACAAACAAAATAGTTTGTATTAAAAAAAAAGCTCCTCATATGAAAATTAGCCGAGATGCTTTGGCGAGCCGACTGACGTCACACAACCTTTGTTACAGTGTCCGTACTATACAAATATGTCCTCACTAACGCCCTAGTTATTTTTCTGACTGCATTTTAAATTATTAATCTTCCGTACAGTTTTATAACAAGCTCATACCAGGGTAAGAAAAGCAGTTTTTAATTAAACCGTCCTTTTGAAAAGAGACATTTTATTCACGTCTCTTTGCAGTGTTGATGTTTCGAGGGAATATTTCGTGAGACAAACAAAAACATCAAAACACAGCTTTTTGTTTTTCTTTCGAGCTAATAGAAGACAACATCGGGGCGTTATTTTCAGTGATTCTTATTAAAAACTTCCCGCGAGACAAAAGAGACAACTTGCTAGTCTAATCTTTTTGTACTTAGCAAGTAGACGGTGAGGGTGAGAAGAAATACAGTCTATCTACCATAGGAATGGTGGTAATTGAGCTAGCAGACGGTGAGGGTGAGAAGAAATACAGTCTATCTACCATAGGAATGGTGGTAACTGAGCTAGCAGACGGTGAGGGTGAGAAGAAATACAGTCTATCTACCATAGGAATGGTGGTAACTGAGCTAGCAGACGGTGAGGGTGAGAAGAAATACAGTCTATCTACCATAGGAATGGTGGTAACTGAGCTAGCAGACGGTGAGGGTGAGAAGAAATACAGTCTATCTACCATAGGAATGGTGGTAACTGAGCTAGCAGACGGTGAGGGTGAGAAGAAATACAGTCTATCTACCATAGGAATGGTGGTAACTGAGCTAGCAGAAGATTGCAGATATTGGTTGAAAGTCACTAATGTTAAACTATGTAGAAATAAGTTTAGGAGGCGTTCAAGTATTACTTAAAAACATTTTTTGATATTTTTAACCCCTCCCCCTATTGTAAGCAAAAATAAGCAAATGCTTGACCGCCCCCCCCCCTCCCCTTGTCTTGCTTACGTAAGATTTGTCAACTTTTTAAAATTTTGTTCACAGGAATAGCCATTCTTTTTTTTCATGCCATTTTACCTATAGTCTGAACAGGCAGTCAGACGCATTGATACATTTTTTTTTAAACTCATGTCATTTATAAATTACTGGTAATTATTAGCATAGAGTTGTAAATTAATATTGCGAAATAATTGACAATTAACACTTGTATGCAATGAATTTAAATTCATTGAACAGGTGAAATTAATACAAGTTATAGCATTATAAAAGTTTAAAATTTCAATTTACTTTTAAATGAAGTTATAAAAACTTGTTTTGTTAAGCATTTTTAAGTGAACTATAGACACCACTTATACAACAACAAAAATGTTATTTTCATAAGTTTGTGTTACAATAATGTAAAAAAAAAATACTTTAAAAAAAATTAAAAACCAATAATTTGTTAGATACGAAAGTTTTGACTTCCAAAAATGACAGTAACTCCTCATATGGACTCGCAAATCTTTTGGTTTGGCGAATGGATACATGAAAATAGATCTGTTAGCTTTTGCTAGCTGTCAGTTACCTACACTCCTACGCTGGATGGTTTGTATGAAATGTCGGCGATATACGCAAAGCGGGACTTTTTTTTTTCTACTCATCTGAACATGAGTTTGTTGTGTTTGTCTATTAAGAGCGTGCGTCATAGCAGACCCAACTCGGCTCGCGCGAGGTTTGGGAGTAAAGGGGAAAATAAAATACCAAGATATGCCAGAAATGTGTGCAGTGCATTCGTATTTGAATGATTACTGGACATTTTCCGCGGTGACAATGGGAGACAAAGCAAACAAGTTTCTTGTTAATAACTGCAGCTGAATAAAGATTTGTGCACAATGCTTAGCCGTGAAGCCATTTTAAAATGGTCAAAAACAGCTTTTTCAATTAATTTTTTATCCAAATATAATGTAATATTTCAACAAAATTCTGTATTGAGAACTTCTATTAACGCTTTACCTTCATTAATATTTAATCAGAAATGATGTTTGTGTAAATTTACGATTTCTAGCAGACTGTCTCACAGAGTTGATTTGTTATGTGACGCATACTCTTAACTCCTTCACGTAAAACCCAATAAACCGTTTTGATTAAATTTCACATGGATATCATTCTGACGTCTGGCTAACATAATTAATCTAGTTAAAATTTATGTCCATCATTTTATTTCTATATGGCAACTACAAAACACTACCTTTTGGACTATTTTCTCAGCTTCCGTCGGATATTCATTGGATCTATTGTAATGATATAGAATTATACATCTCAATAATTTATTATTCACATCTTTATTCAAAATAACGATATTTTAAATGAGAGCGGGTATTAAGATTTATCTGTGTTAAGTTGCAAGGTATGGCAACATTTTTCTCTGTTTGAAAAGACAACGCAGTTTTGTGGACAGAAACGCACCTGGATGACCACACCTTCTTTCTTTTGGGGAGCTTCGAGAAGGAAATGTCGCTTGATATACCCTTTCAGGGTACTCTTCAGTCTCCTTCCTGACGAGGACCCGTGTAGGTGGAGTCAATGACATCTTAATCTGTGTTCTAAATATCACGTGTCGGGAATTAGCTTGCATATAACGTAATAGTTCGGCTTTTATTAAAATATACGTGTGAAATATCTAGCAAAAAACTGTTTATCTAATTAAAATTAAAATAACTATAAAACACCAGAACTTTTAATTTATAAAATAAGACATCCCTTTTTAATTATTATAATACAGAACAGCAAACTGGTATCCAATTCAATCGTTATATTTAATGTAACCCTAATGTGGCGTACAAACATTAATATATCAGGCTAACTCTTTTAAATATTACACTATTTTGAAAGCTTCCTGGATATAAATACGTATAAAACACATCCTGTGCGAATGGCGGGTAATTAGATAGTATTGAAATAATAATATTTTACCCGTTCATTTCAAGCCACAGATGCATTTTATTGTTTTTCACGTGCCTTACTACCCATTTGGGCTACACGCATTTTTATAACACTAATGGGGTAGGAATAAGAATGGTAGAATTAAGAGTAAATGTACGTGCATTTGCATAGGAGAAGAGTGGGAAAGCCTTTAAGGAAAAATCACATCTCTAAGCCGGATTCGAATTCCGAGATCTCCATCATTGGCAAAACCACACTATCTACCTTTCCATATCACTGATGTTAGTGTTAATATTTTGCTGCCAGATTTGATGGCCACATGGTCTGAGGCATCACTCTCGCAATAGACTGGACTACCGATGACTGGGAGAACGGAGTTTGAATCCCAGTCGGTTGTTTTGAGGGTGGTTTTTCATAAACGTTTTCCTACCCTCCTTCACGCCATTATGGCTACACTTCCTCTAATTTCAACCTTCCTCATCCTTAACACATTATAGAGTAATTAGTACAAGTGCGTACAGTCTACATGGGCAGTAAGACTTTGTGTTTTAAAAAAAGTTTTTTTTTTTAACTAAACGTAGGTTCTCCTATAACAAAGTGTACAGACGGTCTTTCTGTCGATACTTGTGACGACACTTCTGGTCTCAGTTTAATAGGCCGGGGCTGCAGTTGACGGCCGACACAGCTGCAGCTGTTTTACCGGTGATAAAAAGCGACGTCAGTGGCAGATGCCGTAAAAACGCCCATACTATTTTTATTTTTCCAATTTAACACTTTATACAAGAGAGGACCTTTGGGTCCAAACTAGAGCACGTCATGTCACGTCACAGTCCCCATCAGATGACTCACGCTCAGGACTCTCATAGCCGTGAGAATTACCTGGGTCTGGGTGAGGGTGAGGGTGAGGGTGAGAGCTCTCTCTCTCTGCACTCAGTGACACTGATCACATCCGACCTTTGCACCAGCGCTAAGGTTCCATGCGGGGAAACAATGGACTACCAGAAGGTCACCATTGGGTCGGGGTCCCGGGAACCTTGACTCCCTCACAGACGTTATTACGTGCAGCTTAAGGATTATTGTCAAATGGAACGAGGAAATTTATTTGAGAGTAAATGGACCCGAATTAGCGTGCAGAGTTATTAGGAAAACTAAAGTGACAAATTACCAAGAGGAAAAAAATCCTCCTATTACACCCAAACAAGGTCCGAACTTAGAGCTTCATTTTCAACCCCAAAACAAAATATTTCGAAGTCAACTCCTTAAACTACGTGGCCTCAGGTGCGATTATTACATTGTAGCTAGACGCTCTGATATCCTGACGTTAGGTTCCTGATGCTTGTGCTGGGTCCTTAATGACGTTTTAGGTCAAGTTCGTTTGTAAGTCGTGTACGTATAAAACCAGGTATAATAGAGTTTATGGCTCACGTTTATGAGAATACAATGAGAACGCATGCTTTGAACACAAATGTTAACAGTCTATTTATGTCACAATGTAGCAGAGAAGCAGGGGAATCTATGCAACTCCACAAAACATCCACGTAGTATTTGCTAGCTATCCAGCACGGCGCTCCTAAACGACATAAAACATAGTTGTTAGACAACCTACACAACATCCGTGTAGTATTTGCTAGCTATTCAGCACGGTGCTCCTAACAAACATAAAATATAGCTGCTACAAAACCCCACAGACACTCACCAATGTTGACAACACCGTGGATGGTGAGCTAGTAAAAGTGACCAGACACTCACCAATGTTGACGACGCTATAATTGGTGAGCTATTAACAGTGATAAACCCTCACCAATGTTGACGAGGCTATAGTTGGTGAGCTAGTAACAGTGACCAAACACTCACCAATGTTGACGAGGCTATAGTTGGTGAGCTAGTAACAGTGACCAAACACTCACCAATGTTGACGAGGCTATAGTTGGTGAGCTAGTAACAGTGACCAGACACTCACTAATGTTGACGAGGCTATAGTTGGTGAGCTAGTAACAGTGACCAAACACTCACCAATGTTGACGACGCTATAGTTGGTGAGCTAGTGACAGTGACCAAACACTCACCAATGTTGACGAGGCTATAGTTGGTGAGCTAGTAAAAGTGACCAGACACTCACCAATGTTGACGACGCTATAGTTGGTGAGCTAGTAACAGTGACCAAACACTCACCAATGTTGACGAGGCTATAGTTGGTGAGCTAGTAAAAGTGACCAGACACTCTCCAATGTTGACGACGCTATAGTTGGTGAGCTAGTAACAGTGACCAAACACTCACCAATGTTGACGAGGCTATAGTTGGTGAGCTAGTAAAAGTGACCAGACACTCACCAATGTTGACGACGCTATAGTTGGCGAGCTAGTAACAGTGACCAAACACTCACCAATGTTTACGACGCCGTGGTTGGTGAGCTCCCAGCACGACTGCAGCCGGAGGATGCTGAGAGAGTTGCTCTGTTTGGGCGAGAAGTATCCGAGGGCGGCGTCCGTCACGTGGTACGCCTGAAGCGAGAACTCGTAGAGAGAGGGTAGCAGTTGCGCCACGGCACCCACCGCCTCGTCCGCCACGTTGATACAGTCCGTGAGGGTGAGCGAGACCACCCTGGGTGTGAGACAGGCCCACAAGCCGGCCTCCGTGATCTCGTTACAGCCCGCCAGCTCCAGCTCGAACAGCGCCTGGAAAAGTCCGTGACGGTTCATAGGGTGGATCGTAGGATAGCCTCGGGGAGCCTTTATGAGTCTAGAGGAGCGTTGAGGACCATTGGGAGCCTTTATGAGTCTAGAGGAGCGTTGAGGATCATTGGGGAGCCTTTATGAGTCTAGAGGAGCGTTGAGGACCATTGGGGAGCCTTTATGAGTCTAGAGGAGCGTTGAGGACCATTGGGGAGCCTTTATGAGTCTAGAGGAGCGTTGAAGACCATTGAGGAGCCTTTATGAGTCTATAGGAGCGTTGAGGACCATTGGGGAGCCTTTATGAGTCTAGAGGAGCGTTGAAGATCATTGAGGAGCCTTTATGGGCCTAGAGGAGCGTTGAGGACCATTGAGGAAGGAGCGTTGAGGACCATTGAGGAGCCTTTATGAGTCTAGAGGAGCGTTGAGGACCATTGGGAAGCCTTTATGAGTCTAGAGGAGCGTTGAGGACCATTGGGGAGCCTTTATGAGTCTAGAGGAGCGTTGAGGACCATTGGGGAGCCTTTATGAGTCTAGAGGAGCGTTGAAGACCATTGAGGAGCCTTTATGGGCCTAGAGGAGCGTTGAGGACCATTGAGGAGCCTTTATGAGTCTAGAGGAGCCTTTATGAGTCTAGAGGAGCCTTTATGAGTCTATAGGAGCGTTGAGGACCATTGGGGAGCCTTTATGAGTCTAGAGGAGCGTTGAAGACCATTGAGGAGCCTTTATGGGCCTAGAGGAGCGTTGAGGACCATTGAGGAGCCTTTATGAGTCTAGAGGAGCCTTTATGAGTCTAGAGGAGCGTTGAGGACCATTGGGGAGCCTTTATGAGTCTAGAGGAGCGTTGAGGACCATTGGGGAGCCTTTATGAGTCTAAAGGAGCGTTGAGGACCATTGAGGAGCCTTTATGAGTCTAGAGGAGCGTTGAGGACCATTGAGGAGCCTTTATGAGTCTAGAGGAGCGTTGAGGACCATTGAGGAGCCTTTATGAGTCTAGAGGAGCGTTGAGGACCATTGGGGAGCCTTTATGAGTCTAGAGGAGCGTTGAGGACCATTGAGGAACCTTTATGAACCTAGAGGAACCATAAGGACCATTGAGGAGCCTTGAGGAGGAGCCAATGATGACTTTCAATGGCTTAAGGACTCTTGAGTATATTAAGGAGCCTTGAAGACCCTTGGGGCCTCTTGAGTACTCTTAAGTGCCCTTTAGGCCTAATGCTAGCTATGGAATAATAATTTAGGATTAACAGATCTTAAAATAAATACCTACATTAAATCTCAGATAAAGAATCCTCAGTGCCCGACCAACGAGTTTTAAGAGTTTCCAAGAAAAATAATATAATGTTAGTTTGGGATTTATCTAAATAAACTGGGTAGGTATCAGGCAAGTAGAATATAGAAGAAGTGTTTCCTCATTTGCGTGAAAAGAGAGAGTGGGAAACAATTTAAGGAAAATCTCCTCCAGAACCCCCCATCGAGATTCAAACCAAAACCACCTCGACACCGGCCAACCAAGTTAGACGAACTTGCCGTTTATTCCGCGCACCCGCCGATGTGATGCGGTGCTGTATCCCAGCCCATGAAGGATACGTGTCGTGTTTTTTATAACCAAACCTAAAATGTAAAGTCAAAAACGGAGAGTTATTGTATTAATACGAAGGAAAGTGCACTTACCAAAAAAAAGTTAAAAATAGAAAATATTGTGTTCTAGTTTTGACTTGGGTTGTAAAGAGTTTGATTAATTTTTTTAGCCCCACATCTTACTACCCTTTTGGGTTGTACGCCTATTTACTAATTACGCTGGAGACACACACGCCGGTTCGAAACCTTTCGGTTCAAACCGGCGTTGTACAATACACCGCCGGTCGCGCCACCCGGTTCAAAGAATATTTAAAACCGTAATCATGTTGTGAACTTCTTTATAAATGGATCGAAATAAAATCATTGTTTGTGTTTGCACCATAGGCATAAACCAAGGCTTAATCGTACAGTGTGGGTGCATCCAATTCGCCAAAAATGCGATGAAATTAATTTGTTTTTTACTCTTTTTAAAGACTTACGAGAAGACGAAGATAAGTTTTTAAATTACTTTCGAATGTCAAAGTCATCATATGACGAGTTACATGTTAGTTTGAAAGATACTTTACAATATCTGGACACGAAAATGAGTAACTGAATATTACCAGTCCAGATTAATCGACAAGACGATAGTTAAAACAAACACAAGCCACTACAGAGACGCACCAAGCTGTATTGTTTCCTTTACAGACCGATCTTCTTTTCGGCTGCTTGAGAGCGCTCCTCACGGCAATCCATTGAAACAGTGGCAACTCGCCGACCGGTGACCGACAAAAATGTTAATGTGAGGCCGACTGCGCACCGGCGTAAGTGTTTACAGCCTTAAACTCATGGTTTATGGATTATAAAGGTTTAATAGAGATTAATTGCACCCACATTTACGTGGAAGCATAGTGGAAAACCACACTCAGTGCACCCAACCGGGATCGAAGCGTTAAGACCACGCGGCCACCGAAGTGGGTTGAGTTTAATTTAAATTAAGACGCATATTCGTTGTGCTTGGAATGACTTTGGGAATTGTTTTCTATAAATTGTATTTTCCCTTTATTACACACTGATTGTTCTAAATGTTCATCTCTGGTTCTTCTAGACTCACTTTTCTTAAAAGAATGTACCGAAATGGGTGCCCCCACCTCCCCCTTCCACCATCATGAAGTGGGAAGACAACCTAAAACAATGACTCTTAACAAGACAGAGTTGGCAAACCCGCACAGAAACTTCTAGAGAAAGTTTGTGTGAGTAGAAACAAAGAGAAATAACCCGGGGAAGATTGGTAGCATCCGAACTTCACAGAGGAGAAAAACTGAGCGCACTAAAAAACCAAACATTGTAAATATTAAGTCACGAAAATGTTGAAAGTGTTTGGTTTTTAAAATTAAGCTACAATATGTGGAAAACTTCCTAGTTTTAAAATTACAATATGGTAGAAACGTTTGACTTTTAAAGCCAAGATTTATTGGAAACGTTCAATATTCATAGTTACTATTTGTTGAAAACGTTCCGATTTTTAAATTCATAGCATGGTAGAAACATTCGATTTTCACGGTTACGATATAATATGTTAAACACATTTAAATAAACGAAGAAATAAACTGTTTATGATAAACTTATTCACCAAGTTTCTACACATTTTCTTCTATAAAACATACATTCGGGCTATCGTCGAGCATTATTTATCATCAACCCCCCACTCCAACCTAAATAACTAAACAGTTTTCACCCTCGGTAGGCTCTCCTTCGATTATGACCTAAAATCGACGTTTAATCTCAAATATAGTATGTGAGCCCCCTTCCACTCCCTGGAGAACTAATTACTGTTCGATCTGGAGCCGATATGAGACTCGAGAATGTATCGGGAGGTTGTTACATTGGAGATGTGCTGTGGACAACAACCGTGCATCTCCACATGTTAATGTGCGAGTCACCCTAACCCACGCATTCAAAAGAGATATACAGTCCAATTTTCACAGGAAGAGGCTATTAGACAATGCAAACATATTTCCAGGGTACACCTCTGGAGGTTGTCTACACGTCGTACCCGCAATTAAATGATGTGACGATGGTTATTATGGAGGTGTGGAACTGGGTCGAGTCTTAGCCTATCGTAAGACCCTTAGCCCTGTTGAGGGCAAGTCTAAAACCTATTTTGTGGGATGGTGGGCGAGAGGGTGAAAGAATTGGCGTGGCTTCACAACCAACCAAAGTATCCTTCCACGCCAACAAGAACAGTTGGATCATGGAAACCGTAGATGGCGCTAGCTATCGGACAGGTCTAGCGGGAAAATCATACGTTTCGAAATTTCAGTTTTCTCGAGAAAGAGTGAAATGTTTATGTTAATATTTTCAACACTCCTTCTAAGATAATGTATCGATGTTAATTAATTGCTACATTTTCTTTTTTGTTATGAAGCCTGCAGTTTTCTAGTGAAAAATGCCAATTTGATTGAGATTTGATCACTGTTTAAAAATTATAGAGGAGTTGTATATATAAAAAGTATAACTTAATCAACATACTTCTATTCTTGAACAAACAGTTTCCGAAAAAAAAAATTGCAAAACAAAAAAAATTCTTGAAGATAACAGTTTGTTCCCATAGCTCTGCATTTCCACGCCAAATGAAAAGGGCCAATCGCCTTAAGCCTAATTTACCAATCCTTGGTGAGCGTTGGGTACATTCACCTTAAAGGAAAAATACCCGAGGTACCAGCCGGGAATCAAATCTGGAATCCTTAGACTTGTAGCCAGGTGCACTGACCACTCACTACACCCAGGGCCGGTTGGTGTAGATATGTATAACATGTTACTATATTATTACTGTTATTTTATATGTATTGATAATATCTATCGAAAGTAACAGCTGCAAATAACAGGACTGTATGTTTCTGGCCCGTATTGTTCAAACTCTCAAATAACTAAAAATGACAAAAAAGTTAAATCATTTTATTTGTACATATTATTGATATATCCAAGTACCGTACTAAGCATGAACTTGTATTATTATTATTAGCACCGCGTCTTACTTCCCGTTCGGGTTATATGCACTTACGCTAATGTGTAATGGTAGGGTGATTGTGAGATGAAATGAAGGACCTACAGTTTAACGTGGAATCCGAACCACGGTGGAGACCTGGCATTCCTCACATTCACAAGATGTCTTGTCAGAGGTGAAGGAAGGGTTTGGTAATCAGATAAATCTTTGCCGGGACCGAGGATTGAACCCCGGCCGCCAGCATAGAAGTCTGACACCTTACCCCTAGACCACCAGGTCACCCATAAACTTGTAGAAGTCTTCTTTTTATATAATTGTAATAATTGAATAATTAAAAATGTTTCACTTTAGATATTTTTTTTAATTTTCAACCTTTCATGTTTATATAATGCATTTCACATAGTCTCCGATTGACTTTTTTTTATAACCCTAAGTTACATTCTCGCTTGATTAGTTATTATTGGGAAATGGAAGTCCAGAAAACCTTAATTCCATACTTGTGTACACTACGTAAAGACATAATGTATAAATATTCCGAGAATGTTTTAATTCTTACATAATCTCAGTGAAATACTGTAATACATAAGTCAATACCCAATATGATAGACTCCGCTTCGGTGACTGCATGGTCTAAAGGCGTCATTCTCATAATAGGCTAGACTGCTGATGACGGGGAGAACGTGGTTTTGATCCTGGTTGGGCGTATTGAGGGTGGTTCTTTCTAAATTGTTTTACACCTTTCTACATGCAAATGCGGGTACACTTCATTTAAATTCAACCTTCATAACTCCTGAAACATTAGCGTCATTAGTCCACATGCGTATAACCTGAACGAGAAGCAAAACGCGACGTTAAAAACTAAATAAACTAACACGAAAGAATCATTAAAAGCTAGACGGGCCTGTATTGAACTTTCAGATTAGGGTGTATCCATAAATCACGTAGCTCTGTTTAAATGGGCGGAGCTGTTATGTTTACATGGTGATATATCGAGGGAGGGGGGTATATCACAGTGTTACGTAACACAGATCTTATACTTGAATTATAATGTTGGAAAAAAAATTATATTCAGTATTTAAAATAGATTTTGAGTAGTATAAAGTCTTACTATTATCTTTTAGTTTCGCAAAAGCTTCCCTTTGAAATAATGCCATTCACTCTTAATGAGGAAAGTTACCTAACACAAGTTTGAGTGGAGAGAGGTCAGAATAAACGTCTACCTGGTGTTACATGGGTTGAGGGGATGTTAAGTTAAACGTCTACTTGGTGTTATATGGGTTGAGGGGATGTTAAGTTAAACATCTACTTGGTGTTATATGGGCGGAGGGGATGTTAAGTTAAACGTATACTTGGTGTTATATGGGTGGAGGGGATGTTAAGTTAAACGTCTACTTGCTGTTATATGGTTTGAGGGGATGTTAAGTTAAACGTCTACTTGGTGTTATATGGGTTGAGGGGATGTTAAGATAAACGTATACTTGCTGTTATATGGGTTGAGGGGATGTCAAGATACACGTCTACTTGGTGTTATATGGGTTGAGGGGATGTTAAGTTAAACGTCTACTTGGTGTTATATGGGCGGAGGAGATGTCAAGATAAACGTATGCTTGGTGTTACATGGGTTGAGGGGATGTTAAGTAAAACGTCTACTTGCTGTTATATGGTTTGAGGGGATGTTAAGTTAAACGTCTACTTGCTGTTATATGGGTTGAGGGGATGTCAAGATACACGTCTACTTGGTGTTATATGGGTTGAGGGGATGTTAAGTTAAACGTATACTTGCTGTTATATGGTTTGAGGGGATGTTAAGTTAAACGTCTACTTGGTGCTATATGGGTTGAGGGGATGTCAAGATACACGTCTACTTGGTGTTATATGGGTTGAGGGATGTTAAGTTAAACGTCTACTTGGTGTTACATGGGTGGAGGGGATGTTAAAAAGTTTGTAAAACATCTACTTGGTGGTGTTGTTATATATGGGTTCAGGGTGGGGATGTTAAGTTAAACATCTACTTGGTGTTATATGGGTGGAGGGGATGTTAAGTTAAACTATACTTGGTGTTACATGTGGGGGGTGGAGGGGAATGTTAAGTTAAACGTCTACTTGTGTTATATGGGTGGAGGATGTTAAGTTAAACATCTACTTGTTGTTATAATATGGTGTGAGGGGAGGATGTTAAGTTAAACGTATACGGTTTGGTGTTACATGGTGTTAGAAGGTGGATGTTAAGGATAAAACGTATACTTGCTGTTATATGGGTTGAGGAGATGTTAAGTTAAACATCTACTTGGTGTTATATGGGTTGAGGGGATGTTCAGATACACGTCTACTTGGTGTTACATGGGTGGAGGGGATGTTAAGTTAAACGTAATACTTGGTGTTACATGGGTTGAGGGATGTTAAGTTAAACGTATACTTGGTGTTATATGGGTTGAGGGGATGTTAAGTTTAAACGTCTACTTGCTGTTATATGGGTTGAGGGGATGTAAGTTAAACGTATACTTGGTGTTATATGGGTTGAGGGATGTTAAGTTAAACATCTACTTGGTGTTATATGGGTGGAGATGTCAAGATAAACGTCTAATTGGTGTTACATGGGTTGAGAAGATGTTAAGTTAAACATCTACTTGGTGTTATATGGGTGGAGGGGATGTCAAGATAACACGTCTACTTGGTGTTACATGGGTGGAGGGGATGTTAAGTTAAACGTATACTTGGTGTTACATGGGTGAAAAGATGTTAAGTTAAACATCTACTTGGTGTTATATGGGTTGAGGGGATGTCAAGATACACGTCTACTTGGTGTTACATGGGTGGAGGGGATGTTAAGTTAAACATCTACTTGGTGTTATATGGGGGAGGGGATGTTAAGTTAAACGTCTACTTGCTGTTATATGGGTTGAGGGGATGTTAAGATAAACGTATACTTGGTGTTATATGGGTGGAGGGGATGTTAAGTTAAACGATATACTTGGTGTTACATGGGTGGATGGGGATGTCAAGATAAACGTATACTTGGTGTTACATGGGTGGAGGGGATGTTAAGTTAAAATCTACTTGGTGTTATATGGGTGGAGGGGATGTTAAGTTAAACGTATACTTGGTGTTACATGGGTGGGAGGATGTTAAGATAAACGTATACTTGCTGTTATATGGGTTGAGAGATGTTAAGTTAAACATCTACTTGGTGTTATATGGGTTGAGGGGATGTCAAGATACACGTCTACTTGGTGTTACATGGGTGGAGGGGATGTTAAGTTAAAACGTATACTTGGTGTTACATGGGTTGAGGAGATGTTAAGTTAAACATACTTGGTGTTATATGGGTTGAGGGGATGTTAAGTTAAACGTCTACTTGCTGTTATATGGGTTGAGGGGATGTTAAGTTAAACGTATACTTGGTGTTATATGGGTTGAGGGGATGTTAAGTTAAACGTCTACTTGGTGTTATATGGGTGGAGATGTCAAGATAAACGTCTAATTGGTGTTACATGGGTTGAGAAGATGTTAAGTTAAACATCTACTTGGTGTTATTGGGTGGAGGGGATGTCAAGATAACACGTTACTTGGTGTTACATGGGTGGAGGGGATGTTAAGTTAAACGTATACTTGGTGTTACATGGGTTGAAAAGATGTTAAGTTAAACATATACTTGGTGTTAATGGGTTGAGGGGATGTCAAGATAAACGTCTACTTGGTGTTACATGGGTGGAGGGGATGTTAAGTTAAACATCTACTTGGTGTTAATGGGTGGAGGGGATGTTAAGTTAAACGTCTACTTGTGTTATATGGGTTGAGGGGATGTTAAGTTAAACGTATACTTGGTGTTATATGGGGGAGGGGATGTTAAGTTAAACGTATACTTGGTGTTAATGGGTGGAGGGATGTAAGATAAACGTATACTTGGTGTTAATGGGTGAGGGGATGTTAAGTTAAACATCTACTTGGTGTTATATGGGTGGAGGGGATGTTAAGTTAAACGTATACTTGTGTTACATGGGTGGAGGGGATGTTAAGATAAACGTTACTTGCTGTTATATGGGTTGAGGGGATGTTAAGTTAAACGTCTACTTGGTGTTACATGGGTGGAGGAGGATGTTAAGATTAAAACGTCTACTTGTGTTATATGGGTTGAGGGGATGTTAAGTTAAACTCTACTTGGTGTTATATGGCGGAGGGATGATGTAAGTTAAACGTATACTTGGTGTTATATGGGTGAGGGATGTTAAGTTAAACGTCTACTTGCTGTATATAGTTTGAGGGGATGTTAAGTTAAACGTCTACTTGGTGTTATATGGGTTGAGGGGATGTTAAGTAAACGTATACTTGCTGTTATATGGTTGAGGGATGTCAAGATACACGTCTACTTGGTGTTATATGGGTTGAGGGGATGTTAAGTTAAACGTCTACTTGGTGTTATATGGGTGAGGGATGTTAAGATAAACGTATAGCTTGGTGTTACATGGGTTGAGGGATGTCAAGTTAAAACGTCTCTTGTGTTTATATGGGTTGAGGGGATGTTAAGTTAAACGTCTACTTGCTGTTATATGGGTTGAGGGATGTCAAGATAAACGTCTACTTGGTGTTATATGGGTTGAGGGGATGTTAAGTTAAACGTCTACTTGCTGTTATATGGTTGAGGGGATGTTAAGTTAAACGTCTACTTGTGCTATATGGGTTGAGGGGATGTCAAGATACACGTCTACATTGGTGTTATATGGGTTGAGGGGATGTTAAGTTAAACGTCTACTTGCTGTTATATGGTTGAGGGATGTTAAGTTAAACGTATACTTGGTGTTATATGGGTGGAGGGGATGTTAAGTTAAACGTCTACTTGCTGTTATATGGGTTGAGGGGATGTTAAGATAAAACGTATGCTTGGTGTTACATGGGTTGAGGGGATGTCAAGATACACGTCTACTTGGTGTTATATGGGTTGAGGGGATGTTAAGTTAAACGTCTACTTGCTGTTATATAGTTTGAGGGGATGTTAAGTTAAACGTATACTTGGTGTTATATGGGTGGAGGGGATGTTAAGTTAAACGTCTACTTGGTGTTATATGGGTGGAGGGAATGTTAAGTTAAACGTCTACTTGGTGTTATATGGGTGGAGGGGATGTTAAGTTAAACGTCTACTTGGTGTTATATGGGTGGAGGGGATGTTAAGTTAAACGTCTACTTGGTGTTATTTGGGTGGAGGGGATGTCAAGATAAACGTCTACTTGGTGTTACATGGAGAAGGAAGGAGGAGCTAGACAGGTAGGATAAAGGCGTTACGTGGTTTATGGATGTCTCCATATCAGAAGATAGCCACTTTAACACGAATGAAACGCCATAACTTGCGTCTCGTGTTCTCATTCAACTGCGGATGTTTCCCGGGGCTCGAACAAAGGTTCTGAGGAACCTGTGGAACTACGATGGTTCTGCTGTGCCGCCAAACTGTGGCTTCAAAGGGACTTAAGTGGGTGAGTTAGTTTTGTTAGCGCCTGTATCCCTGACGGAGTTGAGTGCCCCTAGCCCGCCATACACAAGCGCCAATAGAGTCACATAGCTACCAGGCGTCGACCCCAATTGCACGTTCGTTACACTCTCAGTCCTGCGAGGAACAGATACATTGTTGAGAAACCGTCTCGCAGACCCTCGTTATTGTTGTTCAGTTCACAAGCTGGAACAGATGTTATAGTTCCTAGAACTGCACCTTTATAAAAACACCTATATGAGTGGCTAATTGTCAGGCTCAATTAGTCTGGTGAACTGATGGCGTGGAGGTCTGCGTTCAAACCCCAGTCGAGCTTACTGAGGGTATTTTATTTACAATAATAGTTTCCCTTCAAGCAAATGTAGGTTCATCTCCTCTAATTCCCTCCATTCTCCCCTCATTAGTGTAATTGAATACGTATAGGGGTATTTTTAACGTGAACTTTATGTACCGACTGATTATATCAACACACGACTTACATATTAACTTAAATCTAGAACAAACACAACATCCATCCCCAGGCCGTTAATTCATCATTGTGAAAGAGTAAACACACATTTCACCAATGATACATTTTTCTGCCAGGAATCGAGCCCGGGACCCTTAGTTCAGTAGACAGACACACTATCGACTAAACTAAGGTGTCGGACAAAAATAAAAATACTACAAAAATATTTATTATCGTTAAGAACTGATACAAATTGACTAAACTATTATTTTGTCAATGTTGTCACTATCAAACAAAAACAATAGTTGCAGAGCATATGGCTTGACGTATGAAAATAGTATTAGTAACGTTTATGACTGTCAGATATCGTATTTTTACTGCATTAATCTCTCATGCTTTGAGATTGACCAAGCCCGGGGGACTGTTCTAAAATCTAGTTGGTATAGTTCAAATCCCGGCATGGCCGAAAAATTGATCATTGGTTAAATATGTGTTTCCATTTCGCGGGGATAAATTAACGGCCGGAGGTTGAGTGTTGTGTCTGTGTTCTAGATTTAAGTTTGTTTATAAGTAGTGTGCAGATATAATGCTTTAAATACCTACAATAAATGAAGATAAAAAATGTTAGTATGTAAGTCGTGTACTGATATAACCAGTAGGTTTAGAAAATACGTTAAATACTCCAAGGAAAAGAACTCTGTAAATATTTATTTATAAACTTTACACTACACCGGATATCCTGTTTCATAACATCAGCTTGCGCAGTATTTAATTTTCCAAGGATTGGCTAGTCAAAATAATGAAAGTTATTTTTACAGTCTTTCATATTTAAAGTTTTTGTAACCACATGACCGTACTCAACAATATAATTTGTTTTAAAAATAAGTGCTCTTATCTCGCAGATTATCTAGTCTCCGCATCAATAATCGATATAAATGAAGAAAATATAAGTTGGTTTTTTTGCTGACACAACACTAGTAGTGGCAGCTTCGGGAATCAGGGATAATAAGGATGTCACGCAAAAAGGAAATCGGCGAGAAGAAATGGCGCGCGCGGGAGAGCCGCGTTGTCAAGGCAACGATGGTCACATGGTGGATCAATTCTCCCCTTCCATTGTTTCAACAAAAGAGGGGGAAATTTTCACCCGAACGCTGTTATAACTTCACAGATCACAGAGAGACAAACTATTCCAAAGAGATAAGAAACATGCCCGCTTCTTATTAGCTGTGCGCTCGCATAAACAAAAGAACGCACGTGTTTTTCGTGTTTCTTTTGTGTCTGCGGAATATATCGCATCTTTCGGTGACATTGATTCAATATATTTAGCGGTAAATGTAGTTGACTTGAATGAAAACAATGGGAACACAAGATGAAAAGGCTTCAGCGCCATACCATAAGACAACGTGACTAAATTTTTTTATTCAATTTGTTTGGAAACTTCTAGGATTATCTCGATTAATAAACTTGAGTCTTAAAATAAACATTGTTGGGGATCTCATTGCTATATAAAATAAACTACTACATTTATTTAAGTTCAAATGAACTATTAGGAAAAAAAACTCAACAACTATGTCAAATTTGCTTATATATCAAAATAAATATTTAGGAAGCTCCTCGATGGTGTATAGCTTAAAAAAAAAGTTTGTTTATCAAGGAAGAACCAAAATAGTTTCCCAACAAAAATAATAGAATTCTTAAAATAATTCAGAACTCCCAGGAACCTTCTTAAAATCATAGAAAAAGAATACAATATTATATAATATATATTAACATAACTAATTTATTATTACTAGATTTAATTACGAATACAGCCCCAATAAGTGAATTACATTTTTACAAGTGGAAGAATAAATTAGTGTCTCGATTTTAATATAATTTTTATGTTTATTTATATTAATTATTTTTCACAAAATATTTCCACCAGCGAAATCCTTTACCCTTAATTGAATTTGAGTTTTATTTTTACTTTCAACCAAAGTTTTATGTTCTTTGCACCGCAACTTATTATCCAACTGGGCTATACACGTAGGTAGACCAACTAAATTACGTGCTAGGGATCAAGAAGGTAGAATTTAGAGGAAGTGTACTCGCATCTGCACGGAAATGTAGTGGAGAACCCTTTAGGGGGAAAACCCACCCTCAGTACACCCGGCTGGGGATTCGAAGCGCTGACCTCACTAGATACGACTCGAGGACCTGCTGACAATAAGTGACGTATGATCTGGTTCGTGTGATGGAGTGTTTGTGAACGCTCCGGGCTGTCATTGGCAGACTCTCTCTCTCTTTCTCTCTCTCTCTCTTTCTCTCTCTCTCTTTCTTCTCTCTCTCTCTCTCTCTCTCTCCCACGCAAACAAAGCTGCCACGGGCAGGCAACGAGCCGAGATTGAATAAATCACTATTAGCTCCCACCTAATCCGGGCGTGTTCACAGTTCACTGCAACAATAAATCATATCCTAGAGATAGCGGTCACTATATAAGTGTCATGTGTTCATGCGACAGATCGTAATTTTTATACATTTTCACAAATACCTAGGTTTACAAGAATACTTATTTTTAACACCACGTCTTGCCATCCATCCAAGTTGTACTCATATGTACAAATTACGCAGAGTTAGGGATAAGTAATGTTGAATTTAGAGGAATTGTAGACGCGTTTGAGTCGAGGAAGAGTGGAAAAAACCTTTGGGGGTAGGGGGCGTCAGTGGACTGAACTACTATTCGAACCGCAATCTTCCTGTTATCAGAAGTTCAGTCTATAAAGAGAGTGACGCCTTCAGACCATGTGGCCACAGAAGTGGGTGACAAGACTCTTTTCATGGCGGTTTGGCTATAGATTAATCTGGAATCGCATCACCTTTTATCTCCGCAAGTTGCGCGTTTTTCCTTACTCGATTCCTGGAATGGACGCTTATTTATAAGTAAATTTGGATCTGTGCCTATTTTTTAAACTCATCTATTTAGCACTGGGTCTTACTACCCGTTTGGGTTATACGTTTAAGTACGAATTACTCTAATGGGCTAGGAATTGGGAAGGTTGAATATAGAGGAAGTGAACCCGCATTTGCGTGCAGGGAGAATGGAAAACCATTTTGAAAAACATCTCTAGTTCACCCGAGCGAGATTCGAACCTCGATCTCCCCGTCCTCAGCAGTCTAGCTCAACATGAAACTAGCTGGTTAGCTAACTAAGCCACTGAGGTGGGTAATTTTTCTTAAATCTTCAATAAGTTTCTCGGAATTAAATGTGTACCCCACATCGGTGGTCTCACGGCCTACGGCGTCACTTTCTAAACAGACTGGATGTCCAATTACGGGAAGGTCGGGATTTAGAACCAAGGTTAACTTTTTTTCTTTTCATAAATGGTTTCCCATTCTCTTTCTATACGAGAATGAGGGTACTATAACTTGGATTATAAATTCTTCATCCCAATTCCGTTTGAGTATTTAGATGCCGGACGGGTAATAAAACGTGTTAAAAAAATGTTCCTATTGGACGCGAGGGCTTGTAAAAATAACAGCCCTATTTGACCGGGACAACAGAAATAAATGGTACGGAACTCCGCACGGACTTTCTCACTCTATTGTTTAAAAATTGAGATATATACTCAAAACTCTTAATATATGTGAAACGAAATAATATACACTAGCAAACCTAAGAATAAATTGCACTATACTTACGTAAAACATTTTTTGAGTCCCGGTTTTAAATTTTATAATCTTATTTGTAAAGAATGTCCTCATTTGTATGTTTGAACCAATAAAAATGATAAATTTTGGGTACACAAGGGTCAAAACTTCGTATTAAAATTTCAACTTCCTGTTTAAATTTTAATATTTTATTAGGTGTTTCACATCTTCATGTCATCGCATTGCTATTAAATTCCTCATTTATAAATTTTGACCAATAAAAAATGTAAATATATACTAATGAGTCTAAAATGAAGGAGTTAGATCATTGTTGTACAAACATTTCTCCTAAGAGTTTAAAGGAAAAAAACAAACTTTTTGAGAGACTTACTTATATTTAATTGTTCTATGGCATTAGAGAATTATTGCGTTAAAATTTAAATAGTATCTCTTTACAACTAAAGTCACAAAATTGTATTAATATATTTGCAAATATTTCAGAAACTGCTGGTTTTATAAAAATATATTTCATATAAAAGTTTTTAATTTTTAATAGTACTACAATTTTGCAATGATAAGTTATTTAGTATCTCAAATATTTGTGGAGATACGGAAATTTCCGCTTCTGTAAAGTACCCTAAAATTCATTTTTATAGGAAAATAAAATAGCAATTTTATTTATAATCTTAATCAACGCCTAGATACGAATTTTAATCAAAATCGTTAGAGCCGATTTGGAGAAAATCGCTTTTTTTTTCTTTTTTCCTTTTTATTATTCTACTTTTAATTTTGGGGTTAAACAGACACGCAGACAGACAGCATTGCAAAGACCACTCTTTAGGGTTCGGGGGGTCATGAGACGTCGATATCCATCAACATTTCAGGTTAGATTTGTTTACGGTCGCGAATACTTTACCTTTTGTGTTTGAAAAGATATATATATATATATATATATATTTTGCGTATAGCTTGAAAGTTATTGGTTTTATAAAAATAAGTTTCAAATAAAAGATTTGTATTATAAATAAATCTACATATTTGCAATGATAAGTAATTTCTTATCTCAAAGAGTTACGGAGATATGATAAATAAAAAGAATTTACGCATTAGACCAGAACACTTAAAGTCATGCTGCCGAAATATTTAGAATATCAATTTTGTTTGGAATATTAATAGATGTTCATAAATGAAATTTAATCAAAATCGTTAGAGCCGATTTTGGGAAAATCGACTTTTTCTCTTTGTGACCTTCAGTAAACTACCCTTAATTTTAGGGTTAGAAATCCAATTCCAAAAAACCCCTCGGGGCAACGCTATGAAAACCCTAGATACAAAGTTTTAGCCTGATCGGTAAAATAGTTTAGGCTCTAGTTGGAGGTACAGACAGACAAAAATTCAAAAAACACTTTTTTCGGATTCGGGGGAGAGGGAGGAGTTATGAAACGTCGAGACTAATCAAAATCTCGAGTTCGATTTTTTTTTACAATCACAATACTTTCTCTACCTATAAGATAGCGAGAAAGTAAAAAGGGATTTCTTAAGAAATTGTAGGCCTATAAGATTATTATTAGCACCGCGTCTTACTACCCGTTCGGGTTATACGCACTTACGCTAATGTGTAATGGTAGGGTGATTGTGAGATGAAATGAAGGACCTACAGTTTAACGAGGAATACGAACCACGGTGGCGGCCTGGCATTCCACACATTCACATAGGCCTATAAAAATTCTTGAATTTGTGAAATTATTTTTTTAAAGTTTTAGTTATATTATTTGTCTCACAATATTTTTTTCGTTATTTTTCAAGAAGTTATTTAGTTAATTTTTAATTTTCCATTTTCCGTAGGCCCTAGGCACTGTACTTAAGGTGCCTAGTGGTAAATCTGGCTCTGTAATAAAAATCACCAAAACCCTCCATTATTGAGGTCCTGGCAGCTTTGTCTCCATTGTATGAG
The DNA here is from genome assembly GCA_039000515.1 of Timema cristinae. Classification (NCBI taxonomy): domain Eukaryota; kingdom Metazoa; phylum Arthropoda; class Insecta; order Phasmatodea; family Timematidae; genus Timema; species Timema cristinae. The sequence goes on along the minus strand of JBCFYV010003508.1, from coordinate 18,097,473 downwards.
TGCCTTATAGTTCTTTTCTCCCTATAAGAGGTCCTGATAGTTATGCCCCCCTTGTATGAGTGCCTTATAGTTCTGTTCTCCCTATAAGAGGTCCTGATAGCTATGCCCCCCTTGTATGAGTGCCTTATAGTTCTGTTCTCCCTATAAGAGGTCCTGGTAGTTCTGTCCCCCTTGTATGAGTGCCTTATAGTTCTGTCCTCCCTATAAGAGGTCCTGGTAGTTATGCCCCCCTTGTATGAGTGCCTTATAGTTCTGTACTCCCTATAAGAAGTCCTGGTAGTTATGCCCCCCTTGTATGAGTGCCTTATAGTTCTGTCCTCCCTATAAGAACTCCTGGTAGTTATGCCCCCTTGTATGAGTGTCTTATAGTTCTGTCCTCCCTATAAGAGGTCCTGGTAGTTCTGTCCCCCTTGTATGAGTGCCTTATAGTTCTGTCCTCCCTATAAGAACTCCTGGTAGTTATGCCCCCCTTGTATGAGTGTCTTATAGTTCTGTCCTCCCTATAAGAGGTCCTGGTAGTTCTGTCCCCCTTGTATGAGTGCCTTATAGTTCTGTACTCCCTATAAGAAGTCCTGGTAGTTATGCCCCCCTTGTATGAGTGTCTTATAGTTCTGTCCTCCCTATAAGAGGTCCTGATAGTTCTGTTCTCTTGTATAAGTGCCTTATAGTTCTGTCCTCCCTATAAGAGGTCCTGGTAGTTCTACCCTCTTGTATAAGTGCCTTATAGTTCTGTCCCCCTATAAGAGGTCCTGGTAGTTCTACCCTATTGTATGAGTGCCTTATAGTTCTGTCCTCCCTATATGAGGTCCTGGTAGTTCTGTCCTCCCTATATGAAGTTCTGGTAGTTCTGTCCCCCTTGTATGAGTGCCTTATAGTTCTGTCCTCCCAATAAGAAGTCCTGGTAGTTCTGTCCCCTTGTATGAGTGTCTTATAGTTCTGTCCTCCCTATAAGAACTCCTGGTAGTTATGCCCCCCTTGTATGAGTGTCTTATAGTTCTGTCCTCCCTATAAGAAGTCCTGGTAGTTCTGTCCCCCTTGTATGAGTGTCTTATAGTTCTGTCCTCCCTATAAGAACTCCTGGTAGTTATGCCCCCCTTGTATGAGTGTCTTATAGTTCTGTCCTCCCTATAAGAGGTCCTGGTAGTTCTGTCCCCCTTGTATGAGTGCCTTATAGTTCTGTCCTCCCTATAAGAAGTCCTGGTAGTTATACCCCCCTTGTATGAGTGCCTTATAGTTCTGTCCTCCCTATAAGAGGTCCTGGTAGTTCTGTCTCCCTATATGAGGTCCTGGTAGTTCTGTCCCCTATAAGAAGTCCTGGTAGTTATGCCCCCCTTGTATGAGTGTCTTATAGTTCTGTCCTCCCTATAAGAACTCCTGGTAGTTATGCCCCCCTTGTATGAGTGTCTTATAGTTCTGTCCTCCCTATAAGAGGTCCTGGTAGTTCTGTCTCCCTATATGAGGTCCTGGTAGTTCTGTCCCCTATAAGAAGTCCTGGTAGTTATGCCCCCTTGTATGAGTGTCTTATAGTTCTGTCCTCCCTATAAGAACTCCTGGTAGTTATGCCCCCTTGTATGAGTGTCTTATAGTTCTGTCCTCCCTATAAGAGGTCCTGGTAGTTCTGTCCCCCTTGTATGAGTGCCTTATAGTTCTGTCCTCCCTATAAGAAGTCCTGGTAGTTATACCCCCCTTGTATGAGTGCCTTATAGTTCTGTCCTCCCTATAAGAGGTCCTGATAGTTCTGTCCTCTTGTATAAGTGTCTTATAGTTCTGTTTTCCCTATAAAAGGTCCTGGTAGTTCTGTTCTCTTGTATAAGTGCCGTATAGTTCTGTCCTCCCTATATGAGGTCCTGGTAGTTCTGTCCCCCTTGTATGAGTGCCTTATAGTTCTGTCCTCCCTATAAGAGGTCCTGGTAGTTCTGTCCCCCTTGTATGAGTGCCTTATAGTTCTGTACTCCCTATAAGAAGTCCTGGTAGTTATGCCCCCCTTGTATGAGTGTCTTATAGTTCTGTCCTCCCTATAAGAGGTCCTGATAGTTCTGTTCTCTTGTATAAGTGCCTTATAGTTCTGTCCTCCCTATAAGAGGTCCTGGTAGTTCTACCCTCTTGTATAAGTGCCTTATAGTTCTGTCCTCCTATAAGAGGTCCTGGTAGTTCTACCCTATTGTATGAGTGCCTTATAGTTCTGTCCTCCCTATATGAGGTCCTGGTAGTTCTGTCCTCCCTATATGAAGTTCTGGTAGTTCTGTCCCCCTTGTATGAGTGCCTTATAGTTCTGTCCTCCCTATAAGAAGTCCTGGTAGTTATACCCCCCTTGTATGAGTGCCTTATAGTTCTGTCCTCCCTATAAGAGGTCCTGGTAGTTCTGTCTCCCTATATGAGGTCCTGGTAGTTCTGTCCCCTATAAGAAGTCCTGGTAGTTATGCCCCCCTTGTATGAGTGTCTTATAGTTCTGTCCTCCCTATAAGAACTCCTGGTAGTTATGCCCCCCTTGTATGAGTGTCTTATAGTTCTGTCCTCCCTATAAGAGGTCCTGGTAGTTCTGTCCCCCTTGTATGAGTGCCTTATAGTTCTGTCCTCCCTATAAGAAGTCCTGGTAGTTATACCCCCCTTGTATGAGTGCCTTATAGTTCTGTCCTCCCTATAAGAGGTCCTGATAGTTCTGTCCTCTTGTATAAGTGTCTTATAGTTCTGTTTTCCCTATAAAAGGTCCTGGTAGTTCTGTTCTCTTGTATAAGTGCCGTATAGTTCTGTCCTCCCTATATGAGGTCCTGGTAGTTCTGTCCCCCTTGTATGAGTGCCTTATAGTTCTGTCCTCCCTATAAGAAGTCCTGGTAGTTCTGTCCCCCTTGTATGATGCTTATAGTTCTGTCCTCCCTATAAGAGGTCCTGTAGTTCTGTCTCCTTATGAGGTCCTGGTAGTTCTGTCCCCTATATGAAGTCCCGGTAGTTTTGTCTCCCGTGTGTACAGTTCCCACATGAGCCGCTGTGCACGTGACCTTGCAGTGGTAATCTTGTGTGGTTTGTGATAAGGAAGTTAACAATGTGTTTACACTTGATACAAGCCTTGCCAGGTGAGATATGTTCCTTAGTAGTTATACTTGTGTGGCTGCACAGTCTAAGCCAGGGGTGAGATACCGTGGCCTTCCGAGTGGTTCGATGCGGCCTTTCCACACGAGCTGTCAATTGGCTCTTCATCGTTTAATTATACATTCTCTAAACTCAAATTGTATTCCTACAATATAATAAAATGAGAATTTTAGTATTTAAAACTCCGTTTTTAGTGAATTATGTATTAGATTTGCTAATCCCAGGGGTCTCCAATTATTTTTGATGGAGGTCCGTTTTAAAAACTTGACATATTGGCGCAGTCCGGCAAAACTTCAACAGTGACCACCCAAATAACATAATTTCTTCTGTTTATCGCTATCGCGTCAAGGTCCTTTAAAGTGTATCTGCGGTCCGGATGCGGACCGTGGTCCGCTATTTGGTGACCACTGCCTTAATACATGCTGATATATTTTTAAGTATGCTTGTACAATACATATTATATACAGTTGAATTTTAGAATTAATCAAGCAAGATCCATGGAGAACAAACTGGGGAAAAAAGAGAAATAAAAACTATTTCTGCCAAAATTTTATAATAATCTATATGTTTTTTTAAAGGTGAGAGACAAAAAAAAATTCTATAATTATTTCCACAAAATAATTTTAAATGATTAAATGGAATTATAATGTAATCGAGACCTAGATATCCCAAATGTCAACGTTTATACTTAAGATTGATCTCTCCGGGAATTAATACCAGAAACATCATCAAACGAGCTTCTGTGGTCTAATGCGCTACTATCGCAATAGACTAGACTGCCGGTGATGAGGAAATCGGTATTCGATCGTTGTCGGGTGTACTAAGAGTGGTTTTCCCTAAATGTTTTTCCACTTTCCCACCACGCAAATACGGGTATACTTAATCTAAATACAATAGCCAGACTATGCCAAGTGTCCCTGACAATAGCCAGACTATGCCAAGTGTCCCTGACAATAGCCAGACTATGACAAGTGTCCTGACACTAGCCAAACTAATGACAAGTGTCCCTGACAATAGCCAGACTACAATCCTTCAATACCAACTCATGAGTAAGTGTTCTGACTATAGCTCAAGCTAGTGAAGTAGCCTGACAAAAGACAGAATAGTATAATGTCCCTGACATAGCCAAACTATGACAAGTGTCCCTGACAATAGCCAGACTATGCCAAGTGTCCCTGACAGCAGCTAGGCAACTAGACAATGTCCCTGACAGCAGCCAGACTATGACAAGTGTCCCTGACAGCAGTAAACTATGACAAGTGTCCTGACAGAGTAGACTATGACAAGTGTCCCTGACAGCAGTAGACATATGCAAGTGTCCCTGACAATAGCAACTATGACAAGTGTCCCTGACAGCAGTAGACTATGACAAGTGTCCCTGACAGCAGTAGACCATTATGACAAGTGTCCCTGACAGCAGTAGACCATTATGACAAGTGTCCCTGACAGCAGTAGACCAATTATGACAAGTGTCCCTGACAGCATAGACCATTATGACAAGTGTCCCTGACAGCAGTAGACCATTATGACAAGTGTCCCTGACAGAGTAGACTATGACAAGTGTCCCTGACAGAGTAGACTATGACAAGTGTCCCTGACAAGCCAACTATGCCAAGTGTCCCTGACAGCAGCTAGGCTATGGCAAATTCCCTGACAGCAGCCAGACTATGACAACTGTCCCTGACAGCAGTATAACTATGACAAGTGTCCTTGACAGCAGTAGACTATGACAGGTATCCCTGACAGCAGTAGACTATGACAATGTCCCTGACAGCAGTAGACTATTATGACAAGTGTCCCTGACAGCAGTAGACTATATGACAAGTGTCCCTGACAGCAGTAGACTATTATGACAAGTGTCCCTGACAGCAGTAGACTATTATGACAAGTGTCCCTGACAGCAGTAGACCATTATGACAAGTGTCCCTGACAGCAGTAGACCATTATGACAAGTGTCCCTGACACTAGCCAAACTATGACAAGTGTCCCTGACAGCAGCTAGGCTATGGCAAATATCCCTGACAGCAGCCAGACTATGACAACTGTCCCTGACAGCAGTAACTATGACAAGTGTCCTTGACAGCAGTAGACTATGACAGGTATCCCTGACAGCAGTAGACTATGACAAGTGTCCCTGACAGCAGTAGACTATTATGACAAGTGTCCCTGACAGCAGTAGACTATTATGACAAGTGTCCCTGACAGCAGTAGACCATTATGACAAGTGTCCCTGACAGCAGTAGACATTATGACAAGTGTCCCTGACAGCAGTAGACCATTATGACAAGTGTCCCTGACAGCAGTAGACCCTTATGACAAGTGTCCCTGACAGCAGTAGACCATTATGACAAGTGTCCCTGACAGCAGTAGACCATTATGACAAGTGTCCCTGACAGCAGTAGACCATTATGACAAGTGTCCCTGACAGCAGTAGACTATGACAAGTGTCCCTGACAGCAGTAAGATGTCTCTCACCTGCAGGTGGTCCAGCAGCGCCTCCAGCCCTCTATCACTGACGCTGGAACATCTCAGGCTGAGCGAATGCACGTGTTTGGCCGCCAGTGGGAAGGAGTGAACCAAGTCCAGCGCATCCTCGTCAGACGCCCCCAGGAGCGAGACGCCATGGAACCCCCGCCGGAGCAGCGACGCGTACAGACGTGCCCTCTCATGACACGGCGCCGCCCTCAACTCGCGACACCTCAGCACAGGCACGAGCCCGGCCCAGAACCGAGGACTCCGGTACAGGACGTCTCTCCAGCGCGCACACACCTGCGCCAACGTCCGCCGCTCTCCAGGGGTGAAGAAGAGGAAGAACCGCGCGAGGAAGCGCTCGTCGTGCATGAGCTGCTCCCAGCTCAGGAACGCCGGCCCGTTGTTCTGGTTGATGACCCTCCTGGGGACCTGAGGGGTCACCAGGACACTGTTCCCGTTCACTGCCGAGGACGTCGCCTTGATCCCCCTCCCGGAGAGCAGCCTCGAGGGTTTCTCCGGTGGTCCCAGTCCACCCCCTGTCATAGCGTTCCCGCCACAGAACACGTTGGTCACCCTCTCCATGACGCTGGTTTTCCCCCCGGCGTCCGCCCCATGCGTGCCCCCTCTGGGGTGCTTGCTCCCCCTGAGTCCCAGACCATTGATCCTCTTAGACAGTTCTGCGCTGGCCCGCTCCACGACGCCTTGCGCCGAGATGGAGGACATGGCTCGTCGTCGGGTCCGCACCGTCAGGAGCCGACGCTGCCCCCCTTCCACGCCATGACACACACTGCTCTTCTGACGACGACGACGCGGGTCTGAAACACTCTCCCCTCCGGTTGAAGAGAGAGGTTATGTCGACACTGCGATACGCCTCGCGCGAGGGACGGCTTGGTACTGAACCGCCGTGGCCGGCCGTTCCCCCCTCTCCCAGATGCGCACAGACTTCCTGCGCATGTCACGACTCTTGTCGCAGCACGCGGGTCGATAGCGAGTGAACAACACAGTTTCGTATCGATTATTTCACCCCTCCTCTTCCCCGACACTTGGCGTCGTTTGACTATGGAGCCACAATTTGGGGTGAAAAACAATTAGAAAATAGCCACTTCGGTGGTCGCATGGTCTGAGGCGACATTCTCGCTCTAGACTGGACTGCCAATGACAGGGAAATTGGGTTAGAATCCCGGTTGGGTCACTAAGGGCAGCGCGCAACCAGGAGGGGAAGAAGGGCAAGTTGGCTTGTTGCCTTCCTTTCCCTCTGAAGCCTAGGTAATTTTGATAAAAACTTTAAATATATCGAATTGAACTATAACATCTAGCAATGAAGATATGTTGAATGTATTTAATCTACAATGTTTAGTCTAATAGGCAACTAATTAAAACAATTTGCCAAATCACTTCTCGGTGCATCCAAAAAATGTACTTTTTACTTGAGAGGGTCTTTGTACTCCTTTTTGGGCTAAAGGTCGAACCTATAAAAAAAAAAGCTTTTATTTTGCTAACCATCTCTCCAACCTTCCCTTATCCGATTTAATCCCCTCCCCCCAACTAAATTTCTGGGTGTACTACTGACTGAGGGTGTTTTCTTTATAATCTGTTTTCTACTCTCCCTCCACGCAAATGCGGGGGAACTTACTCTAAATTAAACTTTTCTCATCCCTAACAAATAAGAAAAATTGGATGATTAATATATATATATATATAGAGAGAGATAGAGAGAGACTGAAGACACAGTGTTGTTAATTTCCTAAAGAAAATGCTCTTTTTATGAATGTTTTTAAGTGATGATTATCAGCTCTTGGAACCACATGATCCCCCCCTCCTACCTAGCTCGCTTTCCTCCCTCACATATACCTTAAGTTTGAGGTTGATTTCACTGGTATTTGAATCAAAGCAACTTCAGGTGGGGATTTAGGGGATGCGAGGAAGAATCAATGTTTTTGCAGTTTTTATAGAAACAAGATATTTTTGGGCCAAACTAAATAAAATATTGCTTCTATACAAACATAGAGTTTAATTTTCTTCACATAGTGATATCAACAGCTGTTGAATATCTTGTCATGAACATAGCAGCATTAGACGAGAAACTTTTTGAATGAAGAGAAAAAGTTGTCATTAAATTCCAGGACACCCTTGACAGATAAAAAAGTTTTAGCATAAAAATTGCAAAACATTTACCTTTTCTCGTGTCCCCTACATCCTCACCATAAGGTGGAGTAGAAGGAAACGCAAGTTAAGGGCAGCAAAAAAAAATTTTTTTTGCCAAAATAAATAAAATATCACTTCAGTTTCATTTAATTTTCCTCACATGGTAATTCCAACAGTTCTTGAATGTCTGTCAAGAAAGTGCTAGAATTTGATTATAATTTTTTTTTTTTCAGTTCAGAGAGTCGAACCGAAACATTTATCGGTTCTGGTCCCTGTTCCAGTTTTACACAGATTTTTCAAAGGTTTCGGTTTTATAAAAATTAAAGTTCCTATTCTTTTGGTTCCCGTTCTGGTTCTTGAAAATATATATTTACCAGCTTTAATACCATTAAAATATTTGTAAATAGAACATAATTTACTACAAAATACAAGTTTACTATATAAAAAAACAACATTTAATCCAGGAATTTGATAATTGTACAATTTATTTAAAATTCAAGGGGCCATTTAAACAGATCATTTTATTTTATTTTTGTTTCTCAGATCTCTAAGAAATAATAAAAATTTTGCCTCTGTGGTCTAGCTGTCTGCGTTCCTGGCTACAGATATGAAGGTCCCAGGTTTGATCACCAGCACTTCCAGATGTTTCTGTGAAGCAGTGGGTCTAGAATGGGGTCAACTCAACTTCATGAGGACACATGAGCTACTTGAATAAGAAAGTAGCCGCTCCAGTCTATAAAACTGAGATTAACAACCGGGGCGGGGGGTCCTTTGTGCTGACTCTATGTACCCTCTACATACAGAAGTTGGCACTACCATCGCCAACAGACGGTGGCCGCTCGGTTGGTATGGCTCGATTGCAGGCTGGCGCTATGGAGTTTTATTTTTAAACATTTTTTAAAACAATTTCATATTATTTTATTTTCAAATTAAACTTTATTTATGCTTATTTTCAATTGAAAAAAGGTAAACAAATTAAATTATCTAATTTTGGTTGATGCAGCCAAACCACCTATTTGCCATGTCAGGAATAAAAGGAAATGGTGTAGACCCATGAACGTAAGAAAAAGTTAATTTGGGGGTAGGAGTAGGGGGGGGGGGGGTGTTAAGACTTTCTATTAAACACTAAGAAATAAGAACATTGTTATTATATATAGTAGTAGAACTTTATATGAGAGGGGAAGAGGAGGAAAGTTACAAAAAAGTTTTTTAGGGTATTTCTACCCTCCTCTACCCCCCCCCAGTTAATGTTAGAAAATTGGATTCCCCTAGAAGCTATTTAGATTGTTCCTCGCCTGATTTTCTTCTTCTTCAAACAATAGATATCCCTAGAAGCTATCTGAAGGAGTCCTCAACCAGCTAATTTTCAAAACTAGATGCCAACACATTTCTGAAAATTGAATGCTTTTATAAGTTTATTGAAGTAGCTTGGATTTAAAAAAATATATATACATATATAAGCTATTTGTAGTGGCCCTCTAATGATATATATTTCTAATTGGATTCCCCTAGAAGCCATTTATTTGCCTGGGATTTTTTTGAAAATTAAATACTTTTAGAATTTATTTGGAGAAGTCCTTCCATGGAAAAGTTTTGAAAATTGGATGTTTCTATGTTTTTTGAAGTTTGATACAAGGCTGTCTTTAAGCCTCATATTAAAAACTTCTAAAAATTTGGGAGGAGAAGGGGCCGAGTTTCTGAACCCTCCTATACCCTCCTCCCTAAACCCATGTGTAGACTTACAATATTTTTGTTTATGTCTACAAAATTTAAACTGGTTAAACAATGTCTATAAATTATTTTTATGTATAAAAACATTATTTAAAGCTTGATTGACTTGCTATTAAAATAATGTTTCGGAAATATTCTCGATTTCTATTCAAATATTTTTAATGTAAAATGTTTTCACTTTCTTGAAGTCCTTAATTTGTAGACACACCAAAATAAGAAATGAGCTTTCAGGGTTACAATATATTAACTTTATGTAATTCACCTTAAGAACCCCCCTAATAATATCTTCGACACATCACTCAATCTCTGTCATCCAAACAAATTCTGCACTGGGTAGTATTTATTTCTCTGGGCATTTATCAAACAATTCAAATAATAAATTATTAATAAAACTATTAAAAAAAACTTCTGAATTATACACAATGAATAAAAAATGTTGGTCTACTGTACTTATTTCTTGATTTATGGAGGCATAGTGAAAAGATTAACAATTTGCAAACCCCCACCCCCATCTGTTGCCCCTTTACACAAACTGGCCGTCCAACAAATCAAACTGTTTGGATTTAGGAATAACACTTTAAAATAAATTTCTCAGAATTTCCCCACTTTGAATGATAGTAAACATGTCCTAAGTTAAATGCATCTTCCTAAGCTCTTAGCCTAGAGGAACATCAGAAATCCCTACACAATGTGACCATAATCATTCCTAAAGACTCTGAACTCATTAGTGCTTACAGCCAGCCAATTGCTCATTAATACTTCTATAATCCCCTTGGAAAATAAATATATCCTACCCTCAAAAAAATTCCTAAGAAAAGGGAATAATTTTATTTACAAACTATAACAACGTTTCATAAATAAGGCAATTATAAATAATTGTTTTTATAAAAAATAGAAAAAAAACTTTACCATGCTAAAAATATATATAAATTCCGGTTCTTAAGCACTTTACTTTTCACGTGTTCCTTAAAGATAAAAGTTAATTTTGGTTTTAGTTCCGGTTCGTCTCCCTGGTTAAACAATTAATTTCTCATTCAATGCTGCCTGATATGCTCATGATAAATATTTAACAACTGTTGAGATTACCAAGGGTACAATATTTTACTCAAAGTTTCTGCTGGAGAAATGTTTTTTTGGGTAAAAAACACTGGCCTTTTCTCGCGTCCCCTTCCATTCCACCTTAAGGAGGTAAGGTTGTTTGTTGAGACACACACTTAACCCTGAAAAATTTAACATTTATACCCCAGCAATTAGTTTAAGTATTTGAATTGCTAGAAAAAAAACCCAACCAACTGTCCAAAATTAGCCCAAGTGTTGGAAACCCAAGAAAATGTGTCATAGGCTTTGTTTTTATAAAAAAAATATTTTTAAATTAGCATATGGGTTATATACCTATATATTGGTTACGTAGATGTTATAGAGATACAAAGGGTTGAATTTAAAAAGTATGTACTCGCATTTGTATGGGAGGCGAGCGAGAAATAATTTAAGAAAACAAAAACCAAATACACTATGCCAGTATTCAAACCCTGATCTCTCGGTCACCAGTAGCCTAGTCTAACACGAGAATGACACCTTAAACAATTTAGCCACTGAAGCAGGTATTATTTTAATTTGCTAGTTTAACATATTTTACTGTTGGATACAGTCTAATTGTGGTCTGTGTACAATCCTCCTGTATGTGAAATACATTTAATAAGAGAGCAATAACCTTCTAGTTTGGATATAAGTGAGAAAAACATTAATATATTATTAATAATACTTCAAGAAGGTGTTTAGCCGCCCATTACTAAATGCCGCATGAAGATGTACATGTGTTGAAAAGAAAAATGTACTCTTTATTATTGTGTGTATCATAGAAAATGGAGGTATGTAAGAGTTCAAAGTTCAACTAAGCGCAGTGCTACCTGAATTGTTTAACGTGTAGACTCTTATTGCACTTGGTCACCTGTGAAGGGGTTGGGGTTCAAATCCTCGGCTTTGTGCGCTGGGAGTTTATCTCGATTATATTATGGAGGTGCATTTCTTCCACACCACCTCGTCACACAAACCAATTAACCTATATGTTGATTTGTTTTTAAAATGACATCTAATAGGTGTCAAATTTGTGGATTAAAACTAATTTTCCCACATCAGTGGTCAGATCCCGGAATGATGTATCTAGGATGGTTTTATTTACTCTAAAATTCTACCCTCACTATCTGTTAGCAAGATTATTAATTATTTATGAATATGACCGTAATGTGTAAGATACAATGAGAAAAAATTTAAATAATTCAACTTTCTGCATACTTTAACTGTACAGTCCGTCCTAATATAACATAGCCTTAGAAACAATATTATACTCGGTCTTTACGGATGTGAAGCTTGGTCTCTCATTCTCTACCAAGAGAATACATTAGTTTCTTTGAGAACAAAGTGCTAAGAAATATATTTATGAATAAGAGGGATAAACAAATGGGAGAATGAAGAAAGTTACACTATAAAGAACTTCATAGTTTGTGTGAATCCCCAAACATATGAAATATAATTGAGGGGCGTGCACAGGCCGAGGTGGGATGGGCATGAGGCGCATCTGAACAATGACAGTCATGTACACTATACCTGAACAAACAAGACCTCTTGGTAGGCCGAGAAGTCGATGGGAGGATAATGTGAGAATATATTTGAAGGAGGTAGTGTGTCAGGTTAGTGTTGAATAGCTAGCTTATGTTCTGGCGACCATGAAACTTTCAAGTACCTTAAGGCCGGAGAGTTAGTTGGTTAGTCCTATAGTTTAACGTGGGATCCGAACCACGGTGGAGGCCTTGCATTCCACACATTTACAAGTTGTGATTAATACACGTCTTGTCTTGTCAGAGGTGAAGGAAGGGTTTGGCGATCAGAAGTTAAGAATTAATTCATAATTCAGTTTGTGTTCAAAAAGATATTGTGCGAGGAGGTAAAGAACATACACAAAGTAATAAAGAAAGACCAAATTCTAACCCAAAAATATGTATTTTATTATTTTTTTAAAACAGGTCAACTGCATTTTCCAGAACCGCAACATTTCTCGACAGCCTTCTTGGCCGATGGTGCTGGTTTGTGATTGGGAGTCCAAGGCCCGAGACTGGAGTGGGCGTAGAAGTCCATGGGATAATTCTTTCCTTCATCCTGGAGCCACTTTGCCTCCCCCAGGGCCACCGCCCCTTCGTAAGGGGTGAGGAGTGGGACAGAAAATGCATGGCCCCAGTCGATGGACAGGCGGGGACATGCCACCTGCACCCAGGCCCCTACGTTGGGGAAGAGACGCAACTTGTCAGGGAAGATTTCCGATAGAAGAACAATCACACTCTTTTTATGCAGGGTAGACAACTGCTCCTGGAACCAAAAATAAATCAATAATCTCAGTGTAAATCTTGATGCAAGAATTTGAAATTCATGATATGTGAGAATTGTATTTTAGTGTTCTAAATCCTATCAAGTCATGATGAAAATGTATTAGTTGCAGAAATCGAACCAATGAACCATGGCCTAATTATTTTTAGCAAAGCGCCTTACTACCTATTCAGGTTATACACATGTGTACTAATTACTCTAATGAGGTAGGGACAAGATTGAATTTAGGGAAAGTGTACCCACATTTGTGTGGAGGGAGAGTGGAAATCCATTTTGGAAAACTACCCTCGGTACACCCAACCAGGGTTTGAATCCTGACATCTTTGTCATCGGCAGTCTGGTCTAACATGAGAATGATGCCTTAAGCCTAGTCACAGTCTCAACGATCCTCGCCAGATACACATCGACTGCTGATGTTTATTGTGTGTCTGGATACAAGGAAACATCGCCCGAGTGTCTGGTGGCAAAAGATCAAAGAATGTTGCCAGTGTCTCAGTCTTCCACCTCCAATGGGAAACATCACTTGCTGTGGACCCACGCGCAAGCATTCGGTGGACAATTTTTTAATTTAATCCAGTTGATTTCTATTTCTCGTCCTAGTAAACAAGAGTTTCTTTTTGTATTATGGAGGTGATTTTTCTTATGGTTTCTACAGATTGTGTTGCTTTTTCAGCTCAAAAGTTTGTTTCTTACTTTGTAATATTGGGTGCTACCAAACAGAATGCCTCTTCAAAATCCAGTTTCTTAAGCCTTACAAAAATTGTTAAATGTGCACCCGTCATTCAACAATAGATCTGACAAGAAACAATCACCATAATTCTTCCCATCGTCCCCCACCAAAGTATTTTTAACTTTTGGCTACATTTAATTATAATAAAAACTGCAGCAACACCAGCCATAATATGCTGATGTATTGCGGATAATTGCTCGGTGTGAACACAAAACTTTGGTGGAGACTTGTGTCCAGATACAAGTTGGTGTATGTACGGGCAATGTTGCTGAGTCACTGAATATTTGTATCTGGTGATTATCGCCAAGTGGGTACTAGGCTTTACAGTAGACCATGTGGCCAGTGAGGCAGGTCATGGTCTTAATGTAAAAGGCAAACAACCAATATTTAGTCAGACTTCTATTTTCACGGCGTGTTCTAACCTGAAAGTGCTCCATGACCCTTGGGCTTCCTTGCCGGCCCAACGTCCCCAGTATGAGTCCAAATGTAGAGGCGCTGCTCGCGACCCTGATAGCTTGTCTTCTCGAGTCTCTCATTGCATCGTGTTCATAAACCTCTTGGGTAAACTTTTTCTCATACGGGTCATACCTGGTTGGAAACAAGAGCATCTTTAGAACCTTCCTAGTAGGACACAATAGGAGCAGTTCTCTTGCTAGGTTTCTAGTGTCATGTGTACGAGTAAGGAGGGGGATTCTGGAATAGTTTTAGTTGGACATATTTTTACATCTGGTTTTCCTCCAAGACGTCACAACCTTTTTAATAGTATAAGAAATATTAAAGTACATATTAGTTTACCAACCTATTGTATGTATTGTACATATGTATAATTAATTTGTTGATACAGTCTTACCTAATTAATAACATATTTAATTTTCCCATTTACACACATTCATATAATATATTACAAATGGGTTCAAAACCAAAAAAACCATAGGTAGGACCTATGACATACCTTCCAAGGGATTTTTTATATCTTAAGAACCCAAAAATCGCAAAATGTATCGCTACTAGCATTAGGCTACAATCGCAAAAATGCGGAGAATCCAATTATGCTTATCCAAGATTATTAAAAAATGTCTAGCCCTAAGAGGTACTAAGACACGGTGCTAATAAAAAGTATTATAAAAATACTTTTAAATTATTCAGGGTTCCTACAGTATTTGTAAAAATATTCTCCCTGACTTTTCCTGACTATTTTCCCAAGTTCCCTGACCAATTTCTCATAAAATTTCCATTATAACTTTACGGTACTATACACATGAAAATATTAATTTAAATAAATTTATTTCGGCCTCCTCCCCCCTTACAGCCGACCTTGCCTCACCTCTCATGGAAGAATAAGAAAGCAGACATCTTGCCAATCAGTTGAGGGAAAATGATGGAAAAATAATCCCTATCAAAAATTTGTAACAAACTTGATTCCCTTTGGTATCATGTGCAGAAATACGTATTAAATAACAGGCCACTAAGAACATACTAAAGAGTTTGGTATCATTACAGTTTTATTTTACCTAAACTGTACATTTCCTGAACTGAATAGCTTACAACAGGAACTCTGTCTGCTTTCATATTATTCATGTCTCAAGTCAATTTTATTTTTATTAAAATTATCACTATAGTCATACAATAAGAAACTATGTTATATTTAATAAAGTGAAGTTTGCTTCTTCTTCAGTTCTTGCAACTCCACGTCTATTGCTTCTCGTTTCTCTTCAGTTGCCATCATTAATTTTTTTCTTTCTCCTTCTAAATCTTTAACTTGTATATCTAATTTCCTCTTTTCTGCCTTCTTCTTGTCTTTTTCACTTTTTTCTTGCTTCTTCATCTCTAAGTATTCATGATAGCGTTTCCGAGCACCTCTCACGTAATCCAACATCTTTTTGCTAATGTGTATATTTTTAATCCCTCCTGCTTCTTGTATCTCATCATGAATGTGACGCTGTGCAATGACTGTCTTTTCATGCATGTTTTCAACCAGTAAAGATTTATTGACTGAAAAACCACCTTCAACAGTTGCATTCCCATGCGACAAGACAAGGCAAATCTGTATTACTTCCCAAAGATGTTTGTAGTTTGCTTCTCCTATTAGAAAGCTACCATAAATAGTGTCAAGTCCTACTTCATCACTAAACTGATCACAAGGACGAAATATTTCTTGAAGCTCAGATTTTTTGAGGTTGCAAAAATGCAAGTATTCTTTCTTGGCATTTTCAGCCAGAACATCATTTATGATGTTGGCATGGTTGAGTTCCTCCAAAAGAAAAGAAAATCTCTTCTGGGCCAGTTGAGGTGAATGTTGAATAACACAAGGATCCAATGAAGACAAACCTCTCACAGCTTTCTGTTTTAAGGGACTTTTTTCTTGTAGTTTTGCAATCATGGTTGTTAACATACTGCGGCACTCATGTATAAATTCTAATTTTTGTCTTTCTGTTACTGTGATCGCAGTTTCTCCTAACAAACGTTTTGTTGCAAATCCTATATCAATATTTTTGCTAAGGATCAAATTTTCTGATTTTTTTGTGTCAATAGACAGTAACTTTGGACCCGTGCACTTCATAAGATCAGGTTTCACACAACGATTCATAAGGTATCTTAGAAGTTTCTCTACAGCTTCAAAAAGATATGGAGTCATTGGTTTTGATGTCTGGAACCGTTGCAGGAAAGGCTGACATTCATCTGCAATTGTCTTGCAGAAAGCTAGTTTACACTTTAGGAATGGATCACAGGCTGCTCTTTTCAGTGTCTCTACAGGTTTTGTTTTAGGAAGTTTTGCTTCTTTGAGAAACTTAATAACATGGTCCCAAATTTGTAATGCCCTTTGAAAGCACTTCGCATTCTCTAACCAACGCACACCACAGAACTTCAATGGAAAAGTTGTACACCCTGTCAACTGGGTGAACAATGCTCGACGAGCTGGAGAGTCAGTGAACAGGTAGTACATGTGACGTAATAAGCTACTTATATCCCAATCAACAGACTACTCCTGTTCTCAAGGAACCATGAACAACATGAAGCCCACATGTTCCCAGATTTAGCAAACTACATACTTCATTGTCTGTTACAGATTTGAGGTGTTCCTGAAGAAGTGTTATAAACTTTAAATTGACATTTGGGCCATCCATTGACACTTGTATCAACTTAGAGAGTGGAAGAGGAGAAATACCATCCAGAAAATGCTTCAGTAATTCTTCAGCAGTGCTCCTATCGAAAAACACACTGTTTAAGTAACGACTGATGACTTTATGATTTTCCTTGTCCCAGAATCTAATTACAATGTCCATCTGTCCTCTTTGAATAACTTTATTCAATGCCTCATCAAAACAAATTACAAAGTTGTTACATGATTTTAGGCGGTCCAGTAAATTATTATGAAAGAATGGAGCCAAGCCATGCACAATGAAGTATGCAGCCTTGTCTCCACCAAGGGTAAAGGCATTGGCAATGGAACACTCGGGAAACATCAATTGAAAAATTGTACTTAAATTATTGCACGAATTGAAAGACATTTTTTTGTCAACAACTTGCATAGCCCAAATGACTTCCGCCTTAGTTATATCATCTTTTATAACAAAAGTGTTATGGTTTCTTTGAGGCACTACACTAATTTCACTTTTAGCAACAGCTTCCTTCTGCGACGTTACGATTTTCGATGAAACAGAAAAACTCTTCGAGCAACCAGCAGAATCACCACTAGGTAGAATGTCTTTGTGTGCCAGAGATTCTCTTGAAACTGGGGAGCTCGATGAACCTGAATCACTTGACTTTTTTGAAAAAAAAGTCAACAGAGAGCGTTGATTTGTCAAAGTTTCAAGAGTTTTGATATGAGTTGGTCCTTTTGCATGGGAAGCTAATGCTTGCTTTCCCATATTATTTAAGTTTATAATTTTTTTGCACACTTTACAAAATGCCTGCAGCTTATTACTTTCAACACCACTTATCCAGTATGAGAATTCAGGAAAATGGTCTGGGCTTAGCCAGAGCTGGTTAAAAACGTTTTTTTTGTTAGACATTACTGGTGTAGTCTAATCAGTCCTGGTGCACTGTATCAAACTATAACGATGACAAACCTTGAACAAGAACAAAAACAAGTGATCACTAAAGTTAAAAGAATTGTCATGTGCAGGCTAGGAGACCTCTGCGTTCACATTCTGAAATAAAATGCTACCAAAACTTGTGTTAGGGCAAGTTTGAGCATGGTAAGTGCCCCTCAGCTTTCTTCATTGGGGCAGTGGCTTATGACGCAGTAAATAGAAAAAATATTTTCTTTGTTTTTTCTAAGTGTGACATGAAGACATGAATTGTCATTTCCCTGACTTTCCCTGACCTTTTTAAAGCTTCCCTGACTTTCCCTGACTATTATTTTTTTCCCTGACTTTCCCTGACTTTCCAGAGCGTAGGAACCCTGTTATTGATCCCTAATCATAACAAACAAAACCCATCTAAGTGATGCAGGAACAAATGTTATTGAAAAATCTGTAAAATCACCTAAATCAAAGCCCTACATTATAATCTTCTAATGGGCTTCAATTATCTTCTATAGCGACCACACTTTGCTTTCTTTCGCAATAGACAAATTTCTTGAAAATGGCTAACCAATCTTTTCTTATCTGAACTAAAACACTCATGCACATCCACTAACAATTTTACATTTAGCAAATCCACACAAACCGACCTTAAACTGAAGTGTAAACACTTGTTTGTGGCAACACCCATTGGGATTCATATAACCTACCCAAATAAAATACCAGTAACAATCTATATTTTAAGGATAAATAATGCATACATATATTATTTGTTTCCTTTCCAATCTAGCTTCCTCATTTCGTAAAAGATCATGTATCAAACAATGTATTGGTCCACAATTTCAAATAAATATAAGCTTAGCTTAGTAATAGGCCTACAGTGTATTTTATAGTAAGATGCTTACACACTGTTTCCTTACAAATTATCTAAGCTAGACCTAAGTTTGTGTCAACATATAAAAAAAACTTGTCACTAGAACCTTAGGTGTAGCCTTATTTAGATAATTTGTATGATATATATGTGTAACTTTTCCTTGAATTGAATTAACTTGAGGGTGATTCTGTTTGCGATTAATATATTGCCAGGAACAAAGTTACACAAAAAACTAAGCCCTACATGATATAACCTCACTTCATTTATTGAGGATCATCCCTTTACCAAAACTTCACAGTATCGCTTTGTGTGAAGGTGTATGTACCTGTATGCTTTGACTTGAGGGTTGGCTATCATGGCAGCCTCCAGGTGAAAGCGACCATCTCCCAAGTATATAAGAGCATCAACATTAGACATCACAGGAGCTGTGCACCCTAAAATCTCCCCAGGAGACAAAGGGCGGCTCTGAGGTATCGTCACTTGATAGCCTTCTTGCTCTAGTTCCAGAGCTACTGCCTGGAGCGTGGCAACAAACTGGATCGTACTGACCAGACCTAACCTCAATGTCGTCTGGAAATTGAGTCTGACAGTCTCGAGAAAATGCAGTGCATCGATCTTAATATCTACAAATATGTAGAGTACTTTAATACCACTGGTTTGATCCACTGGTATGAGGCAACTGTGCCCGTAGTGAACCAGAAGATCCACGTTCAGAGCCAGTGCTGTGTAATCGTCAATACAGCATGCACCATAGGTAACGTCCGCCATAATAACTGTATCAGCCTCTGTGAATTTCTCGATAATATCGGATATTGTGATAGCGAACATGAGCAGTCCTTCGGGCATTTGAAGAGCCACCCTCTTGGACCCCAGTTGCTGAATGCGCCATATCGTTTTATAGATCTCGAAATTGTAATTTTCCGGTAAACTCTGGATGGCGTTCAACAGACCAACATTTTGAAGGAGCTCGTCCGGAATTTTGTTAGTGAACTTAACCGGCGGCTTGACAACTTTACGATCTGGGTTGGCTTTAACGACAATTACGTTGTCTTCTGTCATTTCTAATAGTGATACCAAGGGCCTATATTAATTATTTATTGTATGCAATAAATATCGACACGTTCACTAACACGTATTAGATATAACATAATGCACAAATTTGACGAAAATCAGGTTTTCATTACCATTTCACAATCTTAGAGTTAAATGGATCTATGCATTACATTTAATACAGAAGTCAATTTGTAAAAAATAAATCCTCAGCAGATTTATATTCTTTAGCACAGAGCGAGCTGAAAAGCTTCACCAATAGAAAAAGGTATAAGACATTCACGAGCAATTTACATGGATGACAGCTCGAAATGTTACTAGAAATTATCGCTAATATATCACTACGCCAACAGTTGACATCTATCACTTTGGATGACTGTAATGAAAACAATATTAATATATTAATGTGATAGTTAACCACAGTAATATAGGCCAATATTATTTATATATTTATTTGAGGTCGGACACAAAGTTTATTTATAGCTCTATTCCCCTTAAAAAGAATATTGATACCACTTTCACAAAAACTTCTAACGAACATAGCTTCAAAAAGGCGGCTGACGAATCTAAACCATATGATTGAACATAACGGTAAACAATTTTTTTACAATGATGCAGACACACAGTTCATAAAAATATTTTATTCAGTTAAATATTTCAGAATACGATAAAATAATCATAAAATCATTTATTGTATGTAAAAAATGACAACAATTTTCTCTTTTCCAAGTAAATATGATGCATGTATTAAAAGATATTAATGTGTGCAGCTATATTACAGAAAATCAGTAACGTTCCAAAACAAAAAATAAATACTTTTAATTATGTTTAAAATATTGTTTCGAGTTGGATAAAAATAAATTATTTAAAAAAATGAAATAGTATGAGAAAACTTAAGTTTACGTTATTTTAAATGTAATATATGACAGGTAATTAAAGATATTTACATTTATAACAAAACTGAGATCTTTTACAAGTGTTGGCGACCCAAAACCTAAAAATATGATTTTCGAACTGTCATCCAGGTAAAAATCTATCGTGAACTAAATATAACCTAAATTTAGACTGTCAGAAGTGACAGCAGCCAAACAAATGTTTTTGCAGATCATATGGTTTGGTAAACTTTAAAAATCTAGCTGTCAGTCAGCACCAAAGAAGCCATGGGGCTACTGTAGTAATAGGTGCCTGCAGCAATCCTACAGGATGTTGCACTTGGATCTTCTGAAAATTTTGAGAAAAATAACTTTGTTCTTAGATTACACATGAAAATAGCTCGATGGATCGCCATTTTAAGGTGCCTACAGCAATCCTACATAGCTTTGGAACCTAGTTATCCTAGGAATTTTTTAGAAAATTAACTTTGTAATTACATTTGACTTGAAACTGTCAGTCTAGGTTCGCAACTTTAAGGCGCCACAATTTCCACAAAAGGGAATTAAGTAACCTCTGCCTAATCTGCCTGATTCTACTCAACTCTCTCCTGAACATGTAAACTCTTGTAGAGCGACTAAATCTAACTTGAAACTACTTACCTCATTAATTATTGATTGTATCTCACCGCTCCTATATAAGCTCCCAATGTAAACGCTCTCTCTGTCAGTTCAATCTACAGCATTTGTAAATTTGAGCGATGAGCTAGTGTACAAAGTATTTAAACAAGGAATATAAAAGTTACTACCAGGGAAGCCTAATTTGACATACTCATAATATTTGTCTCATGTCGCTAAATAACCTTGTAATAAGAAGGCAGTAGTGTTAATAAATGACATTAAAAATTTGAGGAGAATGGAAGTTTGAAGATCAATTCAAGCAGAGACATAAGAACAATTTAAAAGGCCAAAAAATCCTGCTTATTCTCAGAACAACGTAACTATAATAAAAGTAAAAAAAAAAGTAAATTACTTTATATACCCGAATTCGAGATGACCACAAATCTAAGATGGCCCCCAATTTTTCAGTGGTTCGGGATAGATTTTTTTAAAAGTGGCATTCATGAATGAAGAAAATAATTTATCTTTGACTTGTTTTGTAATGCTAAGAAATTGTTTTTTAATTTACAAAACAAAACATATATGCTGACTATTAAAATCTAATTACAGTTACAGAATTTTGTTTTTGTCGCAAATCTTGCTTTTGCCTAAGAAGGTTAACTTTGAAAATGTTTCATACAAAAACAATGCAAAGTTAATTTTTTTATATAAAAAATTATAATCGTTAGTGAAAATCCAAGTCTCATACATACCCTATTCCCTCTAAATACGAATATTGGACTCAACCATTAACAGGCTAGCTTCTAAAACATGACACTTTCGCTCTCACAATCATATACAGAATATAATATAACATAAAGTAAAAATATATATAAATGAATCAAATGATAAATAGAAATATAAATAAATCAAAGGATAAATATACAATATAAATAATCAAAAGGTTAAATGTACATCAAACTGTTGATTTTATACTACAATCCTCACTAAGTGTGCTCATGTCGTAGACACCTAGTTTTACAATCCCCACCAAGTGTGCTCATAACTCACTTTAAAATATAGAAATTGTAACACCTTAAATTTGGCGATCTATAGGACTATTTTCGTGTGCAGTGCAACTCAAAGTTAATTTTCTTAACATTCTCAGAAGAATCAGCTTCCACAGCATGTAGGAGTTTTTTTTTAAATTCAATCATATTGTTTTCATATCACAGATTCAAATTTGAAATTTAATACCTTAATTTAGAGATTAAAAAAACCTATTTTTTTTATGGTTTTGTGCTATCCATGAGACGTTTTAGAAGTATATTTACCAATTGGTCTATCTATGAGACTTTTTAGAACTACATCTGGTTTTAGCCGCCATCTATGATTACTTTTTTTAAACTATATTTGCGCCTAGTTTAATTTTTTTTAATGTTGGCTAAAACAGTTTATTCTTTTGTTAATGTGGAGGTTTTCAGCCCGCTGTTTTTGTTTTGATCGCGTATACAGGTTAAAACTAATTTTGTGAGAATTATACTTTAAAACTTTTCTCTTTTATTAAAAATGAATTGTTGCTCGGTAGAAGGCTGTTTTACATCTACATCTAATTCTAACCTTAAATTGTTCCGTTTTCCAAAAGACATGGCCAGGTAAATTGTGGCTGTCAGCCATAGTTGGGCTGTTGCCATTATTTGGACACTTGTGTAGCTCTTTTTTTTTTTTTGTAAACAAATATTTTAAATACAAGTTTCTTTAATATGTTATAAATTTATGAATAAGTTAAATATAATTTTTTTCAACAAATTTTTTCAATGAGGAAATCATGGAGGCCATGAACCATCTTTGCTTGTTTGATTCCAAAATATACATTCCTGGTCAGACACCGCAACTAATATGAAGAGGGTTGGCTTGGGATGGGGTAGTTATTACTTCTGAAAATATAAATGTTAATCAATAGGTCTATTGTATTTAGCAGCATACAAGAGCTCAGCTCATGTCTTTTCATTGTATATATATATTTGAGTTTCCGTTTGCATAGCACATGTTTGATTTAGAGAGCTGATTAATTATGAGTTTTTGTTCCAGGGTTCCTACAATCTGGAAAGTCAGGGGGAAAAATAATAGTCAGGGAAGCTTTAAAAAGGTCAGGGAAATCACAATTCATGTCACACTTAGAAAAAAACGAAAATATTTTTCGTATGCACTGCATCATAAGCCACTGCCGCGACGAAGAAAGCTGAGGGGCACTTACCATGGTCAAACTTTCTGTAACACAAGTTTTGGTAGCATTTTATTTCAGAAGGTGAACACAGAAATCTCCTGGCCTGCACATGACAATTCTTTTAACTTTAGTGATCCATTGTTTTGGTTCTTTTTCAAGGTTTGACATCGTTATTGTTGTATACAGTGAATTAGGACTGATTCGGCTACACCAGCAATGTCTAACAAAAAAAAAACGGTTTTAACCAGCTCTGGCTAAGCCCAGGTCATTTTCATGAATTCTCATACTGGATCAGTGGCGTTGAAAGTAATAAGTTGCAGGCATTTTGTAAAGTGTGCAAAAAAATTATAAACCTAAGTAATATAGGAAAGCAAGCATTAGCTTCCCACGCAAAAGGACCAACTCATATCAAAACTCTTGAAACTTTGACAAATCAACGCTCTCTTTGACTTTTTTCTCAAAAAAGTCAAGTGATTCAGGTTCATCGAGCTCCCCTGTTTCAACAGAATCTCTGGCACACTACTGAAATTCTACCTAGTGGTGATTCGGCTGGTTACTCGAAGAGTTTTTCTGTTTCATCGGAAATCGTAAAGCCGCAGAAGGAAGCTGTTG
Source organism: Timema cristinae (assembly GCA_039000515.1). Taxonomy (NCBI): domain Eukaryota; kingdom Metazoa; phylum Arthropoda; class Insecta; order Phasmatodea; family Timematidae; genus Timema; species Timema cristinae. Next base: position 18,073,673 of record JBCFYV010003508.1, on the reverse strand, counting down.
CCAAAAGTGAAATTAGTGTAGTGCCTTGAAGAAACCATAACACTTTTGTTATAAAAGATGATATAACTAAATCAGAAGTAATTTGGGCTATGCAAGTTGTTTACAAAAAAATGTCTTTCAATTCATGCAATAATTTAAGTACAATTTTTCAGTTGATGTTTCCCGAGTGTTCCATTGCCAATGCCTTTACCCTTGGTGGAGACAAGGCTGCATACTTCATTGTGCATGGCTTGGCTCCATTCTTTCATAACATTTTACTGGACCGCCCTAAAATCATGTAACAACTTTGTAATTTGTTTTGATGAAGCGTTGAATAAAGTTATTCAAAGAGGACAAATGGACATTGTAATAAGATTCTGGGTCAAGGAAAATCATGAAGTCATCAATCGTTACTTAAACAGTGTGTTTTTCAATAGGAGCACCGCTGAAGAATTACTGAAGCATTTTCTGGATGGTATTTCTCCTCTTCCACTCTCTAAGTTGATACAAGTGTCAATGGATGGCCAAAATTTCAATTTAAAGTTTATAACACTTCTTCAGGAACACATCAAATCTGTCACAGACAATGAAGTATGTAGTTTGCTAAATCTGGGAACATGTGGGCTTCATGTTGTTCATGGTTTCTTGAGAACAGGAGTGGAGTTTGTTGATTGGGATATAAGTAGTTTATTGTGTCACATGTACTACCTGTTCACTGACTCTCCAGCTCGTCGAGCATTGTTTACCCTGTTGACAGGATGTTCATCTTTTCCATTGAAGTTCTGTGGTGTGCGGTGGTTAGAGAATGCAAAGTGCTTTCAAAGGGCATTACAAATTTGGGACCATGTTGTTAAGTTTCTCAAAGAAGCAAAACTTCCTAAAACAAAACCTGTAGAGACACTGAAAAGAGCAGCCTGTGATCCATTCCTAAAGTGTAAACTAGCTTTCTGCAAGACAATTGCAGATGAATGTCAGCCTTTCCTGCAACGGTTCCAGACATCAAAACCAATGATTCCGTATCTTTTTAAAGCTGTAGAGAAACTTCTAAGATACCTTATGAATCGTTGCCTGAAACCTGATCTGATGAAGGGCACGGGTCCAAAGTTACTATCTATCGACACAAAAAAATCAGAAAATTTGATCCTTAGCAAAAATATTGACGTAGGATTTGCAACAAAACGTCTGTTAGGAGAAACTGCAATCATAGTAACAGAAAGACAAAAACTAGAATTTATACACGAGTGCCGCAGTATGTTAATCACCATGATTGCAAAACTACAAGAAAGAAGTCCCTTAAAACAGAAAGCTGTGAGAGGTTTGTCTTCATTGGATCCTTGTGTTATTCAACATTCACCTCAAATGGGCCAGAAGAGATTTTCTTCCTTGTGATCAGTTTAGTGATGAAGTAGGACTTGACACTATTTATGGTAGCTTTCTAATAGGAGATGCAATATACAAATATTTTTGGGAAGTAATAAAGACTTGCCTTGTCTTGTCGCATGGAAATGCAACTGTTGAAGGTGGTTTTTCAGTCAATAAATCCTTACAGGTAGAAAATATGCATGAAAAAACAGTCACTGCACAGCGTCACATTCATGATGAAGCAGGCGGGATTAAAAACATACACATTGGCAAAAAGATGTTGGATTACGTGAGAGGTGCTCGGAAACATTATCATGAATACTTGGAGATGAAGAAGCAGGAAAGAAGTGAAGAAGACAAGAAGAAAGCAGAAAAGAGGAAATTAGATATACAAGTTAAAGATTTAGAAGGAAGAAGAAAAAAAATTAATGATGGCAACTGAAGAGAAACGAGAAGCAATAAAAGTGGAGTTGCAAGAACTGAAGAAGAAACAAGTTTCACTTTATTAAATATAGCATAGTATCTTATTGTATGACTTTTGATAATTTTAATAAAAAGAAAATTGGCTTGATACATGAATAATATGAAAGCAGACACAGTTCCTCCTGTTGTGAGCTATTCAGTTCAGGATATGTACAGTTTAGGTAAAATAAGACTGTAATGTTAGTATGTTCTTAGTGGCCTGTTATTTAGTATGTATTTCTGCACATGTTACCAAAGTGAATCAAGTTTGTTACAACTTTTTGATAGGTTTGGACATATTTAATTATGTTTCCATCATTTTCCCTGAACTGATTGGCAAGACGTCTGCTTTCTTATCCTTCCAAGAGAGGTGAGGCAAGGTCGGCTGTAGGGGAGGAGGAGGCCGAAATAAATGTATTTAAATTAATATTTTCACATGTATAGTATTGTAAAGTTATAGTAGAAATTTTATGAGAAATTGGTCAGGGAACTTGGGAAAAGTCAGGGAGTATTTTTTTACAAATACTGTAGGAACCCTGTGTTCATATTTTTAGAATTTTTAACTTATTTTATAGGTTATTTATTGATAATTTTTAGTTAATCAAAGTCTGGGCCCTGGTTATTATTATTATTATTAAATTTAATTAGCTATGTAGAAACAAAGGGAAATGTTATTATTCAAGCCCAGTCATATCACAATAAGCTCTAGATTAATGCTGCACTGCGAACATTTGGAACAACAATGGGTTGCTTTTTTGTTATTCAAGCAATCACCAGTTAGTGGTTTTGGACCATAAACATGTTTATATATATTTACTATTATCACAAACAGTATAATATAAATTAACCTAATTAAAAAAACTAAAAAAGTGAGAAAGGGTGGCCTATCATTCAGCCTTGTTGCCCATTACAATTGAACCTTCTAACAATTTTAAACTTACACAATTATTATAGAGCTATGTCAATAAATTATTTGCTCAGTTGGTATAGCTCACTTGCAGGCTCACACCATTAAGTTTTATTATAGTATTTACCTGGCTAACTTAGCTAAAATTTCCATGCAAACTTAATTAAAATTTCAATTGATATTGATAAAATAAACAGTTTAAAATCACACATAATATTAACATGCACAGTAATTTATGAGCCACAGATCAGAATAGTGAGTTTGTAAATATTTACATTCCTGTGTGGTGAGTTTTGTTTTAATTGCATAGTCATACAAACTTTTTAAGCTAAACTTTATAAATCATCACCATCATCAACAACTGTTTCCGCCTGTGGCCGGGTTAGTTTAGTAAAATGCCTCTATCTTCCTCTATTCTTCCACCACTCTTCCTCCTCTCATTCTTCTCTCACTTTCTGTTATCTGCTCCTCCCATCTCTTTCTTGGCCTCCATAAACTTCATTCCCATGGGCGTCCACTTTCCTTTATAAATACTAATTGTAAGCCTAATTGAATTCTTTGTCTTCTTAAGTACCTATGATATAATAAATAATAATAAAGAAATATATTCAATAATAAAACAAAGAAAGTAACTTTTATATGCTTATAAAATGCTATTTCCCTGTAATAATTCAGAGTTACCAACACACGTGTCAATTTCAATAACCCGCCTCGGTGGCATAGTTGGCTAACACGCTAGTCATGTTGAGCTCGACTGCTGAGGACAGGGAGATCGAGGTTCGAATCTCGGTCGGTGAACTGGGGGTGGTTTTTCCTAAATGGTTTTCCACTCTCCTTCCACGCAAATGCAGGTTCACTCCCTCCAATTCAACCTTCCCAATTCCTAAATCCATTAATGTAATTAGTACTTAAAGCGTATAAACCCGAATGGGTAGTAAGACGCGGTGCTAAATATTATATAAATATATCATCTACAGTGTACAGTGTCATAGGCCTATGTACAAGAGTTCAAATACTTTAAGTCACTGATACCAGTAATAGTAAAGCAGTTTTATAAAACTGATTTTAACCTTATTCCAAGGCTGTGTGTTTACTATCTAGGTGACCTATTGTATCCATCATAAATTAGTTTAAATGGCCTATTAATATTTTCATCAAAAATGTCTGTCGTACTACTAAATGGAAGACACTTGTGTTCCAAATAGAAACATTGATTCTTGAAAATATATCTTTAATTTATATTATTTTAACAATTTTTATTGTTTAGAAACAAACTGTGGGTGGAGTTTTCCGGTAATCCTCGTTTGATGGACGGCCGCAACCAGCCAGTTAACGCCTACATGTGTTCGAAACATTTTGAAAGCAACCAATTTCGAAGAGATGACAGGCAAAGTCTTGGTTACAAAGCTGTCCCCACAATATCTGTTGGCTCCCCGTTGATACCTGCCTCCAAGCCTCCAGAGCCCCGGATTGCCCGAATGATCCACTAACCTCCCACAAGTATGTATCGGTAACTAAGTATTAAGAGTTTGATTTCCAGATAGGATGTTAATGTTTTCCTGAACTTTCTCCAGTCAAGTGTTAGTGTGTTTCACTCCATATTGTTGTTGTCTTAGGTTAGATGGTTTATAGCTAATTAAATCACTAGAATTAAATACTTAAACTCCAGGGACATATTCCTGGTTGGACCGAAAAAATGATATTTGATCAAATTTATAGAAATGAATTAACGGTTGCAGAACTGTTGTTTATGTGCTAGAATTAAGTTAGTTTTTCAGTCTCTTAGGTTGGTACACCCAGTTAGCTCAAAAGTTGCACACTCTTAATCCCAAATAAAAAATAAGTCGGTTAAGTATTTAGGTCCTACCCATTTAATTTTGATTCTCCTGCCCATTTATTATTTTTATGAAAAAAATATAAATTGACCTTTATTTCCCTAGTATTTGAACGCATATTTTATAACGTGGTAATAATCTGAGTAGTATTTTCCATCTTTAGTTTTGCTTGCAAATGACCAAGTGTTTCAAAATACATGCCTAATTTTAATATTGTGTTTTCTGAGTCATAGACTTTTTTATTACATGTTTATATATATAGAAGCCCATATGGTGCGAAAATATATTATCTCAGCATTTTTGCTATATTATATTCTAATGGACTCCTCTTTATGCGTAATATGTACCCTTAGTAGGCCCGTTGCCCCCCGCCTCCCTTTCCCCCCAGGGACCTCAACTGGGTCGGTCCAATGACTTCACTCACATCATGACTAGCCCAGCAGCTTAGCATGAAAATGTGGACACCCGACAAAAGCACCAAATTTTTTCCACATTCTACTTAGGGTCATAGCTTTAAATTTTTGATAAGAACCACCTCCTCTTGCAGCCATCTTGAATTATATAGTGGCCATCTTGAAATAAAAGTATTTGTTACAAATGATAATGCTACTTGTACAATTGTGTACCATTTACAAAAATTTTAAAAATGTTTATCCATCTTGTTTCATGTTGAATTGTAATACAAGAAGGATTGGAACAAGTGCTTGATCTGTCAAGATATTACTACAGAACATTTGAAATGCTTATTCAATGCACAAGGAATCAGGGAGTAAACAGAACCATACCAGTCCTTCTCTAACGTCACCGAGCTCAGAAGCTTGGAGTCATTGCCAGAGAAACTTAATTTCGGAGGAGACATGAGTGCAGATAAACTAGTCCAAAATAGTGGTGCATCACACAAATCTTTTTAGGTCAAGTTCGGTAATTTGAATTTGAAGAGGGCTAAAAAGATAAGAAATACTTCAGGAAGATGAACATCTGGGAAGATACGACCTTGGTGTGGGAAGAAACGACCTCAGCATGGGACTATTGCCAAAATGGCCTTTTTGTTGTCATGGAAATAATGGATGCCTTCATTAGTTTTTAACATTTGTAGGTGATATGAGCATAAAAAAAATGGTAACAGAACTGCACTAAACACAGTTGATGGCAGCATTAGAAGGTGGGGATCTTATCCCCCACAACGTCAAGATCATCTGTAGTGTTATACAACACTGTGAAATCGCTACCGGTCCCACCTGAGGCAACAAGAGCATAAATTGGCGGGAGGATTTTCCGAGGAACATCAGATAAAGGCTAGAGCACTTGTGGAACTGTAAGCTTATATAGAAAGATATGTGGAAGATGGGACCTTTTACTTCAAATTTTCAGCGTTGCATCAGCTTTATGAGAACCATCTACAAATCCTGCGTGTTGAGAAGGATACTAACAGAACCAGATTGAAGGAAAATGTTCTAGCTTATTTTCCACAAGTACAAGAACAAAGGGATGGCAAAAATAAGGTTTTGGTGTCTGAACAAGGCATGCAGAAAATACTCCAGCAGACTTTGGCATGTGATTACAAAGATGATGCCCTTTTGTTAGCTAAGACTGCCAAGTTAATACATGCAAATAAATTACAAGCTACAAAGGTTTTCACTTCAATGGTACCGTTTCTTCTGGTTGTCAAGAAGAAGATCACAAGGAAGCGGACACCAGGCTGCTCATCCACTTACAGGATGGACTTGGGAATGGCTGTACTAACTGTATGATGTGTACCGTAGACACAGATGTAATGGTGATTCTCCTTAGCACATTCCATCACCTGATTACCTTGTGTGTCAAGGTGTGAAGATTTTGGTTGCTTTTGGCACAGGCAAAACATTCACTTATCATCACATCAATGCTATCTACAATAGGCTGGGTGGAGAGAAATTCATGGGTCTCCCTCTCTTCCACAGTTAATAATAATAATAATAATAATAATATAATAATAATAATAATAATAATAATAATAATAGTAATAATAATAATAATAATGATGATGATGATGATGATGATTGAGATGATGATGAATAATAATAATAACAATAACAATAATAATAACAACAATAACAACAACAATAACAATACTAATAACAATACTCAATCAATCATTGTTTATTTAGGATTTAAAAGAAAAATTACATAGATTTGTTTTTGATACAATCCCGAAGTACCTAAGGGTACATCTTCAGGTCTTTTAGTTAAATACATATTTAAAAAATAGTAAAAATTATGATAATAAAATAATTAAAAAACAAAAAGATTTACACATATCATAACATTTCCACTCCAAAATATTTACATTGTTGTTTGAAGCATGCCTTGAAGTATCCAGTCTTTAATTATATGTTTTGCTATATTTATTTCAGGGATATCTCGGAGTGTTGGTGGTAGCAAATTAAACAATTTGGTGATGGTACATCTCAGTTCCTGTTTACCATAATAATTAGATTATTTGCCGATTGTATACACTTCTTTGTTAGAAACTGAGCGGGTGTTAATGGAATGGGTTTTTATTTGTTTGTATTTATCGGAATGGTAATATCCTATCAAGAGGCTGTACTCATATAATTGGTTAAGAAGTAGAATTTTATGTTGAATGTATGTCTGTTTGTTAGCATTTTTGGTACCAAATATAATTTTAAAGATCTTTTCTTGTAAATGCGAAATTTTGACTGTGTAACATTATAACTAATAATACTAATACTAATACTAATAATAATAATACTAATAATAATAATAATAATACTAATAATACTATACTAATAATAATAATACTAATAATACTAATACTAATAATAATAATTATTATTATAATTATAATAATTATAATAGATGTATAAAAATATTCATTGCTTGGTTTTTTTAACAGTCCACCAGATGGACAAATAAAATATTTTATAAATGATTTTAGTGCATAAAGTTAAGTAAAATAAAATATTTTTTCAAGCTTAAAATAATAAACAAATAATATTCAAACTCCGATTTGGCTTTGAGAATATTTCACATAATTGTTTCACTTTGCTTTGAATTGAACAAGTGGACCTTGGCCCATCTCTAATGGTTAAACAATGTCTTTTTGTTACTTTCATTTGAAATTGATTTTCTTGGGAATTTTGTTAAAATTATATGTTAACATCCTAGAGAAACTTATAAAGGTCCCTGATACATACATTGTAAACTGTTGCCATTTTGTACAGCTTTCCGCACCTGGAGCCTCCGGTGTTTCTTGACGAGGACACTGTGCGGGATTTGTTGACCTGGGACACGCTTGTACCCATTATCGAGGGGGCCATGAGGGCGGCCTCTGACAAGAAGACCGTCTCTGTGGTACAACCTCCACGCACCATAATGCCTGTACCAACCACAGATGGGTATGCACAGTTTCCTAGGGTCATTTACACTTGGGACAACCTCTATCTTTTAATAATACTAATGACTATATTCATACCATTTTGGGAAAGCCACATTTTAAAGTTTTTATATGATTCACATTTAAAAAAAAAGGATTTGAATCATTTGTAGTTTTTCCCCTCCGCATTCAATATCTTTTTGTGTTATGTATTTAAAAAAATTATCACTGCGTCCTACTACCCCTTTTGGTTATATGGAAATGCAATTAATTATGTTAATGTGTTAGAGAAAAAGAATTTGAATGTATAAGAAGTGTATTCGCATCTGCATGGAAGGAGAGTGGAAAACAATCTACAACCGTCTTCACTATCACGAGAGTTATGCGTTTAAAACATGCTAACACTCATGTGGGTCATATTTGATTATAAATGTGTGTTGAACACGTTTTCTATCAGGAAACTTTATCTGAGATGGTTTGTAAGTCTTTAATTGACTTTGAACCACACAAGTTTTTCCTTCTCATAAAGTCAACCTAACTATAAATTAACAATCTTTTAATTCTTTTTTACTGTGGAATGTTTTAGTTTCCTGATGACAATGCCAGGGTTCAGTGGTGGTGACAATGCCTTGGCGTGTAAAGTTGTGACTGCGTTTCCAAAGAACTCTGCCAAGGGCTTGGCCACCATCAACGCTACCATCTTGCTGTTTGACCCAACTACTGGGAGACTTGCCATGGTGAGGTACATGACACTTCTTCAGCAACATTATCTCGAATACATTTTAAAACTAGATAAAAATTCAATCAAACAAACCAAGAATTTATTTTTCAAGTTTCATTAAACTCATTACTGACATTGGATCTAATTTTCATAGAAAGAACCTTAGCTGACAAATAGAAAAGTTCAACTTAGATATATTAATAGTCAATTCATGTGATTTGCAGCTGTCACTTTTGATATGTAGACTATTATCAATATCTATAAATAACAATAATATAGTATTATGTTATCAATGGTGACCACAACAAAATATGTTTGTGTTTTGCAAAAGGCCCTTTTTATGAAACTTAGACTGTAGCATGCATGTTATGAATTAACCAGTTACTAAATGTGTACAAGTGCTCAAAAATTCAGCAAACTTGACAATGTTTTCTGCGGTGTCAGATCATGGAAGCTAATGAGGTGACAGCTTGGAGAACGGCTGCAGCGTCTGTGGTGGCTACCAAACACTTGAGCAGTGATACCAACATTCTGGCCATCTTGGGGTCTGGCATTCAGGCCAAGTCTCATGCTCTGGCCATGGATAACTCTTTCAACTTCAATCAGGTCAGAATTACAGCTTTTGCCATAAGTCATTTTGTAATAATGTACCATGTAAGGTAGCAAAGTCCACCTGGCACTATTCCACAATTGTAAAATTATAAAATTGTGTAATAGTGTACATAGTATTATATTCCAACATAGATCCGAGTATGGAGCCGTAATCTGTCATCAGCGCAGAGCATGTGTGAGTTCTTGAGAGAGTATGGTACGGAAGTGGAGGCCTACGAGAGTGGAGAGGAATGTGTCAAGGACGCTGACGTCATTGTGACAGCTACCTACGCCACATCTCCCATCCTTCGGCTGGCGTGGGTGAAGCCAGGGGTGCACATCAATGGTACAAGGACACACAGCCATACAACTGGCCACTGGCTCATTTTGGTCGGGTTTTATTTGGGATACTCATCAACTCCCCCCCCCCCCCCCAAATATCGAACCGATTTGAAAATATGCTGCCATTCTTTTAATCCAAAAGCATCCTTTTTTAAATCTTCGTGCACCCTTTGACAATACATAACAAATGTTGTACCTTTTAGGATGACATACTTATATCGGTATGTATCAAAATAGTTTATAATCGCCACAACACATTGTGCACTTAAACACTCAGCTTCAAAAATGTTACTTAAAAATAGATTGATACTTATAATACTTATAGCCAAAATGATTGATTGAATGGAATAGTCAAACCTATAACTGCCTATAGTTCACACATGTTTTAGAGACCCTTTGTTTCAATATCTTGGTCACTACTGTTATTCGAATGTGACAATTTAGTTTATTTGTTTTTTAAGCTGGATTACTACCTGTTGCAGATCATGATTAAAAAAGCACCTCTTGTACACTAATTAAGACATTTTAAATCTTAGTAATGAGAAATGTATATACTATGATTATAGGCTTCACAAATGTTTTATAAAAATATTGATGAGGAAATAATGCTTGGTGTGTTTGTGGCCAGCCATTGGAGCAGGGGTGAATCACCACAGCGAGCTGGACGAGCATTTGTACAGACACTCGGTAATCTACACGGACACTATGGCCTCGGCCAAGGTAGAGCTGCAGGGTTTGGCAGAATTTGGTGTCAAGATAGAGGGTGAGATTGGTGACATTGTTGCCGGACAGATCACACCAAACAGGCGAGACATCACGGTGTTCCATTCTCTAGGTGAGACCAACATTATATTGTTTAAAATAGGTGTAAACAAAGTTTCGAAAAAATAGCACGGCTTTGACGATTTGAAAGCCTCGCCAATAAAAATCTACCTTTAGGTTACATCAACTGTTTTCAGCCTGTGGTCCGGTCAGTTTGGGAAATGCCTCTATCCTTCCACCATTCTTTCTTCTTTTATTTATTCCATTCTGCTCCTCTCCATTTTATATGTTCTGTTATCTACTCTTCCCTTCTCTTTCTTGGCCTTCCTTGCATTCATTTTTCTACATTTTTTTCCAGTATTTTCTCTTCCATCCTCATTACATGTCCATACCATCTCAGTCTTGCTTCCTCTACTATCTCATGTACTCTGTACCCCACTCTTTCCTGAATAGCTTCAGCGGAAAGAATAAATTGATAGATTTGGTTTCCCGCCCAAAAACTTTCGGGAAACAACCAATCCCGCTCGAGTCTCGGGAACGGGAAATTTCAGGACATTTTCTCGAGAATTTGGGGTCCTTGCCACCTCTCTTTTTTGTCATTCGTCCCTACCACCTTCGCCTACGACCTTTTTCTCCCTCATAATTTCCCATCCAATGCAGAGTGAAGCCATTCCTGATTTTCTTCATGTTGCTCCCACTCCATTTAGTCTTGCTCAGACCCCCCTCTACTCCCCTTTCATCCATTTTGTCCACAATTCCCCCACTCTTCCAGTCACTGTTCAAATGTTCAGACTGCTTATTTGTGACATTTTACTTTGTTTTCTCGAGTAGCCTATATTTGTTTGTTTTGTTCATCGGTTTACTAAGCCTGTTGTGGACCTTACAATATCTACCCGAGAATAGGCCACACTTATTTCCTAAAAACCGTTTTATAAAACCTATGTGTTGCCTATAATTGCACCCTAAGATCAAATGTTTTACCTTTAAGGTGCAATGGAGGGGGACTAGAGAAAAAGCCAGAGTTTTTGCCTTTTTTATATCAAAATAATTTTTTTCGCTAAAAATAAATCAAAAATCGCTCTAGTAGAAATATAGAATTTTATTTTCTTCACATGGTGACCTCAAAATTTCTTGTGTATCTGTCAAGGGTGCTCTGGAATTTAACGACCCAACTTTTTCTCGTCATTTAAAAAGTTTGACATCTAATGCTACTATGCTCATGACAGATATTCAACATGTGAAGAAAATTAAACTCTATGATTGTACTGGAGTAATATTTGATTTATTTTGCCATAAAAACTGCAAAAACACTGCCCTTTTTTCGTGTTCCCTTCCATCCCACTTTAAGGACTGAATGTAGTTTTATTGAAATAATTTGTTGTCGCCAAAACAGATTGTGCTCTTAGCTGCTTAGCTTCAAAAATGTTACTTAAAAATAACTGGACCTTGATTAATAATTATACAACTTTAAGTCAAAATAGCTGACGAGATGAAAGTCATACTTTCTACAGTGGCTACTATTATTTTTCTCAGTGAATTTTGGTTGCTATTATGCCATTGTGACAAGGATATAGTGCATTTGTTTATTAGTTTTTTTTAAAGGAAAACTCTCTTTTTGATTTATGAGGTATTTTACTATACATATTTGGAAGAAAGTATAGGAAAGGTATGTTCTATCCACCTTTCTTGTATCTCCTTCCAAATATGTTTATCAATTTAGAATATTATAACTGTTTTATTATACTTCACTTTTAAATTTCAACTTTATTTTACAAACTACTGTACCGAATTAACACATTGTAGATCATGATTAGAAAGGCTGTGTTATACACTTTAGGATATTTATGGGAGGATTATTAGCTCTGGTTTTTATTCTTGCTTTTCGACCATCCTTGAATTTTTGTCTTGTAATTATACACATTGCAATCCTTAAATAAATAAACCAAATGCGTAAAGAAAAAATACTCAAATTATAAAGCCATGTTAAAAAGTTGAAAACTATCGAATGTAGAAAGAAAATTCTCTTCGGTTTCTAATAGTAAATTTAATTTCAAATCCTATGGTGTTAGGTTTTAAACTTTCTATATAGTTACTTTGGTTTATATAGTTTTTAATATTTTAATGGATGTTAAGTGTGAGTTTGTCAGGAGAAACACAAGAGCAAGGTGAATGCCATTGGAATGAGATATCTAAGAAGTTTATATGGAAAACCTCGAATGGACAGTCAGTAATGAATGGCTGCTGAAGGAGTGTGGTCTCATGTTAGTTTGGACATGTGTAGAGGAACATTGTCGATCGATCGAGTGACAAAGTAAATATATGCAGGTAGAGTGTGTGGATCAAAAGGAAGTGGTAGACTATGTAAGACGTGGTTACATGTTGTAGATGAATATGTGAACAAGAGAAACGTTAAAAGTTTTTAGAATAATAGAGCTTGAATGGATGTTGTTGAAGTGAAGGAGTAGGGAAGGGTGGCGAAAGTTAGTGAGGATAAATTAAGCATGGAGTTTTTTTTAAAGTTATACTCATTCACAGTAGGAATTACTCTCTGAAAGGTCTTTTTTCCTACCAATATCCTAATATATAATATATTTCTGGTAAGGAAAAAGGCCTTTCAGAAGACAATTCCTACGGTGAATGGACTTTATATCCAAAGTTTCCTGCCTTTTCCATAAGGGAATGGCGTGATAGCTATGTATGTGTTTTTAATTAAACTACATGTTGTCATACAGGCTATAAAATATTTTTACAACAAATTTTTTTTAAGTGTACTAAATAAATTCATACTTTTTGAAGAAATAACACTATTTTCAATAATACTTGGTTATGACTAATGTATTGACTATGTAATATTTGTTCTTTCCAGGGATGGCTGTGGAAGATGCTGTTACAGCAAAACTAGTTTATGATAAATATAGAGTCAATCAGCAATCAGAAGATTTTCCTCAAGCACAGACATGAAGTCATCATTGAACATCGGGATATAATTATACGCTTGACAGAAAACAGGACATAACAAAAACAAACATTTTGTTTTTGGCCGACAGGAAATAATCTTATCAGTGGAACAAATATGGTGTACAAACATTTATTTAAATTAATAAATAAGTTTATTATAAAATTAGAAGCTTCATTTTTTATTTTTGGTATTTAACATACACTTTATGAGCTGACATTATATCAGCACAAGACTTATAGACTTAAAACACATACAACACTCACCCCCAGCACTACCCCCCCCCCCCCCCCCCCTTGCTCTCCACCTCCTATTAATTCGCCACTGTGGAAGGGAAAACTGACCATCTGATCTCATTCATAAGGAAATCAATTCTTACACATTCATATAATTTAAATATACGGGTGGATAGAATTAACACTTTTGCATCGTGTCGGGAAGACTAATACAAATTCTGATATTATGTATTCATTTTTCTTAGCAGAGACCAAAAACAAACTTGTAGATATTTTGTATGAAAAAATATAATATTAATTTTAAATGTGAACACTAAACAAATATTTTATGTGGTATGGAAGGGTTGTCCTTTTGCCCGCAGTTGTAGATGCAGGGAAAGAAACTACTTCCCCCTTAAAAGTCATTTTTACTAGGAAATGAGAGTTTCCATTTTGTTTGTAATATCAAACAGTGCCTAAATAAAATGTAATCAAAATGGTTAGAGCGGATTTTGAGAAAATCAATATTTTCTCTTTTTTCCTATCAGTAAACTACCCTTAATTTTAGAGCTTAATATCTAATTACAAATTTACTTAGGGAAACCCTATAAAAATCCTACATAGCGAGTTTTATCTCGGTCGGTAAAATGGTTTCGGCTCTAGGTCGAGATACAGACAGACAAAGAGACGGCATCGCGAAAAATACTTTTTCAGTTTCAGGTGGTCATGAAACGTTGACATTTATAAAAATCTAGAGTTCAATTCAAGAAAGAATCATGCAAAAATTGAGTTATTTGTTGCTATCTCCTTTACCATTAGTTTTACAGTAAAAAGAGCCATCACCAATATTCAACATAATTAAATAATATACTATACAAATACTAGCAAAAACCAGTGCTATAACACGCTAAAGAAAACAAAATTAGTAGTAAACAAAATATTTAACATGTAATCATGATCCAAATAAATCTCCCCTTACACTCTTCCCCAGGATCAAATTTAAAATTTTCAGAATTTGATGGTTATTTGGAGTGGTCCCTTTACCTTCTTTTAGAATTTCAGTTTTCAACTAACGCCTAAAACTTCCAAATTTTAAAGTTTATTTTATTATATGGAATCATACTTCTACCTTCCTGCCAAATTTAATTTTTTTTTAGAGGAATACCAAATAAAGATATTAAATTTTCAGACTTTTACGGTTACGTTTTATTTATATTAGTTTTGAAAATTTGTTAGTCTCAACCTCTTTCTCCAACTCACTCTTATTGACAAAATAAAGCTTTCATGCAATGCTCGACAGTTAAAAATAACTTAAAATGGGTTTGGTCAAAATAGGATAAGAAACAATGAAGTTAATTACTCTGCAAAAATTTAGATATATTGCCTATTTTGTCAAAATAATGTTGTCATGCATTGTTTGACCTAATTATAAATCGTTTATAATTAGTTTAGTCCAAATCGGCTGGAAACTGATGACAGAGTTTATCACCTGAAAAATGTATGATCACTTTGTATTATTATATATGGGGGGGAGGGGGCTCAAAACGTACAGAAATAATATAAACAACTACATCCCAATGTGGTATAAAACTGAAAGTTGGCAGGAATGTAGAAATACTAAATCAAAATAACTATGAGGGTCTAAACATTTTTAAAATGGGACTCTAGGAAATTGGAGTAAGGGGGGAAAAGTTAAAAAAAAATACTTTTAGGTGTGGTAGAAGAAAAGCTCCATAAAACCAAATAAGTTTTATAATTATAGTTGTTTAAACATGAGTTAAATAAATGATGATGGAGGGGGGAGTAAAATTTCCATAACTAATAGAAAAAAACTACTAACATAACAATTTTGTTGGGTATGGTTGGTCACTTACTATACAATGCTTTCAATTTACTTTTTTTTTTATATATATAGTAAATTTAACTATTTTTTTTTGGTGTTCATTGCAACAATGCCTGCACGTTAAAGAATCACTGTTAACATGGTTGCATACACCATGCATACCTAAAAGATTAAAAGGGGTTTTCTTTTAAGAGCAGTATAAAAAATACTTTGATATGTCAATAAATCATTTTATTATAATATGTGTATAATATTGCCATTGGTGTATTCATCACGGTTAAATTGTTTCTGTTTTTTGATCACACTATCTTCATTCCTTGGATGCTTTCTTCAAGACTCTGCAATTTGAAATACATATAGTTATCAAATTGTTATTTTCAGATTACTGTATATGCATTATGTACTAATTAGACTGGGGTGCTAGGGATATGGTTAAATTTAGAGGAAAATCACCCACGTTTCATTGTAGGGAGAGTGGAAAAACATTTCAGGAAACCTACCACCAATACACCCAGCTGGGATTCGATCTTCGACTTCTCTGTCATCAGCAACCCAGTGTATCGCAAGAGTAACTCCTTATACCATTCACCAATGGAGCCGGTGTTATCAAAATTACATTTTCATTTGTTGAGAACATTCAAGACTAGTAAGAGGGAATGTAAAATTAGTAATCAGCCCTACCCCAAAATTAGAGGAAAATGAAAAAGTTAGAGAATGACAGGACATATTAATCCAGACTGGTTCTGTCTTCTGTTCTCCTCTTTCAAAGTTTACTTAATATTTGTTTATCCTGCTTCGGTGGGTGTAGGGTCTAATGCGCTACTCTCACAACAGACAATACTGCCAATGACAAGGATATCAAGGTTCTAATCTCAGTCGGGTGTACTGAGGGTGGTTTTTCAGAAATGGTTTACCCATCTCCCTCCACAGAGATGCAGTTACACTTCATATAAATATAACCTTCATAATCCCTAAAACCATTAGAGTAGTTAGTACATAGGCACATACCCAAACAGGTAGTAAAACACAGCAAGCTAAAAACTAATCTTTTGTTTACATTATATCCTACAAACACTATAACATGTTTGAAACTTTAAAAACTTTAAATATTCACTAGCATCAACTTTGACTCAAAATTAAAATGTTTCAATTAAAAATACACTTTGTGTCCAATTTTTGTCATTTTGTGCTGTTATTTACATCACAAATTAATGTTCACCCGACAAAAATTTAAAATAATTAAATATACTGCTGTAATAATAACTAATCAGCTTAAGAAAGAAAATGTTAAAAATGTTTGCATTGTAACATTTTGTAAATTATATGTGATTCCCAAAGTTACAGCTTTTTAAATATTTGAACTTTGGTAATATTTCATATTATCTGATTCAACATTGCACAAACCTAATTACAAGAATGTTATAAATAACTTGAAATAACCACACCAATATTAGACTGAACAATATGTAGCTGTCAACCATTTACATATGTCTGTGTTTTTTTTTGTATTTCTTAATATGAAAAAGGAATATTTCCGAAAATTTAAAACTTTTGTGGCGCTGTGAAAGTGATCAGCAGATACAAATGTGAAGAATCAAAGTCCTGACATAAATAATCTTCCTTCCATATCATATTACAGTAGTACACTGTTCTATACACTAATATAACATTATCTTATACTAAAATCTAAACTGTTCAAAAAATTAATTGTGTTAAACTTAAGTTTCCAATTATATGGCAAAGTACTGCATTCTTTATTAGAAATCCAAACTACTGTATTCTTTCAATTCTTAGAGACACTTTTATTTTTTCTATTTAAACGTCTTTAAAAATGAGGCGCATCTTAGAATCAGTTTTTTTTATCAACCTACGCTCTTGGTAGCTCAGAAGACGATATATTATGGGGTAGTGAAGATGTATACAGCTCAGAAGAATCAGACTGATAATGATTCAGAAAGAAGAACTTAATAACTTATATACTGATGTATATATAAGGTTGTTAGTAAATAGAATTCTGTAATAACAATATTTCTTAAATATAGGGTAGTTAAGTGTTTGATTTTTTTATATTTTTTATATTCTTATAATTGATAGTGATTTAGAATCGAAGAGATAGGGTAATATGAAAATTGGTGACAGGAAGGAAGGAAAGACAGGTTTTACTTTCCAACCCTGGAGTTGGGGGAAATACAACAGTGAAAATCTCAAAATGTTATGAGGAGAGGAGAACAGTGACAGCGCCCCAAGTGTTGGTGATAAGATACTCACACGCAAGTCCCAGATGACTAGTTGGCCATCGAGCCCGCTGGTGCTGACTTTGGAGGCTGCCCCTTTGGTCCCCTCATACAGGCACAAGGAGGTGATGGCATTTTGGTGCACTGTCTCCAATGTGGTGTCATTGATCTCGATACGGGCCTGACGATCCAAGGACTGGAACTTGCGCATCGCACTGCAACCAGAACACACAAATTGCATGTCCAGACACATCCACCCCCCACTCACCAGAAAAACACCAGCAAGGATTGAGGCATGCCGATGAAATAAACATCACAACTAGACATCATATTCTGAAAATTGAAAAATGACACCTGGACAAGGGAGTCGAACCCGAGACCTTTGGCTTAGTAGGTCAATGCTCTAGCCACTGAGCTATCCAGGAGTTGTCCCATGCCCAGGGTCATTCCTCACTCATATTTTAAGGTAGAGCCTATGGTGGACGTGCAGAAATTGTCGGCTACAAATATGTGATTTTATTATGATCACGAGTTATCAGATAACACAGCCACCTTCTACTCGGTAGTTGGCTTAATGATGCTTAATATGATATCTCGATTCTCCATCTAGATACCATAACATAAAAATTTAAAAATGACACCTTCTATCCACCTTTCCTATAGCTTCTTCCAAATATAAAACAATTACCTCATAAAGCGAACAGAGGTTTTCCCTATAGAGATATAGTCCCAGTTTATTGTGAAAGAGATGCCTTCGCACCGTGTGGGCACCAAAGCGAGTAACATTGCTCTACTAATCAGTTACCCAAGCTCACTATTGATTATTTACATACAGACTAGTATACTCGTCTATTACATGTTAGCCATCAGAAGCGTTACCTCAGTCCTCCAGCCTCTTTCTTCTGAGACATGTCCAGCTTAGAGTTGAGGTAGAGTTGCCCTGCTTCGTTCACAGAGTACAGCATTGGGCAGCAACTGTGGCCCTATGAGAGAATACAGGTTAGTCAGGTTGTTTTATCCAAGTGAACGCTGACCAACCCACTCATTGCATGCATGTGCTTGGAGCCGATATTAATACAACAGTATAAGGGGGAAGGTGGGTGTTTAGTATGTGTTAGGGGTAACCAAAGCTTCAAAAACTTTGATTTTTCTTTGAATATTAGTTCGCTTGGACTTTGATTCGAGAGTAAATTTCTGGATTCAACAATTATGAAGATTCTCCATAAAACTATCTCAAATTAAAATACAAACATTTGTTTATTTTTAGAAAAAATCCTTTGTTATTTACTTCACAGATTAGTGTTTATGTAAACAAAAAAAAAACTGAAATAATTAGGGGTCTGCGAGCTTGGGTTTTTACATTCGAGTCGAACTCAAGTCAAATATTTCTAAAAGCTCCCAAGTTTGAATTGAGTATTTCTAAAAGCTCCTTAGTTTGAGTCGAGTTTGAGTATAGGCCTATTCATAATTTTAAAATGTTAAAAAGTATATTAAAGCACATGTTCTTAAAATACGAATGACAATCATTTTTATCAACAGTAAATAATTTTGAAAAAAAAGTTAATCAACGGAAATATCAGTTTTTAAATTAGAAATAAACTTATAAACACAATTTAAAAAACAAGAACACTCAAATAAAAATCTAATAAAAATACGAATAATTAAAATGGTTTCAACACTAATGTCTTTAAGCACATTTAATGCCAGGCCTCCACCGTGGTTCGGATTCCACGTTAAACTGTAGGTCCTCCATTTCATCGCACAATCATTCTACCATTACACATAAGCATACGTGTGTATAACGCAAACAGGTAGTAAGACGAGGTACTAATAATAATAATAATTTAAGGACATAAAAATTACACTAACAATTATAAAACAAAGTTAATAAAATGAATAATTAAATGATGGCTTGGAAATGTATAACAAGACAGTGTAAAACACTGTACAGTGATGTGTAGGTGATAGTGAAGGAAGCCAACCTGAAAGAATAGTTAGGTTAGGCCTAGATAAGAACAAACACAATTCTTTCTTTCCTCATGTCTTCATCAACTTTCACACTTTCCACTTCTTTAAGACTTTTCACAGTTGCACATTAGTTTGAATTTTTGGGAATATTACTTTTTCATTGATGTCTTTTCATATAAAAAATAAATATTTCCGAAAATTCAAAACAATGTGCAACTGTGGAAGTTTGAAGAAGTGGAAAGTGTAAAAGTGTTGAAAGAAAATAGAGAAGTGTGTTTGTTTATATCTAGACCTAACCTAACTATCCTTTCAGGTTGGCTTCTTCAACTATCACTTTATATTATTGTAGAGTGTTTCTACGCTGTCTTGAATAAAAGTTAATACAATTGACGTTTTAATAAGCTAATATTTCCCCAAAATATGTTACATTAACTTTATTTACCCTATAAGAAAACGTAAGAATCATAACAATTAGAAATTTGAAGTATTCCTTAGTGTGATTGTGTATTATCACACCTTCTGTTCCATTTCTATTCCTCTATGCACAGTTGCATATGCGCATTGTACAGGCTCTCGTTAAACATCATTTTATTGAGAAATTGACTTCAATTTAATTTTTAATGTCTATAAAAGTTTATGCTGATGTTTTAAAATTAAAAATAATATTTCCAGCAAACAACATGAAATAGTAAGTGCTTTTTATAATATAAATGCGGCAAGTTTGGTAAAACATGTATTTCAATAAATAAGATTAACTTTGATTTTAAACAGGTTAACCAACATAATTCTATAACTAAATAGTAACTAAACTAGAGCTAGTTTTTTGTAGCTAAACACATTAATACGAGTTTTAAATATCTTTAGTTTGAAAACATGTAATATAAGATATTTTTGATATTACATTTTTGATTTAAAATAAATTATTTTAGATAGGGACCAGGTCAAAATAATAAAAAGAATTATTCAATTATTTAGTAATCTTCTTGGCTATTTTTATTTTCATTGCATTGTCATGGCAATACAAGTGAACAACTTCTAGCAAGTATAATTCAAAATGGACGACAATATCGAATAAATTTAACAGTCGAAAGTAGTTTTAAAGCTCTATTAAATCTTTCAATCTCGATCTTAATCGACAAGCTTGATTTCGAGTTCGAAATCCGAGTCCTCGCAGAGCCCTAGAAATTATTGTAAAGTACATTTTGTTATAGTAATTTAATTTGTCATTTTAAGACAAAAATATTAATTATTTTAATACATAGCATTTTGTAAATTATATTTAATACCTAGATTTACTGAACTAAGCATAGTATATTTTTATATATTAAACATTTCTTTTAGATATTCAAACTTAATTTCAGCTTCGGGAATATCTTATATTATTGGATTTGACTTCATCTTTAATTGAAAATGTGGCTTTAGCACACTCCTAGTATGTATAAAATAAAGTGTATTAAGTTATTAATAAATAATTTATAGTTGGGTTGAATCCACTATTTTACCAATCTGAATAGTTTTAAACTATTTTATCTTGTTTAGTTATATATATACATACACAGTTTGATAATTTTAAATTCAATATTGTATACAACATTTCAATTTGACTTCTGTTATAAATAGAAGACTTGTATGCACTTGTTTAATGATGAATTGGCCAATACGCAACCACCAGCAAATGTGATTATCTAGAGATGAATGTACCAACCTCACCACTGAGTCAACTCACCGCGGCCACGAAGGAGTTGTTCCCGACCCACACACAACTCAGGAAAGGGAGGAACTCCGTTTTCAATCGGGTGACAGACGACTGTCTGTTGGCGTCTGCCACCGAGACGGAAGAGTCATGGCCCACCCAGCACAAGCGGTTGCCATCGCCGGAGAATGCCACACTGTGCACCCAGCCCCCTGCGGGGACACAGCACCAAGACCAGAGGTACAATACGTTCAGTATTATAATGATTAGAGATAGGCAGAGTTTAAAACTAATACAACATTAGAGGGTAGCTCTACCATAGTGATACTTCTCTTGTCTAAGTTGTGAGTGAAGTTTCAGAAACTTCAACTTGACTTTGTGTACCTAGTCACCTTCTCCAGTCTTCACTTTCATCTTGTTTCTATGGGTTGGTACACACAAGTCAGGGAGTGTGGTATAGCATCAAAAAGAACTCATCGGGGGTTTTAGATACTGGTGGGAGTGAGGAATTTAGGCTAATAAAAAAATTATATGTTACTGAGGTTTAAGTTATATTTTGTATTTAGATATAGTAGATGATATTACAGATCAAATAGTGCACTTTACTCATCACAATTTATACTTTGGCCACCAAGCTAGTGGTTGATGCTATATAAAGAAAATGTTACGCTAAACTTTACTACATTGGCTAAGATGCTAAGGTATCTCGTCAAAATGATTATACATTAGAGTCTCAATAATTCGACCTAAGCAAGACCGAGAGGTGGTCGAATTACCAAAATGTCAGATAGTACGAAAACAAGTGTGGCTGGGGAGGGGAAGGAGGGGGTGTAGCGAAACAAATCTAAATACTGTAAATAGAAGTGAAGAATAGGTATGAAATAAGGTTTGTTTGTAATTATTCTTTTTAAGGTTTGAACTTTTCTTCAATTGAAAGAAAAACTTTTTTTCTCATACAATAGTATGGGTGCGCGTGCAGCACACACTCACTGGCAGACAAAGCAGTGATGGGAGTGGAAACAATAGTATGGGTGTGCGTGCAGCACAGCAGTGCGTGACTCACTCACTAACCAGGAAATGATAGTAGTGGGAAATAATATGCATGGCATACTGCACAACAATGTAAATTGCACATCATGAGGATAGGCCGGATTAAACAGAATGTCGGATTATCGAGACTCTGCTGTACTTTTGACCAGAACATGTGGCACGTCCTACTCGTCCGAGTGCTATTCGTGAAGTGTGTGCAACCAACGTTTCTTTCTCCCACTATTATCAAAAGACCAGATGCTAAAAGCTACAGGCTGATTGGCCGGCGAGTTAGTGCCAACCCTCACATCTTTGCTGTGAAGCCGAAGCACAATCGTTTTAATTGAAAAGAAGTAAATTTTGATGAATTTCTAAGAATTAAAATAATAGATTTAAAAGGTAAAAGCCTAAAATTGAAGTTAAAGAGTTGAAATTTAGAATATATGTTGCTCACAACTTTGATTATGGTTTGGGCTACTTACAATTAGTGTTAAATCCTACACTTGAAACATTTTAACCGAATAATTGGGTAGTGACAAATGCAGATTAAATTAGGCCTAGGAAAGACTAATAAATAGTAGAGCCTGAAGGCTATTTATATTACAATAGGCCTAATTGGTTGGATAAAAATAATATACAATAAACATGATATTCATGGTTTATTGATAATGAAAACTTAATTTCTAACAACCTTGAGGGGGAAGAATTTTGTAAAATGAAATAGAGTATTGGGAAAAAGTTTAAGATCACCCTTACAATAGTGAAAATACTAACTAATTTGTTTACTGGTCTTAAACTTTTTCTTTATTAACTCTCTCCTAATTTTATGATAATATACATTAGAAATGAAAAGATTTTTGTGATAATAAAGTTACTGTAGCTCAAACAGTTAAGAAGTTTAGAATTCTTTTTAATATTAAGGTGCACAACCAAAACATGCACATTAAAAAAAAAATTATAGTTAAAAAATGGGTGGACATAGAGCTATGGTTTTTGGTCTCCAAAAAGT
This sequence comes from Timema cristinae, assembly GCA_039000515.1. Classification (NCBI taxonomy): domain Eukaryota; kingdom Metazoa; phylum Arthropoda; class Insecta; order Phasmatodea; family Timematidae; genus Timema; species Timema cristinae. Next base: position 18,050,389 of record JBCFYV010003508.1, on the reverse strand, counting down.
GTTGACACAAGGCTTAAAAATAAAAAAAACTTGATTTTTTTTTACCAAATTAGTACTTAAACTTTTAAGTGGCCTAATTTTTTTTAATCAAGAGAAAAAGTGTTGATTTTTTAAGATGTTATTAGCTACATTTAAAATTACTTATTTTTACTTAGTCCTGGCATTATGTTATAACTTTCTCTATGGAAGTGGGTTGGCACACCTGTTTCATCATTCCTCCAATCAGTTGATTATAATGTGATCATTTTGAGGTCATTGTACGCATTTTGTGTTTGTGAGTCAAGATGGGGAAAAAATTTGTATCAGTCCAAATTAAGTGGCAAATCATTGGTTTAATGAAGGTTGGACAATCATAAAGACAAATTGTTGATACTGTTGGCGTGTCTAAAACATGTGTGCAACAAACAATCAAGCAATATCTCCAAGACAAGACTGCAGGCTGCCGCAGCTTTGTAAAAAATGATAGATATGCTAGCTGCAGTGAGCTTCTCAGGGAACAGTCTTCCTGTGATAATATTAACATAGCTGAGCGAACTGTGTACAACGGTTTAAATGAAGCAGGCCTAGGTTCCTATTTTGCATTTGCAAAGCTCTGTTAAATGAGAAACATAAAATAATAATATTTAGCACCGCGTCTTACTACCCGTTCGGGTTATACGCTTTAAGTACTAATTACACTAATGGATTAGGAATTAAGAAGGTTGAATTAGAGGAAGTGAACCCGCATTTGCGTGGAGGGAGAGTGGAAAACCATTTAGGAAAAACCACCCCCAGTTCACCCGACCAAGATTCGAACCTCAATCTCCCCGTCCTCAGCAGTCGAGCTCAAACGACAAGCATGTTAGCCAACTACGCCACCGAGGCGGGTGAGAAACATAAAAAAACACTTCAGTTTTGCAAGGAACGTTTAGGGCTTAAAGAAGATTGGGAGAGAGTAATTTTTTCAGATGAGTGCCGCTTTGAACTATTTCCTCGACATAAGGTTAGGGTTCGCAGGACAACAGAAATATTTCTGCCGGCCTGTGTCGTCCCTGCAGTCCAACAAGGTGGTGATGCAATCATCACTTCAGAGGGGCCTGGAGACTGTAAGGTTGTGAATGGTGCTATGGAAAGTGACAAACATTGTGAAACTATGGTTGCTTCAGAACATAGAGTCCTTGAGGAAAATTACATCTACCAACAGGATAACGCCCCATGCCACCGGTACAAGGCAACAAGGACATGGTATCAACCCAGGACGTTGAACTGCTTTCCTGGCCACCACGTGGTCCAGACCTCAACCCAATTGAAAATCTATGGAACACCGTGGCATATCGATTGGCAAAGCAGAAACCCAAAAACGGAACAGAACTGAGACTGGAAGTCCAAAGCCTATGGAAAAAAGTGACGCGGGAAGAATGTAGGAAGCTTATCCACTCCATGCCTGACAGGACCAGAACATGCTACAAGGATAGAGGGGGTCCTATTGACTACTAGAAATGGATATGTAAACCCATTTTTTCTTTTGTAAACTGCTGAGTCCTATTGATTACTAAACATTATAATGCAACCCAAACCATTTTTTGTGTTATTCTGAGTAAATAAAATAAAAATATTTTAATGTGGAAAAATTGTGTTTTCAATGGGTGGTCTTAAACTTGTTTCCGATATTGTATCAACTGTTTATAAATGTTCATGAACATTATAACTGCTGGGCACTAGCAAGCTTATTAAATAAACAATGAATTTATGTATTTCAAGAATGGTATTGAATAATTAACAAATTAACAATGGAAAACAAATATATCAAACATTAAATGGTCAAGAACTAAGAGCCTAAAACCTTAACCACTTTACATTTGAGAAAATAATATCTTTGAGTTCTACTTAACTCCCAAAAAAATTCTGGAATAGACAAAAAAGCTTCACCAATAAAAATATTGAGAGCTATAGTACTAAATTTATGATCATTCTGAGCCGATATGCATCCCAAATTAATATTAAAGTGGCAAATCTGAAGTAAGTGAATTAAATGCTGCGATGATAATTTGATTTATCAGATTAGAATGAAAAATTTAATATCAATAAAATATAGTGTAAAATATCTTTACGTTTCTCTGATATGAGTTTTAATCAATTCACTGCATAACATTCCGCACTACCTTATGTGCTACGTAGTAAGTGTGGCATTGTGTTGAAGTGAACATGATCTTTGATGGTGTACCCCATCATTGGAAAGCATTCCTAGTCTCACACTAGTGTTTGAACCTGAAGTGTACCCATCAGTGGAAAGCATTCCTAGTCTCACACTAGTGTTTGAACCTGAAGTGTACCCCATCAGTGGAAAGCAGTCCTAGTCTCACACTAGTGTGTGAACCTGAAGTGTACCCCATCAGTGGAAAGCAGTCCTAGTCACACTAGTGTTTGAACCTGAAGTGTACCCCATCAGTGGAAAGCATTCCTAGTCTCACACTAGTGTTTGAACCTGAAGTGTACCCCATCAGTGGAAAGCAGTCCTAGTCTCACACTAGTGTTTGAACCTGAAGTGTACCCCATCAGTGGAAAGCAGTCCTAGTCTCACACTAGTGTTTGAACCTGAAGTGTACCCCATCAGTGGAAAGCAGTCCTAGTCTCACACTAGTGTGTGAACCTGAAGTGTACCCCATCAGTGGAAAGCAGTCCTAGTCTCACACTAGTGTTTGAACCTGAAGTGTACCCCATCAGTGGAAAGCAGTCCTAGTCTCACACTAGTGTTTGAACCTGAAGTGTACCCCATCAGTGGAAAGCATTCCTAGTCTCACACTAGTGTTTGAACCTGAAGTGTACCCCATCAGTGGAAAGCAGTCCTAGTCTCACACTAGTGTGTGAACCTGAAGTGTACCCCATCAGTGGAAAGCATTCCTAGTCTCACACTAGTGTTTGAACCTGAAGTGTACCCCATCAGTGGAAAGCAGTCCTAGTCTCACACTAGTGTGTGAACCTGAAGTGTACCCATCAGTGGAAAGCAGTCCTAGTCTCACACTAGTGTTTGAACCTGAAGTGTACCCATCAGTGGAAAGCATTCCTAGTCTCACACTAGTGTTTGAACCTGAAGTGTACCCCATCAGTGGAAAGCAGTCCTAGTCTCACACTAGTGTGTGAACCTGAAGTGTACCCATCAGTGGAAAGCAGTCCTAGTCTCACACTAGTGTGTGAACCTACCTCCATTAGTGGAGTTGGGAAACTCTGCCAACATGACACCCATGGACATCTTCATGCCCCATGGAGAGGGCTGGGGCATTTCTTCAATGGCCTTGATGAACGCCGAAAAGATGCGAACCTGAAACAAACATTTTAGTAGCAATTCTAACTTTGTGTACCATGGCAAGGATAGTGTCAGCAATATGGAGGTAATTTCTGTGTCCAATATCATATACAGTCCGATCTATTGCGAATGTAACGTCTCAGACCATTTGACACCAAGGCAGTTAATATATATTACCAACAACTATATAATATTAATACAGGAGGAAGAATGGTGGAAGTACATAAGGAAATGAGTGGTATTTTACTAACCGGACCTGGCCACAGGCTGGAAACAGTTCATGAGTATGATATAATATCAATTCAATATATTGTATTTCTTTGTAAGACACACCTTCATTTTTCAGTATCATGAGCAGAAAAAAACTTTAACTCAAAGGAAATAAATTAGAATTAAAAGCTAAAATACCCTTTTAGTTATCTAAGAAATATTTTTTATCATAGAATTTAATTTACTAACAACAAAAGTAACTTATCCATCAGTAGATACGTTATTCAACTCTTCTTTTTTAATTAATATTAGAGTCTACTTCATATTCAAAGTTTGGCTATTCTGAGCTGTCTTTATCTACATCTAAATCAATATCAGAGTCTACGTCATATTCAAAGTCTGGTTATTCTGAGCCGTCTTTATCTTCACTATTCCATAATATATAATTTTTTGTGTCATCAAAAGCATTGGTCAAAAAATAACTGTGATTCTAGGACACACCTTGTTTTTAAATATATTTAAATGGGGAAAAAAGTGCATCTTAGAATCAGATTAATACGGTATATAAACTATTATTGGAGTGTGGACGGTTCACCTTGAAGTCGGTTGCTCCAGCCACCAGGAGCACGTTATTGGGGTGCCAGTCGATAGTTGTGATGGTCGAACGGATGGGTTTCTTGATGTGCTTTGACACCCACCAGTCATTCTCACTTTCAAAGTAACAGACGGAGATGAGGCGCGCACCGCAACCCACTGCAAATTTGTTTTCTGCGCAAACACAAAGTGTTGTTGGCAACATTTATAAAAATAATAATTTTGAGGCAGTTGTCAAGAAAAATTAATGTAATTAATACACACATTAGTAGCAGCAAAATCTAAGATGCTGACCATGGAATAGACTAAACTGCCAATGACAGGGAGATTGGGGTTATAATATTGTTTGGGTGTACACAGGTTGTTTTATATTTGATTATTTACCCCTCTCCTTGCATGCTAGTGTGGGTAAATTTCTCTAAATGGTCCTTAAATCATAACCCATTAGCATAAATATCCAGCTAGCCCAAGCATGTATTAAGGTGCACAAAAACAAAAAATATAATAATTCATAAAATAATTATTAATGTCTTCATACGTTATTAAAAATGCAGCTTCGTTTTTCTGAGTTAAAGAAAATAGAAGACAGCGTTTCTTATATGGCAAAGGTGTATAAAGTTGGCTGCACAGATAATGTGCCTGACTTGTTAGGATAAAGTACAATCCTCAATAGCTATACAAAGTTTATTTCTCATTGAGTGGTTTACCAGGAGAATGCCAGACCAGATTTTTTAATTTCTTGCTAGGATTCCCTTAACAATGAATTAGTCTGTTAGTAATCTTAAATATAGCAGGCAAACTACAGTCGGTGTGTGTGTGTGTGTGTGTGTATATATTATTTTTAACACCGCATCTCACTAATCATTCAGGTTTTAGCGTATGTACAAATAATAATTTCTTAGGGATGAGAAAGGTTGGATTTAGAAGAAGGGTAACATCATTTGCATGAAGATAGAGTGGAAAACTATTATGGAAAAACCTCCCTCAGTACACCCAACCGAGATCGAACCCTGCTCTCCCATTATCGGCAGTTTAGCCTATTGTGAGAGTGACACCTTAGGCCACACTGTTACTGAACCAGGTTATAGGTGCATAGATATAGTAAAGTAAAGACTAAACTAATTTCTAGCTGATAGTTCTCGTGAAAGTTGATGGTTTGCCGTACTGACCAAGTGGTGACCATTTCACACAAGTGGCTGCACGGTTGATACGAAGGAGCACCAGAGTCGGCTTCCACTTGTGGTCGTCCCCTAGGCTCCACACATACGCATTGCGATCCTACATGACAAAACAATATCATCAGATAGTACCCAACAGTTCAGAAACAGTAAAACAGCAATTCTGTGAGTTGCAGGCAACTTACGACGGCACAGGTGACGATGCGGTTGGTCTTGGGAGCCCAGTCTATACTCGTGACACGCAGGTCGTGCTGGTTAAGTACATCCAGCAGTTTCCAGTCATTGTCCGAACGTTGGTAGATGTGGACCTCATGGTTGTTGGGTGAAAGAGCCACCTCTTAAACACAAAATTGTGTTTGTTAGTTGGGCGCTTACAATTCTAGAACACGCTACCAGGATCTTGGCCGCATTTGTGATTTTATTTAAAATGAATTATCAAAACGATGTTGAATTTAAAATATATAAGTTAAATTTTTCAAAAATTGTTTTGTCTAATCTGGAGCATTTAAAGGGTAAGCAATATTTTTCAAATACAAAATTTTCAATATTTTTTTAGACATTTTAGAGCTAAATATTTAGAGGAATGGTATTCAATTTTTCATAAAATTGCTTGTTGTTAAGTCCTGTCATTACTATTTAGAATAAGATGAATTTACCTTTAGTATGTGGAAATGTATGATTATTTCCCACATAAAATGTTTCAGGGAGAGGGGTGGGGTGGGGTTAAGATTTGTTTGAACCAACGTGCATAGTTTTTAGTTTGATTTTTATTCTATGAAAAAGCTAACAATCTAATGCTTGAAGAATAGTGTCCCAAATTCACAAATATTCCAGATTTTTTTTATTTTTCTAAAGACTCCTTGCAATTTCTCATATTTTTCCAAATCCAAACACATTCCCTGTGGTTTTTCTGGCTTTCCAGGTGTTTGGCAATCTTGTTTAACAAACAACTGAATGTTACTGTTGAGATTCAGGTTTACTGGGGACTTCAAGGTGGGACAAGGTCTCTCTACTACAATTAGGAAGTCCTAGGTTTTAGTAAAGTGACTGTGTTAGGTAACATACTTTACAGGCTTTTCTTACTGGTGCCATAGTTTAAAAATTACAAATTAGTTTTTTCTAACCCTGCCGAACTGTTTGGACAATTCAGTCATGGATATTGATTAGTGTTGCGATTTTGTTTTATTTGATGATTTCGTTACTCACGAGTTCTATCCTTGTTCCATGCATGACAGGTGATGGGATTCACTCCAAAACTATGCCGTTCAGTCATTGCTAGAATGCCAACAAAAACATGCAACTATTTAGTAAACTCAAGGTTAACTCAGCTCAGACCAGGTTTTAGTAATAGCAGTGAAACCATTAAATCCTTCAATATATACATATATAAAAGCTATAGTAAAGATTGAACTCAAATTTTTAGTTAAAATCCGTTTTAAAGTGTTCTAATAGGCCTCTACTACTCAATGGTAGCTCAACCCGATATAACTAGGCTATAGGACCAAACCCCATACCATTAATTTATCATTTAACTGAATGTATTTACATGAAGACATTATAACAAAAAACAACAACATTTAGTTACTGTTTCTATTTTCCATGGCAGCTTACCGGTAGGAAGTGTTTTTAAATCACGACTTACCACCAGTATAGGTTATACATAGGCCTGTGTACACAATCATGTTAAAGATGAGTAAGGTCAAATTTAGAGGAAGTGTGCCACATTTGCATGAAAATAGCGAATGAAAAATCATTCAGGAAAAACTAGACTCAGTACACCCTACCAGGATTCGAACCCGGATCTCCCTGTCGTTGGTAGTCCAGTCTATTGCGAAATCAATGCCTTACACCAAGAGGTTACTAAAGTAGGAATATTAAAAGTTATTTATTTATTTAAGTTGTGGTATAGTACTGACGGGCCACATTGAACTATAATGGAGTAGTAGCACACAGAAAAATATTGAAACAAACTATTTCTTGTTTTGCTTCTCTCATCACCTAATCTTCATGCATGCGCCCATACCCGTTTCTAGCATCCACCTCTCCGAGCGCTGTAGCTCCTAGACATGATTGGTTGACCCCACCTTTTCTACCATCTTAACCTGGTGTCAATCAGGGAGCCTATTTAACATCATGTATCGTCTAAAAGAGACACAGAACAATATTCAATGTTCAACTGAGCAGACTAATAACTTTATCTTTTCTTCGTGTAAACCAATTGCGGCAAGAAGTATCTGGCCAGGACACTATGGTGTTGAATGCAGCCATGACAAGGGTCTCAGCCAGGTAGCATCCCGCCATTTCGAAGAAATCTATCTTAAGTAACTACGCGGCCTGTCTACTCTGTTTGGGCAGATGGTCCATTTATCAACTCAATAGGATTGGAATCCCCCCAGGATTATTGAATTATTTCAACTAGTCATGTCTTAGACTGTGATTTGTTTACACTAATCATGAGGTTGACTATATTCCGATATGTAGTGATGAGTCGCTTAACTCTGCCGCGTACATATAATAGGTTTAAATTGTAATTGATATTTGCTAGCTCTATATGACCAGGTGTGCCTATTGCTAGATTGCTGGGCATTTAGTTCATTATAAACATAACTTGTTTGTAGTGGTTGTGTATGCCTTGTAGGTTCAGTTTCACTGTTTGGCTTCAAGCCGTGTCATGAGTCGGCTAGAGCAATTTGACTAAACAGTTAATTGTATTATGTGTAGACACAGTTTACTTATATTGAATACCCCTCTGATGGCTTAACCATTATTTAATTGTCGCTTAACAACTTCTTGTTGATCTGGTTATTGTATACTATGCTAAGTCGCTCTAAAGTAGTTATTTTTGTTAGGATACGACTTTCTATCAGCTTTTACTGGGGGAACGTCAATACAAGCTAGTTGGGAGTTTGTAATTAGCAGTTCATGGCCTAATAAGGCCTCTAGCCCCACTCATTGGTCTCATATTCTCTTTGTTGTTTACATTCCTTTTTACTAGTCATGACATAATACTCTTTTACAAGTCTGTATTTATTACGCCTGAGACGGGTTCCTTAAGATTCCCCTAGTGTAAGGGATATCGTATGCAGCCCCAACTAATGGTCTTGATGTTTACGAAGTTTGTAAACCAAAGTATAGGAGCTAGCCTAGTTCCCAGAAAATGTATTTATGCGGGACACCTAGAGCTATATGAGGTATCTTTGGTAATAATATACCTTTATGACTATTTTCTGCCTTGCCTTTTGTAGCATTGAACTAAACAAGCTGAGTGATAGGTACCAGTTTAAAACCACTGAAACTGCAGGTGCTCTTGATCCTCTTGTTATAGAGTTTCATTACTCAAAGTAGACAGCCTAACCTTGCTTACGAGACTAATGCTAGTTTTATCTCATAAAGCTCTATTATTATTATTATTATTATTATTATTATTATTATTATTATTATTATTATTATTAGCACCGCGTCTTACTACCCATTCGGGTTATACGCACTTACGCTAATGTGTAATGGTAGGGTGATTGTGAGATGAAATGGAGGACCTACAGTTTAACGTGGAATCCGAACCACGGTGGAGGCCTGGCATTCCCCACATTCACAAGATGTCTTGTCAGAGGTGAAGGAAGGGTTTGGTAATCAGATAAATCTGTGCCGGGACCGAGGATTGAACCCCGGCCGCCAGCATAGAAGTCTGACACCTTACCCCTAGAACACCAGGTCACCATTATTATTATTATTATTATTATTATTATTAGCAGCAGCACCACGTCTTACTACCCGTTCGGGTTATACGTACTTACGCTAATGTGTAATGGTAGGATGATTGTGAGATGAAATGGAGGACCTAAAGTTTAACGTGGAATCCGAACCACGGTGGAGGCCTGGCACTCCCCACATTCACAAGATGTCTTGTCAGAGGTGAAGGAAGGGTTTAGTAATCAGATAAATCTGTGCCGGGACCGAGGATTGAACCCCGGACCCCAGCACAGAAGTCAGACACCTTACCTCTAGACCGCCAGGTCACCATAAAGCTCTATTAAAATGTGGTAACTAAATAAGGCATTTTGTAACCTGCCTGATATATTACTCTTCATAATTTATCTTTTTATTTTGTTGTTTAGTCAGATAAAGCACCACGACACACATTTATGAGAATCATTGTTTACATGTAACATATTATTAACTATTTAATAAATTGTTGTGTGCCTTGTACTTGTTCTTTCTATCATTATGTAGCCCCCTCACATAAAGGAGGTTTCATAGTTTCTTGTTGTACAAGTAGATAGACGTACATGAAATTAAACACACAACCACACTCAAGGCTAAATATCATCTCGTGTCAGGAAAATTGGTTTATTTTATTTCTTGGGAAAGTGAGGTATGTAATGTGCATTCTTTAAACCAGACTCACTGTATCAGAACATTACTTATAGACTTGACTTAATTTTAGAGCACTAGTGTGGGGTTTAAATTCCTGCTTAGGAGATATCACGAAAATTTCATCATGTTAGGGACGCTTTTTCTATAATAATAAAATAAATAAATGTTTTGTTATTATTAATACTTACAAAAAAAGATAAGAAGGTACTAACATAATTTGAAATTATTATGAGAGTTATAAAATAAATATTTTATCTTCGTCCACAAAACCGTTTGCCTATATTAAGACAGTAAAAGCCCCCACACAGACTCCATATCTGTAGGTTCGTAGTCCGTACTCCATGTTCCTGGTCCATAAGAAATTCTACTCGCGATTACAGAGTCAATATCCGTAATCATGTGACCGTTTCAACCATTGAAATAGTAAGAGACTTCGCCCAACCAAAGAATTCGAAAGAAAATCGTCTACAGCAAGGAGTGAGAGTCAAGCAGTCAGCTGATCATAATATAAGAATTAAAGAAACCAAAAACAACTTTGTTGAGAAAACTTCCAGTATATACTAAAATGTAGTCAGTTATTTATTTAGAATTTGTTTATAAAAAGAGCCAAAATCGGCTCTTATGCATATAAACATCCTAATGTAGACGTGGTTCATTCACTAACTAGTTACATACATTCAGGAATGTGAGGTCTATTACAGGGTATAAATTATTTGTCCTCACCCGGCCACATTATTTTAGATGCACTCACCCCAATGATAGTAAAGTTACAAATAAACATAAGAGTATACAAAAAAAAAGAAGGGTGTATGTGTGTGTGTATATATATATATATATATATTTTTTTTTTTTTTTTTTCTGCTCCAATTATAACATCAGTTGCTACAAAATTACAGATACCTTTTCACCAACATATCACCTGGTCAACATTATTTTCCAGAAGGTACCTCTTGACTCCCTAACTTCTTTTTTAAAAAGATTAAGCTTTTTCATCTTTATTTCTTGTGGTATTATATTGAAAAATGTTAGTCCCTTAATCTTTATTGAGTATAGTCCAAAAGTAGTGGTGTTTACTCTGTTCTGGAAATAATTATTCAGACTTCTTGTAAAGTAATTCTTCTTTTTGTATTACCCAATTTGTAGGTTATTAATAGTTAGGTTGTTTTCAAGTTTATATGCCATTACAACCATATAAAAAAAATAGCTTCTGTTAATTTCAAAATACCCAACCTTTTAAGCTTAATGTAGTCATCCTCACTGCTGGGCAGTTGAAAAATATTTTTAGTGCTGTGTTTTGTATTCTTATTAGTGGTATTAAATGACTTTTAAAAGTATTACCCCAGATTACATTTAAGTAGGACAAATGCAAGTTAATCAGAGCCAAGTAGATGGGCTTTAACACGTTTGGAGTGAATTTGTAGGAGTTTTTTTTATAGCCCACCAACTGGGCCCCTATTTTTTTTATTTTTTTGTGACATGGTTTGTATGTGGCCTCCAAGATAGTGAGCTGTTAATGGTCAGACCTAGATATTTTGCTTTCCTTACTTGTTTCAGAACATTATTCCCAAAGCTTATCTGGTAAATATTTATATTATTTTTATCTGTGTTTCCTGGTCTAGTAAAAATGACATAGTTTGACTTTTCAAGATTCAGAGACAGTTTATTGACTCTAACCAATGGTATAAAAATTTCAGGTCTGTATGAATATTCTCTGCTATTTTTAAAATGTTGTCCAATGTAAAATAAACTTGTGTCATCTGCAAATAATTGTAAATGACCTTGAAAATTTACCTGGAAAATGTCGTTAACATAAATAAGGAAAAGTACAGGCCCAATTACAGCACCTTGAGGGACCCCACACGTGACACCACGTACAGTGCTTTCGTGATTGTTTATGTAAGTGTATTGATTTCTGTTAGTAATATAGCTCTTAAGCCACTCAAGAGCTAATCCTATTATTCCTATTTTAGACAGCTTGTATAATAGAATTTCATGATTGACCGTGTTAAATGCCTTTTTTTAAGTCAATAAATAAAGCTCCAGAAAGCTTAGTATTGTCATCCAATGTATTCTGAATTTTATTAATAAATTCAAAAGCCACAGTTGGTGTATCAGATTTCCCCTTTAATCCATATTGGGGGTGTTTGAAAAATCTATTTTGTCTAAGAACTTAAGTTTAAGTTAAGTACAATCACAAGAAAAATATTGATAACTCAATTTTAACTATCAAACTTAAAATAAATAAGTGTTTGCAATAACATGAAAATTCAAAATGGATGTAGGTACTAGTATCTTGGATGAAAACAAAACAAGCACTTTTAATATTTTTAATAAGAGGGGTGTTGACCCTACTAAAGCAAAGCCAATATTTCTGAGAGCTTGGTATTTCTCAGAAAACATTTTCTTAGAAGCCGCTCTTCCCGGGGTGTTTAGATTTATAGAAAAATGTATCTGAAATAGCTCCATTCTGTATATGTTTCCATACCAACGGATCCTCTCACTGCCATTTTTTCTTTTATTTCAATGTATATGCACATATTTACTCAGTTGTGATTGGTAGTTCGTATAAACTAGTCCGTAGAAAGTTAAAGTTTGGCAACTTCTACGGAGTAAGGACTTACAAATAAGGACTCTGTGGTCAGAGCAATCTGATAATACTGCATCAATTTCTTACGGACCGCGGACCTACTGGCTTTAACAATGCCATGCAAGTGTTGAATGTCCATTTACAACATATATTTATTAAAAATCATCTTAGCCTAGATTACCCTAACTATCTTTCTTCCAGTTGTAGATTAACATTTTAATTTTTTCAAATTGGTTATCGAATGTAAGACTAGGTTTTTCTAGGTTTAGATAGCTTTTATGTATATAATAATCTAATGAGTATGGTACCTACTATAATAGGTATTATTCGATTTTTTTTATGTATATATTAAACTCAAGAAACATGTATTTGAGAAAAATGTCATAGTGAAAGTGTCCTTAACGGGGTTAAGTTTGTGCACTACTTCCCACTAAATAATTGAAAAACATTGAATATATACTAAAATTATCATAGTAAACTGAACTGTCAATAGCTAGCTTTCAAAAGGAAACGCCCTCTGTCTCTCGCAGGTAGGCCTACAATAATTAAGGTAAACTAATAAAAGAGTATATTGCCATATACATTATAGTGAATTTGAATAAATTGATATACCTGTTTTCTACTAGTTCAAACTTTCCTAATAAATTCGTGGACTATGGTCAGTCTACACGAATTAATTTAAAAAACAGCACAATTAATTAATTGGTAAATTGGCAAAATGTTACATTCACAATAACCTAACCATTTGGGGCCAACATACGAAAAATAAATGCTACTACACTCTATTTAATTCTAAATTCATTCAAAGATAGACTAAATTTTATTCAGATAGAAAAACTACTAAACGAGAGGTTATACGTAACTAAGATATTAATTTTAGATTATTTAACTATAACTTTAATTTTACAGAGATTAAACTATATTTTTATTGATATAAAAACATTAAAATCTAATTTAATCTATATTTACTATAAAAATGAAATATGTAAATATATTACAAAATATAAAATAAGATTTGCAGGAATATTATAAGCATATTATTGTAAATAATAAATATAATAAAATAAGTGTCTATCGCTATGAAACTTAGTCAACCACAATGGCAAGGGCACCCGCGGGATTTTTTCCCCAGTAAGACAGGGGTCCTTCTACGGAACTGAAAACATATACCTCAATAAGCCAGGACTACTTGTATTCAATTCACTTCCGATGCTATTTTCTTGAAATACGATGTGTTCAATCCAGTTCTAAATCACATAGCCTAACCCTAACTAATCGCGAATCTTGTCTATGGAAAAACCAAGAAGAAATTAATTGTCCGGACCTGCACCAACATATTTATATTTAAAAGGACATTTAACATTCGCTTATACAAAGTAAGGTCTGAATTTAACAGGTTAATTAAAGAAAATTTTAATTTAGCTACAAATGTAATTTACCCATGCTAATGTATGTACAGAGCAAGTTTATAAACAAATGTTCTAGTGTTTCAGGAACGTGGCAAACCACACAACGTGAATATGAAATTTTACGCATTAAATAAAGTCTATCTTTCATTTAGGTGTGTCTGAACCAAAGGTTGAATAAAGTATAAATAAACTCACGGGTGTCCTTAGCTGCCGAAAACCATGGTGCATATAATTTTGTACCACAAACCTTGTGGTACCATTATGCCTTCTGCTGGCATTCACCCCATATATCCTGAATTCTGAACTTTATTCTCGGCATAAAATTGCTATATGGTAGCGGTATAACCTGCACAACATAAATTAAATTGACCCTACTAGTCAATCTATCCACTCTCTCATTACCTATGATACCCACGTGCCTAAGAATCTATTGATACTCCAATACGCAACCCCTAGCTCGGAGAGAATTACTCTCGTTGAGTATTTAGAGTTTAGACTATTAATGGGTGTGATGGCGTATCTGACAAGCTGTTTATAGCCCCAGGTATATTGGCTAAGTACGTTAAGATAAGACATATTTTAAAGCCTGCAGAATAGCAAATATTTCCACTTTAAATATTGACCCGTCAGAATATAGTATATGTATGTCTGATCATAATTAATATTTCTATACACACTAGCTGCATATACTGAGGCTGGCTCCCCTCCCCTCCTCTTGTCTTTCCTTCAAACCCTCACTGCATTTAACTTCCACTCGATAGGAAGAGTAACTCTTTTACTTCTGATACAAGAATAGACAACACCAATGGCACATCCCAAAGGGCGTCATGTCCACCCCCAGTAATACACGTCCAGACGGCACAAGGAAAAGAAAAAAAATATACTGACGCAGCTCATTCAATCCCAAAAAGCTATCCCCTAATGATGGGCATGTTTCGATTAGTCATAAGTATTTAATTGCGACATAATTTGTCAAGATCCGAAGTGTGCACAGCTACGAATTGGTAGCCAGTATAATTTTTAGATATTAATGTTTATTCATTGTCATTTTTACTTTCTTACTATCTTACAGGTAGAGAAAGTATTGTTATCGTCAAAAATATCGAACTCGAAATTTTGATTAATCTGAACGTTTCATGACCCCCCGAATCTGAAAAAGTTGTTTTGAATTTCGTCTGTCTGTCTGTACCTTCAACTAGAGCCTAAACTATTTTACCGATTGGGCTAAAACTTAGTATCTAGGGATTTCATAAAAAAATTTCCCTGAAGGATTTTTGGAATTGGATATCTAACCCCAAAATTAAGGGTAATTTACTAAAGGGCAAAAAGAGAAAAAGTCGATTTTCTCAAAATCGGCACTAACGACTTTGATTAAATTTCATTACAAACATTTATAAATATTCCAAACAAATTGACTACTCTCAATATTTGGCAAAATGACTTTAAGGGCTTTGGTCTGTGGGTAAATTATCTTCTTTTTTTTTTTATCGTATCTCCATAACTCTTTGAGATATGAAATTACTTATGATTACAAATATCTAAATCTATTTATAATACAAATATTTTATACGAAGTATATTTTTATAAAACCAATAACTCTAAAGTTATACGCAAATATGTATATTTCTTAACTTTACGATCAAGAGAGGTAAAGTATTGCGACGCAAAAAAAAAAAAAAAAATCTAAAGTAAAATATTGATGGATGTCGACGTCTCATGAACCCCCGGACCATAAAAAGTGCTCTTTGCAATGCCGTCTGTTTGTGTGTCTATGTAAACCTAAAAATTAACAGTAGATTAGTGAGGATCGAAAGGAGAAAAAATCGATTTTCTCAAAATCGGCACTAAAGATTTTGATTTAAATCTGTATCTAGGCATTGATTAAGATTATAAATAAACGGGCTATTTTCATTTTCCCATGAAAATCACTTTAGGGTACTTTACAGAAGCCAAAATTTCCGTATCTCCGCAACTATTTGAGATACTAAATAATTTATCACTGCAAAATTGTAGTACTATTAAAAATAAAAAAAACTTTTATATGAAATATATTTATATAATACCAACAGTTTTTGAGATATTGGCAAATATATTAATGCAATTTTGTGAGCTTTAATTGAAAGAGATACTATTTAAATTTTAGTGCAATAATTCTCCAATGCCATGGAGTAATTAAATATAAGTAATTCTGTCTCTCAAAAAGTTTGTTATTTTTCCTTTAAACTCTTAGGAGAAATGTTTGTACAACAATAATCTATCTCCATCTTGGACTCAATTGTCAATATTTACATTTTTTACTGGTCAAAATGTTTATAAATGAGGAATTTAATAGCAATTCGATGACATGAAGATGTGCAACACCTAATAAAATTTCGAAAATTTTAACCGAAGTCGAAATTTTAATACGAAGTGTTTACCCTTGTGGACCCAATATTGATCTTTTTTATCGGCCCAAACAGACACATGAGGACATTAATTCTTTAAAAACAAAATTATAAAATTTAAAACTGGGACTAAATTTTTTTTTTACATGAGTATAGTATAATTTATGCTTGGGTTTCCTAGTGTATTTTATTTCGTTTCACATGTATTATGAGTTTTGAGTAAATATCTCCATTTTCAAACATTAGAGCGAGAAGGTCCGTGTGAAGTTCCGTACCATTAATTTTCTTTTAACTTTAGGTAACTACTTTTTACTTTATTATATGTGTACATTTTCTATATGATTTTGATATTCTTTTCTGACAATTTTATAACGTTCATATTTAACGCTATTGAGTTTTTTGTTTTATATTTGAATTTTGATGTGCGTCCATCCCCCCCTACGTACCTTCAAAACCTTTTATGATATCACGCTTCAGTCATGTATTTAGGGGATATTATATTATACTAGTTCTTAGGATTCAATTTTAGGAATTTTTTTTAGCGTTGGTCACCCTGATGATGACGTCACTAACGTCAATAAGACGTTTTGTTTACTGTAAACAGACTAGATCTGAGACATATTGTAAACAAAAACTTGTTGAAAGGTTTTACAAGGGTACGACTTGTTAAAATGACAACGTTAGAGGACAAGATTTTGGGGGAGACGGACCATTGCTACTGCAGCAGCAGTGAAAGTGAGGGAGAGGACTCTGCCGAAGGCGAGACAAAGGGGGCGACCGCCTCGGCAACGAAACAACCATCAGACGTGTCACCCCCGGACCCTTATAAATGGGAGGGATCGTCAACCAACACGGGGCCAAAAGGTATTCCATCAGCTCTAGCAATAAATATTGAATGAGATTTCTAAAAGGGAAAGGGGGAATGCCAGGCCACCACCGTGGTTCGGATTCCACGTTAAACTGTAGGTTCTTCATTTCATCTCACAATCACCCTACCATTACACATTAGCGTAATGTGTAAACCCGAACGGGTAGTAAGACGCGGTGTTTAATAATAATAATAATAATCAATAAAAAAAAGGGAAAGGAATAATGAGATATAGTTGTGATGGGGTGCAGAGGCTGATGGAGACTCCAGATATGATAACTACACCATTATTCTGGAATCACGATCAACTTTACGTTGTTACTGCATGTTCCCTAAAATGATACACAGGCATTTTGGGATGATTAGGCTGCAACTATTTGCAATACAAGCTAGCTGGATGTACAAAATAAAATGTAATAGTACACTACGATTTTTTAGAGTTATTGAAACGCCGAGAAACTAGGGCCTATATAAAATAAGTTATCTGCACACCATAAACAAACAAGTGAAGTACTAAATAGCTGTGTTTACATGACTCCCAAAAGATTGATTGGCTAGAACATGTGGTACCCTTAACGTTTCCTCCCCTGGACCACTCATATTTAGGGAAATTTAAGTTAACTGCATTGTGATGACTTCCACTTAAAATACTGAGAACGTTTACTTTGGGTTGATTGTGTTCCTGGCCTGATGGAGGGGACAAAGGGAGTTATGGAGGAAGGGGTGTCTCACAGAGTTAAGAGGCATAAGAGATACAAGATTAAGGAGGATGGTGTGAAATATTTAGCAGACATCTCCAGTTTATGCCTCAAAGCCAATTAAACCTTAGAAATTCTATTTAAAAACATGTTCAACTGATGTTGTAATGTACATTCCATTTAATGTAAGCTGTGATTGTTAGAGTGGTACTTAGAACAAGTCTAATGATGCACAGCAGAATATGAACTCTGTTTGATAATGTGGCAGGTGTTGTCAACGATTGGCAGAGATTCAAGCAGCTGGAGGTGGAGCGCCGTGCCGAGCAGGAGAAGGAGCGGATAGCTCTCATCAGCAAGCTGAGTCTCACTTGCAAGTCAGTCCTGGATGAGGAAAAAGACGCCAACGACCTTGACGAACTGCTCAATGACGAATTCCTTCTGGAGTACCAGAAGAAACGCATGGAAGAGATGATGTCCCAGCTGAATTCTCTGCCCAAGTTCGGCAAGGTGGTTGATCTGAAAGACACTCAGGAGTTCCTGGACGCCGTGGACAAGGAGAACAAGTCTGTCTTGATAGTTGTCCACATTTATGAAAAAAACGCCCCCGGCTGCAACGCAATGAATGGCTGCCTGACTGTCCTCAGTCAGGAGTACACTCAGGTTAAGTTCTGTAGGTTGGTAGCATCTGTGGCGGGCGTCAGTAAGCATTTCAAGATCAGCGGCGTCCCGGCTCTCCTCTTGTACAAGGGTGGTGCTCTCGTCGGGAACTTTGTCCGCATGAGCGAGGAGCTGGGCACTGATTTCTTCGCAGAGGATGTGGAGAGCTTCCTGTTGGAACACGGGATGCTGCCCGACAAGACCTGTGTACCTTCGATCATACGATCATCGCAACAGGATGATGAGGATAGCGACTTGAGTCTAGAATAGGAGTATAGCTCAAGGATTGGGTGGAGGAGTCAACCAACACCACCATTAACAACTATTTTCCAGGAAACAATCAGTAAACGCTTACTTGTCTGAAAATTTATCTTTCTATGAAACAAAGAATAAAAGAAAATAATGCATGAGGCTTTTCCATAATCAACCTCCAATTGGCTGATAAAAAAAAATTAAAAATAGAGAAAAATAATCATACTACATACAAAAATTTTATAATTACATAGTTCCATTACTTTCCCACATAGTCATGACCCAAATTCAGGCACTTGTTGTGCCATAATCTCTGAATTTATTGTAGAAACATTGAAAAAGCTTCAGATGTTGATTCAAAACAAAAGACACAAGATTCCAAGGGCGTCGTTCTCTTTCATGACAACACACAGCCCCACACTGTGGCTCGCAAAAAGGCTTTACTCTAAAGTTAAACTGAGAGATTTTTTTACCCCTTCCCGTCCACCCCCAGACCTGGTGCCAAGCATTAGTATCTCTTCAGAAAAATGAAGGTCTGGCTAGCTAGCCAGCATTTCAAAACCAACTAGCAACTCATGGATGGAGTCGAATAACTGCCTGAGTACCTTGGCGGTGCTGTTCCTTGACAAGGGATTGCAAAAGCCTGGTGCCATGCTATAACAAGTGCCTTAATTTGAATGGAAACTATGTGGAAAAGTTATATATAGGCCTAATTTTGAATCTAATAAGATTTTTTCCTTTATTTTTGACATTTTTTACCAGCCAGTCGAAGGTTGATTTTGGAATTGCTCTCACATAAAATCCTAGTATAGTATATTCATTTTGCATATACATTGCCTTAAAACACTCCACACATTGTTAAAGAACAAGTTATGACAAATCATTAAATTTGTTGGTAGTACTGTAATTCACTATCATTCTGTGTCGACTAATACATTTTCTTGGTTCACAACATCTTAATAAGGCTGACCATGTAACAAATCATTATCACAAAAAACCTACAATAATCAATGACACTAATTATTATTTTGTACCTGAAATAACTTAAAAAGGTGTGAAACGATGTAGTTTCAGATGGTTTAAAACACGGCGACCAGAGGTTAGCTCTTGGAAGATGGATTGTGTCCAATATAAATTAAATGTCAATCCTATTAAAATCTTACAACAGAAAAACTTTTAATGCATTTTCACAATATATTATTTTGCAGGTTTATAATAGTACATTGAATAAAATAGGACATATTATACAAAATGTATAAACAAAATGATTGTCATATATTCACTTTTTGTCATTGATTGTACTGCATGACACCCTAGGACAAAGTGATCTGCCACAAGCTCAAGAAGAGCAAAAATTCATATTGATTAATTACCTAAATGATAACTAACTAGTTTATTTTACTTTCTTGAAGCATCAAAATAAAACAACACTTTCTTCTGCTTCACATATCATTCGTCAAATGAACCACACATTTGGGAAAGTTTTTAATACTCAATATAGTGTAGTGTTTTAATGTTAAAGTGCTTGTTCTATTTAAGCTCTATATTTTACTGTTTCTTTAATCAAAGTTCAATTCATTATAAAAACATTCAATTAAACTATTTTCCTTTGTTAACATTTACTCATAGAAAGAATGTGACATAAAATAATGTGTGTTAGTGCATGTCCAAGTTATCAGCGGATGAAAATATTTTACATTTAATAAAATAGGTTTACAAGTTGTCCTTTTCGTCTTTGGGTACTCATACAATAATATTACTAATATTCAACTTCATTTTTTACATGGTGGTTCCTTTTTCACACTTTTGTGATTTTTAGTTTCCTCTTTTAGGAAGTTGTGTTGTGCGTTTCACTCCCTGCTGATGAGTTTTGATAGATGGAACATAGACCAAGAGATCGGGAGATAACTTTTGATTTTCAAGAACCAGCTACTACCTCTTTGTCCAGTGTCAGCAGTGTAAATGATCTACCTCTTTTCATTGTAAATGATATATCGTGTTCCATTTCATGTGTTTCTATCCC
This sequence comes from Timema cristinae, assembly GCA_039000515.1. Classification (NCBI taxonomy): domain Eukaryota; kingdom Metazoa; phylum Arthropoda; class Insecta; order Phasmatodea; family Timematidae; genus Timema; species Timema cristinae. Next base: position 18,029,872 of record JBCFYV010003508.1, on the reverse strand, counting down.
TCTCTCCTTTGGCACTGCCCTACAGTGGTTCATTGACGTGACAAACGCAAAGCTTCAACTTTTGATTTCAGTAAATTTCAATAAATGTATTCCACAACTCTACTCCATCTCTATCCACTCATCTTATCTTGTCAGGGATCTCTTGGGTGATATCAGTAGTGAAGGTTCCAGATAGTCAACAAGAATATCAACTCAAGAGGATAACATAATGAACTTAACAATGCTGTCAGTTTTAATGTGAAGTACTGAGGGAGATAAATATGCTATCGCAGATAATTTAATATTATCAATGCTGGGCGATAGATAGTATTAATTGTGTAGATTTGTCTATGTTTACTTACATCTTAAAATATGTAATATTATTACAAATAAGTGTTTAATATAATGTATGTTAATTATAGTCTGTTTAACTGTATACACATTTTAAAACATCATTAGATTGTATATATTATAACTAACAAACAACTTTAGAAATATCTAAATACAAGTCTAAACCTAATATTTCTAGACAAGAACATCTTTAAGACACAATAACACAAACATGATATGGTTTCAGAGACTATTTTTATACTTTGCCAAGAATAGTTATAAAAAAATGTGATTTTTATGAGCATAAACTCTCTTTGTCATCATTCTTTAACAAAATATTGCAATAATAACATTTAGAAACAAACCGATATTGAGACATGCAGAGCAGTTAGAATAGTTTGCAGCAAAACATTTCCTATTGATTGCATGGGAATGCTTTCATTGGTGCTTCTATGTTTCTTGGTGTCCACCCCCATTTTATAAATCCAATCATTTATGTACAAGCCACAGATGTGTTCTATCTTATACACAATAATGTTAAGACACAACACTGCGTCGATGATCCGTAGAGTATTATTAGTGCCAAATATTTAAATTTTACTCTCTTAAAGAATCATATCATCATCACCACCACCAACACGAATTGTCTCCAACCTGTGGCCAGGTAGCTAGTAAAATTCCTCCATCTTTCTATATTCTTCCACAATTATTTCTCTTTTAATCGCCCCTTTCTGTTAGCTGCTCCTTTTATTGCTTTCTTGGTCTTCCTTGCGATCTTTTTCTTACATACTTCATCTCCATCATTCTCTTTGGCACCCTCTCCTTTTCCAACCTCATTTCATGACCAATAATATTGAGTACAAACACTTAAGGAGCCCGTCCCACCCGATGAATATTACAAGTAGGTAATACAACTCAGACAAGGAAAAGCGTCGTAGTGCAATAGTCTGGAGTCTTCACTAGAAAACTGTGGAATTGAGAAGAGTGAAACCATTTTAACACATTTAAATCTGCATTGGGGCTACATGGTTTAAGGGATCACTTTTGCAATAGGATAGGTTGGTGATGATAAGGAGGTCGAGGTTTGAATCATGGTTGAATGTACTAATGGTGGTTTTTACCAGGGTTATAATTTTACCTAGCTCCCAAAAAAAAACATTAATTTTATTAAAAGAACCTACTCATTATATTTAGGATACAAATCATATGTCTAATTTTTGAAACTAGTTAAGTCATTTTGTTGAAAACCTTTTGGTTCAAACCCAATAATAATAATAATAATAATAATAATAATAATAATAATAATGATAATAATTACATTTATTTGTAGATGGTGTTATACACAAGTGTTGAAATTACATATTTTATACAATAGACTAAGCTATAAAATATATTTTAGTTGGTTGAACAAAATGTGTTCAACTAGCAACTCACTTGGAATAATATCATTTTAAGTTACCAACGCTAGGTACTAGAAATAATACTTTGTGCAAATGAGATAAAAGTTCTTACTTATTATCTTGGTGTTGGCATTGGCATACTAAGCCAAAGGTCCCAGGTTCAATTCCCATGTTCAGGTGTCAAGTTTAAATTTTCAGAATATTTTATCTTTAAGTAAAGAAAGCAACAAATTAATTCTGCAGCTGGCTTGCCAGTAATTTGATGCATAGTCTCCCCTCCCACCTCTTTATATTCCTTATACAGTCTTTTTTTTCCAACCTGCTAGCTTACACAGTATTGTCGCCAAGAATTACATTGTCACATTATTGTTTTCCTTTATTATGTCTCTTATTACTCCTTTCCTCACTATTTTAAAATTAAAATATGTTTCTCTGGATCTCAAATAATTAATATAGTTGAATTATTGGTTTAATAAGATAACATACATAATATAATTTTTAATCAAACTAAAAAAAACAAAAATATAAGCCAACTTTTTATTTTTTTCAACCCTGGTTTTTACAGAATTACTTTCCATTCTCCCTCCACACAAATATGGGTACACTTCTTCCAAGTCATTAGCTTAATTAGTACATATGTGTATAACTTGAGCCAGTAGGAAAACACGATAATAAAAAATAATTTCATGGTTCCCAATTTCTCTGTTGTCAAATGAAGAAGGCAGAAAAACCACGCTTGAATGAGTTTTCTGGTTCGAGCGTGATCTTGCTTGTAATATCTCGACCAGTTGGCCGTGAGATGGGCTCTTGAAAACATCAAACGTGAACAGTTATAATATAATTTATTTTGAGAACATGTTTCACTTTCTATGTTCCTAGGAGTGAACACCTTTTCTGGTCCATGGGTACCACAAGTGGGGTTTAAAAGTAGATGGGTGTAGTTATGTTAAAGGGGGCATTCAAGTATTATATAAGCACATTTTTGGCCATTTTGGAACCCCCCTACTTGTAAGGAAAATAAGAAAACATCCAACATCCTCCCTCTTGCTCATGTTTATATTTAAAAACTTTTTTTGTTATTTGTTAACAGGAATAATTTATTTTCTATGCAACTTATAAAGTGCTGGTAAATATGAATGTAAAGATGTAAATTAATGATGCAAAACAATTCACAATAAACACTGTTGTAAAATTAATTTAAATTTATTGTATTAAACAGGTAATATTATAAAATTATAAAAATTTTAAATGGCACTTAATTGAAATTATAATAAATGCATAACTATTAGTGAATACATGAATTATTATAGTTATAGAAAGCTCTGATTTACTTCTAATCTGATGACGTCCTTAAATCCATGTGACTCTTTTAATTATTATGTGTCCATTTGAGGTGGTTTGGTCACTTCGCCATTATTACCCATCTTTGTTTGTCTTGTGTAAGCATTGTTCAAAACCTTCCCTCTACTGCTAAGGTACTTACGTAATACTTGAACGCCCCCGAAAGTAACAAGTGTTTCAGGAACATTGACCAGACTGTTGTGTTATGAAATCTTTAAAGACTTAATGTAACTAAGTTACTTGTTTAAAGAGGATATAGCCTATGTGATTAATTAACACTTAAATTATTACTTTTATAACAAAATATGTTGATGTGATTGTATTTAATTGTCATCTAATGCTATATCTATGCTATTGGTGACCACTTCTGCTTAGTAAAGAAATAGTTTCACTGTCATATCCATCTGTCTGACTTTTACCCATGAATCACAATTTAACATCCTACCTAGAGTTATTAAACGATTACTCTTAGCACTCGCTTCAATGCTGACGACTGGGAGATCAGGGTTCAAATCCTAGTCAATTTTACTAAGGGTGGTTTTCCCTGAATGGTTTCCCACTCTCCTTTCACGCAAATGGAGGTGGATTGCCTTTAAGACAGGCAGTTGATGAAAATATTTTATTCAGTTAAATATTTCAAAATACGATAAAATAATCATAAATCATTTATTGTATGTAAAAAAATGACAACAATTTTCTCTTTTCCAAGTAAATGCGATGCCCGTATTAAAAGATATTGATGTGTACACTATATTATACAGAATCAGTAACATTCCAAAACGAAAAATAAGTACTTTTAATTATGTTTAAAATATTGTTTCGAGTTGGATAAAAAGAAATTATTTAAAAAAATGAAATAGTATGAGAAAACTTAAGTTTACGTTATTTTAAATATAATATATAACAGGTAATTAAAGATTTTTACATTTATAACAAAACTATGATCTTTTACAAGTGTTGGCAACCCAAAACCTAAACATATGATTTTCGAACGGTCATCCAGGTAAAAACCTATCGTGAATGAACTTTACAAGCGGAGTTGCCCCATTTAACACTTTGGGCTGTAACTAAAGACGGCCATGGAGGAGCAGATAACAGAAAGTGTGCAAGTGAAAGGAGGAAGAATGGTGGAAAGATAGAGGAAGATGGATGCATTTAACTAAACTAACCCAGTCACAGGCTGGAAACAGTTGATGTAATGATGATACTTGTTTGTTTGTAAAATGCACATTCCTGGTGATACACTGCAACTAAGTGAGAGAGGGTTGCGTTGGGAGGGGATAGTTTTTTTTATCTTAAGTTGGGAATGTTGGGAGCATGATTCAAGGGCACTATTTTTGCAGTTTTTATTCAAAACTTTTTTTGGTCAAAATAAATAAAATATTGCTTAAATACAAACATAAAGTTTAACTTTCTCCGCCTGGTGATACCAACAGTTGTTGAATATCTGTCAAGGATGTCCTGGAATTAATAACTTTTTCTCTTCATTTAAACAGTTTGTCATCTAATGTATCTATGCTCAGGACATATATTGAACAACTGTTGATATCACTATGTGAAGAAAATTAAACTGTGTTTCTAATGGAACAATATTTGATTTTTTCTGGCAAAAAAAAAAAATTGCTATAAAAATGCAAAAGCACTGCCATTTTATCACGCTCCTTACATACCCACCTTAGGCAAATATTTGTAAATCAATTTTACATTTAGCAGAATGCAAGAGTTTAGTCGTTAAAGAATGTTTGTTGCATATATATTATTAGTTTATATTTGTATAGTGTCTGTTTGATTTAATCATGTGCATTCATCAAGAATTTTTGTTTACATTTTTGGTTAATTTTTTTTTGTAAGCTTGAAATGATTTTTTTAAATTTTCAGGTCACTTTTCGATCATTTATAGATCATTAAACTCCAGGCCTTAGTTATAAAAGTAAACTGATTAATTTATTTTTGGAATAACCAAACAGATTATTTAAAAATAAACGTTAAATAAATATGAACATTATCACCACTAAGGGAACTGCAGGTCTTATGGAGAAAATATTTATCTTCACTCTGTCTTGGTTAAATATGACTAAATCTCCTTGCTTTCAGTTATGTTAGAAGGTGGGTGTGCTGGGGTAAGAAGGAGCTACTGGAAACCTCAATGAACAAATGTTACGAAACTTGTCTTACATTTGAGGGACGATTGACCACACAAAAACAAAAGACAACTCTGTTTACCAATAGTAACCATGCAGTTACCTCATAAATGATATCCAATGTAGTTACTTTTAAAGATAAAATAGTTAGAACTTAAACAAATAAATATTATTACCAACACCAGCTAGAATCATCGGTAGTTACCATTTTTTAAAGGGAATTTCCAAACAGCAAATTATGAAAATGCTTTTTAGTAAAAATTTATTGATTTATTAAATTATAACAAAAATAGCTGTACATCCACAGTTTTAGAATTATTAACTAGTGACATATCAATCAAACCACACCGAATTAGTCGGCTGTTGGAACCTCCTAAAATAAATATAATCTGCACTAGTGTCAGTATGAGTGGTAAAGTTTTAATCACTCAGACTTCATATGCTTCACACATTTTTAACCGGGAAAGGAAATTGATAACAATCGATAAAATATCATCTATGTATGCATTATATAATTTAATGGTTCAATCAACTGTGATATTTACACGAGATAGAATGTTCTATCAGAGGAGAGCCAAGTTGACTGGAACATGGTGAAAATTGTTTTTTCTAAAAAGAGTTATCTACTTCTACGTTCAATATTATATAATATATTATTAACAAAATATGGCATGGCTACAAAATAATGACCTAGTTTTGGGTTTAGTGTTAATTTACTTGTAGTAATATAAAATATTAGGACCTACATTCAAAGGTCAAAAGCAGACTTTAGTGATTGCAAAAATTTCACAGACAAAAAAATATTGCAGTTCTATAAAAATAGAACATAATGTTACTTTTAAAACAAACAATAAATAGTATTTACAAGAAATGACGCAAGAGAGAGTGAGTTGCACAGAAGGTGAGTTTGAGAAGACTCATACTACGCTACGGTTCTACTTGGCTTCATTAATGCACACATGCCATTGCGTTTTGCCTGTACATGTTTGTGGATTAATGCTTTGGTGGCCGCATGGTCTAAGACAACTCTCTTGGAATAGACCGGTCTGCCACAAACAGGGAGATTGGGATTCAAATCCCGGTACAGGTGTACTAAGTGCGTCTATCTTGAATGGTTTTCCACAATTTTCCCCATGCAAATGTGGGTACAATTTCTCTAAATTCAACCTTCCTTATTATTAACTAATTAGTTTAATTAGTAGATAGGTATACAACCCAAACTAGTAATAAGACATGGGGTTTGACTTTACTTAACTTATTTGGGAAAAAAAGTTTACACTGTTTATGATTTGTTATGCCTTGCATCTTAATACCTGTCTGAGTTATACCAAATTGTTAGCGCACTAATTGAGTAGGGATGAGGACTAATACACCAATCAATAATAACACATTCACATAGCAAACCTACAAGCAAACAAGAATAAGTGAGTTTGACATTTAGTCCAAATGTTCAGAGGTGAGTGTGTGTGTGAAATTTCATGTACAAATAGAGTAAACGCTTTAAGTTATGTTTTAAAATAAATTTTCAGTACTATTTATTGATTAGTCATCTAAACTGTAAAATTGACAACAAAACTATAATAATAAAATGTGAATGTATTATGTTTGACAATAAAAAATAAAAAAGCACACACTTTGATAAATAGACAAAAGACTTTCCAATGACAAAACTGTTACTACCGTTAACACCTGACTATCCAGTTTGTGAATTATCCATGCACAGTTCCAGTCTACAGTAGTTTATGTATTTTTAAATAAAAGAAGTAGCTCAGCAGTACACATGGTTCTGTTAATGGCGCTTAACAGGTTTATGTTCAAACCTTAACCATGCAATTTCCCTTACAGTCCTGCTAAAATTGAGGACCACCACAAGAAAAAGAGTCAACTATATGTTAAAGGAGAAAATAATGTGTTTTTTAATGATAGGGGGCATTCAAGTGTTATATAAGCACATTTTTGGATTGTTTGGACCCCCTCCTCATCATTGTAAGCAAAAATAAGCCCCCTCTTCCCTCTTGCTTATGTTATATTCGTTGACTTTTTTGATCATTTGTTCAAAGAAATAACTTTATTTTTGCAATTTAAAAATTGCTGGTAATCATTAAATTAAATTAAATTAATGGTGCAAAATAATTGACAATAAACAAAGGTGTAAAATAAATTCATTGCAATAAATAAATAAAATTAAAAATGTCACAAAAATAATTAAATTTATACTTAAATAAAATTATTAAACTACTTTTTATCTAATGACCACACTCCTTGAATCAGATGCTCAACACTTTTAATTATTATGTGTCCATTTAGGGTGGCTGAGTTACTGCACCATTCTGTCCCCTTTGTCTTACATAAGCATTGTTTTGACCCCCTACCACCTTGTCAGCAAAAATAGACCAACCCTCCCACCCCCCTAAGGAACATACATAATACTTGAACACCCCCATTTGTGCACTCTCCAATACTGATTAACCTGGAGGCTAGTCAGGAGTTACTGTAGTTATAAATCACTGCTTTTCTTTCAACAACTAAACAATGTTTATAGCAAGTAGGGCTCTGCGAGCTCAAGTTTTTTTAAATTTCGAGTCGATCTTGAACAAGCTTTTAATAAAGATTCTGGTTATCAGTCAATCTTGAGCTTGGATAAAATAAACATGTGGTTTTAAAACTTTTTTATGCTAATAGTAATTAATTTACTGTTCATAAAAACAACTAGCCTATGTGTGAATATATTTTTTTATGAAATAAGAGACAGATATCTAAAATAAAATATATTTTAAACTTGCTTTTAGATAGTTAAAAAAAATCAACCCATACCATTGCAAATTATAGAATTGGCTTTTGAATATACTGTAATAATAATATAAACATTAATTTTGATACAATTCAATATCATTTAAAGTAAAGCTGTTCACTTGGTGCTGACCAGAAGAGAAGTTAGAGTATTAATGATTTCTAAGATGTACTTAGTACACTTTTGCATTAAGCTGTACTTGATGCTGTCTTGCACTAAACTTGTGTTCAAACAGCTTATAGACAAATGACTTTCCTATTTCTTCTTCATCTACTCTTCATGCCCTCCTCATTCAACAACCAGTTGCTGACCTTGACATTCCAATGACTATCTGCACAATACCCTCTTAGGTTCTTCTCATGCTACTCCCCCTCTAACTGTGCATTATTTCACAAACTACATCCACAACAAGTATAGAAGAGTAAACACAAGTCACTCATCATCAGACACACAATACAAGGCAAAGAAAGAACCTTTTTCAAGAAGCTCTGATATTGTGAGCTCATAAATCTGTCCATCTCGATCCCAAGCAAGATCTCAGAGCTTGAGTAGCTGTTTCAGACTATCCAAGTACTCGCAGGGGCAGATCCGTAATATCAAGGTGACCCGGTTGAAACCATCTGGCAGCTGTATTGGTTCAGCTTCTGTAAGGCCCAAGCGTGGCGCTTCATTTCATCCAGCAAAGCACAGTAATCTCGAAGAATTATGTCAAACTTGGTTCCACGCAGATTTTGATAAGCTTCTAGCAAGCCTTTCTTCCTGGATATTTCATTCCTTGATCTATCAGCCTGGGTTTTGAGGTGTGTATGGATCAACTTGATGGCTCTGACAATATTAGATGATTCTGTGTACAAACTTTTCTTAATATTGAGGTGAAATAATCTGAAACAAGAAAAATAACAACAAATGTATGTAAGAGTGAGAAAATGCACTTTTTCAAATTGATGCGAAGTCGAATCGAATGATATGAATTATTTCAAGCCGAATCGAAGTCTGGATATTAAAAAAAAAGTTTTGTGAACCTCGGGGAAAAAATATGTTGATTTAACTATAAAGTTTAAGGTACTAAAATAAATATAATTTACAAAATGTTACATTGAAAGTATGATTAATATATTTTGTACTAATTTTAAATTTTGTTTTGGGGACATTAATAATATGTACTTAATGTCAAAAAATGACCAGAATTGATCATCGTGTGTAACTGCTCAGTTTAATAAAATATCTCCATCTTCCTCTGTGTATTTGCTTTAATTATTCTCCTCTTGCATCACCATTGCAGTTATCTGCTCCTCCCATTTCTTTCTAGGTCTCCTTTGAGAGTTTTTTCTCTACATATTTCATCTACAACATTCTTCTTGGTATTCTCTCTTTTTCCATCTTAATCACATGCCATATCATCTCATCTTTGCTTCCTCTACTATATCATGTACCACCTCACCTATAGCCCAACTCCTGCTTTCCATCTTAATTACATGCCATATCATCTCATCTTTGCTTCCTCTACTATATCATGTACCACCTCACCTGTAGCCCAACTCCTGCTTGTACATCTTCATTTCTATCCTATTTCTCATCCTCCTCGAAAATTTCAGTCCCATAAATGTGTATTTTAACTTTAAAATACTTTAATTAGCTAGCTAAGTTTTGTAATTGTTGAATCCTGAATTTTACTTTAAAATGGAAGTTGAAGTTTTTGAAGCTGTGCACACCCTAAATTGAATGTACAGTAAATATAAAGAAATAGCTGAGATATTGGAATGTTTTTACTTTGGTCTCACCTGCCATTGACATTGGAGATCTTCACTTGAGCCTCCAACATGGTCGTAATCTCAGAAATGATTTCTCTCATGCCAACACGACGGAGGTCTACCAGTTCCTCCACAAGCTTCTTGTTCTCCTCGACATTCACCATGCAGTGCAGAAATGTTTGGTCCAGGGTGACTGCCCTGGGACACGACAGCTCAAGGAAACTCTCTGGGACCAGAGGAGCACTCGCTACTAGCCTGCATCCTGGAACAAATTTAGTTGCCTAATGCACTGTTTACCAGTCTCTTATTTAACCTGGCATATCAGGGTTAGGGGGTTGATGTAAGGAACTGCAGTGCCACTTTGTCTGTGCAATAGGGACATTTATAACAAAACAATCTCCAGTATATACTAGGATCAAACCTTGGGCTTTTGGGTAGGAATAAAACTTACTTTGCTTTGCTGGTCAACTGTCCTGAAAATTACTAGGATATCTATAATTTATATGAAGGAGTATGTATTTTGAATCTAATTTTCATAAAGGACCTTTTAGAAAACACAAACATATTTATTAGCGGTCAACATTGATACCATTTTACTATTATTATTATTTTATATTTATTGATAATATCTATCAAAAGAAACAGATACAGATCATATGATTTGACGTATGAATACGTGAAAGTAGATTGAAGCCATACTATTTTATTTTAATGCACATTTAACGCTTGAATACTATAAGTGGCTCATCCTAGTTTGACAATGAGATATGACAGAAAGCACAACAGTTTTTAAACTATATTTAATAGCCATATTTTAACTTTTTTTTATATAAGTTATTTTATAGGTCGCATACCCAATCAGTTAAGGGAGACTGAACTGAAATGAAACAGCAAATAAAGACAGAATTATCATTGAGATTTTGAGTAGGTTCAAGAAGTTGATAGGTGTCAATTAATAGAGGTTGTCTCTAGCTATAATGGGTGTCCAGCTAAACAGTATTTTAAAATTTGACTTTTCCAGGGTTTCCAGAGCAAATTTGTACAAATTTTCCAGTCAATATAAATTATAAATATAACTTATTAAGATTGTAGCTTGATGTAATATTTTTATATACATATGGCATACACACTCTGAAATAGTGTCGCTCTATGAAGGGGTTAAAGGGTATCTGGTTAAGGCCATGAGCAATGGGTTGGTACAATCTAAGTTAGATTTCAGTGAGATTATACTGAGACATTAAAAGATTGTTTTACACCTGTACGATTTAAAATTGTTGTGAGACACATTCTTTATCAGTTTGTTCTTCCCATAACATAATCAAATTATCACGCATGTGCATAAACATGCTTCAGCTAACAGCTTAGGCTTAAGATATGTAATAAAGGGTGGACATACACCAAAGTTACCTGTTGACTTTGAGAATTAATATTAGTATGCTCAACTGTGTTTTAAAAGAGATTTGTGGTGTGTATTAACTGAAAAAATAAATATATTTCCTACTTCTCTATGACTTTTCACTGACAAAGCAAATTCCCTGACTTTACCCTGTTTTCCAGGTCACTGGACAGTGGACATCCTGTAATAGTAACCCATGCAACTACATTGGTACCAGTATTTAAAATAAACCAGGACAGTTTTCCTCAACGAGGCGCACCTCTTATGGATTGTCTACGGCCAGCCGCAGCATTTGTAGTTATCTCTCTCTCAACTTTATTTCTAAGAAGACTCTTCTCTGCTGGAATAAGGTTTACATGCCCGCTTGACACATATTCTGTAGACAGCCTGAAGAGAGTAAGGGGATCGTCTTGTTCTGAATCGACAGGATCATATAAACTACCCAGGTCTCTGGAGTACCTAGAAAACCTGTGTGACATGAGTATCTGGTTTACTTTCATAAGAGTCGAGTTGGGCAGTGTGTTTGTTTTCCTAGCAGACAAGCAGGATGCTCCTTGGGGATTTATTCCACTTTTATTTACAATACTTTTCACCACTCTCACCAGATAGTCATCCTTTTCACATCGGTTTCTATAAAATGAGATTTCAGATAGCAACTGTTTGATTTGTACATCCTTTGTTTTAGTTAGTCCTGTTGAGAGTAACGATGGGAGCGTTGCTTGTGATAGGTCAGTCTCTACGTTTCCTTTGTACTTCGTGACACTGCCAACGGGGGCTTTGAAGCTCACTGAAACAAATAGAGGTAACATTTATGGGAAAGCTCAGAAAATATTTTTGTTTAATAGCTCAGCTGAAGTGATTCAAGATTTCAAGCAATCTATCAAGCACCTCGGACATGTTTATTTGAATTTTGGCATATTTTGTGAGACTTTTATGTTGCAAACCAAGTAAAAAACAAACTAATTATTCTCAATGAATATAATGTGTACCATTGTATTGAATATCGTACAATTTGGTTTGTCTAACTTGATCACTAAGAAAAGATATCAAATTAAAATCCAAGGAGAAATTTCAAATTCAGTTAGGTTAAAATTCCTTAACTTAAAAAGAAGTTGGAGGGAGCAAGGTCTACTGTTCACAAAATTACTAGCAAAGCCCACAACACAGTGTAGCTTCCTTTAATAGGGCAAAGACCCCACACTTAAATTAGAAAAACAGTAGTAAATAGGTTAGCCTATAGGCCCTATATTAAGATAATTATGTATCTTACCAAATGAATCTTTATCCATAATGCTCCAATGAAGTATCCATATAATTGTTTTCAATGGCAATCGTTGATTTTAACAACCATCAAACTTAAAACCTTATCTTCATAGAGTAGGCCTACAAGTTATGTTTACTTACAGTCTTCTGAAAGAAAATATATGTGATTGTGTCTGTGGTATAATTTTTGAATTCATCTACATTATACACTCTCACCACTCTTAATCACATTCTATAGTGTCGAAAAACAGAAAATTAAAATACTTTGTACATTCAAGTTAGTCTAAATAGAATAATTTCGGCAAATTTTATAAACACACATAAATTTCATAATTTGTGTTTAATGTTTCTTAACCCCCATTTTTATTACTCATTTTAGCCAACATAATAGCATTTTTTTAATACAAACTAAATTTAAATTCTGGCTAAATAGATAATTTTAATGAAAACTATTATTTAAAATAAATAAGATATTGCTAATATGACCAAAATAAAATAATATATTTTGTAATTTTAATATAAACTGTTAGATTTTATCTATTGCATTTCTGATTATAACTAAATGCCAAACTGACAAATGTACAAATTGAGAAAATGGCGGCTAGCATTCCCGGTGTGTTTGAAGATTCACTTAAATCTCAAATTGAAAGTTCCAAAGTGTTGGTTGTGGGTGCTGGGGGTATTGGTTGTGAAATATTAAAGAACCTTGTGCTGTCTGGTTTCAAGGATATACAGATTGTAAGTTAAGTTGTATTCTACGTTATAAATTAAACCTTGTGGCTTTTGTGAGTTAGCTTTTTATGCATGCCATGCACAGTCTCCTATATTATAGTTTTAAGAGTGTAAATTAATAAACTTTTTATACACCAATAACTTTGTTGAAACACTTTTACACTGACTTTGTTGATAATTTTGGTAAATTACAATAGTAACGCTACTGTTTGATTAATAGCAATACTACACGGAGCATAATGGATTTAAAGCGCCAGGATACAAGGCTTACTTTAGTTTCTAAAGTTATAGACTTATGTAGGCCCTATAAAAATATTAGTAAACAAGTGGTGATTTTAACTTTTAGGCTCGCAATATTGATTAATTTACCTATACTTTAAAGTACACAAGTGGATTTACCTGCCATTGCTTGGTCACTTCGGCAACTTTTTTCATTGCTTCAAACATATAGAAAAAAATCATCAAAAATTTATTATTATTATTAGCACCGCGTCTTACTACCCGTTCGGGTTATACGCACTTACGCTAATGTGTAATGATAGGGTGATTGCGAGATGAAATGAAGGACCTACAGTTTAACGTGGAATCCGAACCACGGTGGAGGCCTGGCATTCCTCACATTCACAAGTTGTGATAAATACACATCTTGTCAGAGGTGAAGGAAGGGTTTGGTAATCATTTAAATCTGTGCCGGGACCGAGGATTGAACCCCGGCCGCCAGCACAGAAGTCCGACACCTTACCCCTAGACCACCAGGTCACCCCCTGATCAAAAATGTAAAATTCCAATTTCAAGGTACACATGTTGGTGCACAGGGGCTACTGATTTTAAAATTTCAGACCTCCGAATGCATTAGATATCGCACAATGTTCGTGATACAGAACGATACTAACTCTTCATTTTGTTAATATAAGCATAGATTACTAATTAATATATTATATTGTTGCTTTGAAGTAGAGCCCCAAGATATTACTTCCAGGAAATATCTTAATATTGGAATACAAATGTTGAAATTAAACTGTATTCTGTTCATGATAGGTTTTTATCTGGATGACAGTTCGAAAATCATATGTTTACGTTTTGGGTTGTCAACACTTGTAAAAGATCACAGTTTTGTTATAAATGTAAAGATCTTTAACTACCTGTTATATATTACATTTAAAATAATGTAAACTTAAGTTTTCTCATACTATTTCATTTTTTTAAATAATTTCTTTTTATCCAACTTGAAACAATATTTTAAACATAATTAAAAGTACTTATTTTTCGTTTTGGAACGTTAGGCCTACTGATTTTGTGTTATAGTGCACACATCAATATCTTTTAATACAGGCATTGTATTTACTTGGAAAAGAGAAAATACTTCTCATTTTTTTTTACATACAATAAATGATTTTATGATTATTTTATCGTATTTTGAAATATTTAACTGAATAAAATATTTTCGTTAACTGTGTGTCTGCATCATTGTAAAAAAAATTGTTTACTGTTATGTTCAATCATATGGTTTAGATTCGTCCGCCGCCATTTTGAAGCTATGTTCGTTAGAAGTTTTTGTGGAAGTGGTGTTAATATTTTTTTAAGGGAATAAAACTATAAATAAACTTTTTGTCCGACCTCAAATAAATATATAAATAATATTGGCCCAAATTACTGTGGTTGTTTTCATTACAGTCATCCATAGTGATAGATGTCAGATGTTGGCATAGTGATATATTAGGGATTACTTCTAGTAACATTTCGAGCTGTCATCCAGGTAAACTTAGCTCGTGAATGACTTATAGGTAAATAGAATTAAAATAGAAGGGGAGAGTGGGGCACATTGGTACAAGTTGATTATTTAAAAAAAAACTTATACTAGTGCTTCTTTCTTTTAGATGTTGGTAACACTGTTTTACACTTCCTGTTTAAGTTTAGTGGATATACTCAATGTCTAGCAGTCACTAAAAAAATAAAGCTCATTTTGTAGCTTAAAATGTAAGTATTTATAATTTATTTTGTAATATTATTTATCCTAAGAAGACTATTGTCACTTATCGTCTACCCGACGTAAATAAATTCGACGTAATGTTTTAATGAAGATAAAGAAGCGTTGTACATAAACACTATTTAAATTTGTCCCTTTTTTTCGGAGCCACAAAAATGCCAACCATCTACATAACAAAAAAACAAAGCACACACAATATAAACAACACAGACAAAATATTATTAGAGGCATAGACATATAAGAAGCCATGTTATGAAACAACAACTAACAAGTCCATCTATTGAACACAATATGACATTCTCCCACCTTGAGTTTCTAACTCAACACAACACATATTAAGGAATTTTTACAGACAATATCACTTTGACGAAGCTCAAAGTATTTGAGTCACTCTTCCTTTTAACACCTAAACACAAAACGTAATAATTTTACTATGTTAAATATCTTGCTGGAGTAGTAATCTTTCTACCCTTTCTGGTCCGTTTGTCCAAAAAAGTATCTTTTGGAGGTTTTTGATCTCCCTCTTCTAAAGACGTATCTGTCAGTACATTCGACAAGCTAGAGGGCGTACCTTTATGCCTTGAGTTTGATTCTGTTGCCTCGAGACTATACAATCGTTGAATAGGCCTCATGACAGTGCCTGTACCTGATCTTAGCCAAACCAATCAATGCACTCCATCACGTCCAGCATACAACTCTTCTACTACAGCTAAAGGCCAGTCCAGCCGTTTGAGGCTGTCACTCCCGATGAGAACCACTTCACCAACCTTTAAATGATATTCCTTCTTGCTCTTTGAGTTTTCAGCTAGCTGACCCAGATATTCACTGCGGAACCTCTTCCTCAAAACTTCACGCAGTTTTTGCAAGTACCTTGACCTCTTCTTCAGATCAGTTGTCCCCAATTGGTCACAATCAGGCACTCCTACTTCTTTGAGGTCCTGAAGGAATAAGGCCGGTGTCAATGGAGTCAGGCTGTCAGGATCATCTGATACATAGGCCAAAGGTCATGAATTCATTGTAGCCTCACATTCACATAGCACAGTTGTCAGTTCCTCAAAAGTCAGCCGGGCTCTTCCAAGTATTCTCAAAAGCAAGGATTTCATTATACCAATAAGGCGCTCCCACGAATTTCCAAACAATTTGTTGTGCTGAGCTGAAAGTATTAATTTTCTCCCAGTCCAATTGTGAAAAGGCATTATCTGTACCTACAAAGTTAGTCCCGTTATCACTGTATATGACAGACGGTCTTCCACGTCTAGCCACGAATCTCCTCAGGGCTTGTATGAAGGCATCCGAAGACAATGCAGATACTAGTTCCAGGTGGACAGCACGATACACTGCACACGTAAAAAGGCATGCACAGGCTTTTCTTCCATCTCGTAGGTAAAGTGGACCCGCTAGATCCACTCCTGTGACTTCAAACACTACGGTGTCACGCACTCTGTCTTCAGGTAATGGTGACACAGACTGATAAAAATGTGTGCCTGCAAATCGCTTGCACACAGTGCATTTCATAACAACAGAACGAACAGTTCTCCTACCCTTTACAATCCAGAACATCTCTCTAAGTAAGCTCAAAAGACGCTGCACTCTCACATGGTTTGCCTTGACATGTGTCTCATGAATCAATCTGGGGACCACTGGATGATCAGAAGGCAATAAGGCTGGATATCTGAAATCTGACACATCCTCCCGTTCCGATATTCGTGTTTTCAGCCGTAGAACATCTTTGGCGTCCATAAATAAATTCAGTGACTTGATAGTTTCAGATTTCGAGTCTTGAAAGGATTCTTTCTGAATAAATCTAATGACAAGGACTTCGCCTCTTCCACTTCAATGGCACTAAGATCTCCCCTTGTCTTCGATTGCTTTCTGCAATTACAAATTAATCTGAGCACCCATCCCACAAGACGGAGAATTTTGTGGTACTAAGAGAAGAATCGGTAATACCACTCACCATCGGTGTTCACATTTGGTAGTCGTAACCACACCCTTTCCTTTTTCCTGGTTGACAACTTCTTCCTCAACAGAAACAACTTCCATAGGCCATTGATCTGGAGGCAGCTTTAGCCATTCAGGCCCCTCCCACCATCTCACCTGCATCAATTTCTTAGCTGAGCATCCTCGACTGGCTAGATCTGCTGGGTTAAGTGGACCTGGAACGTGGCGCCAATCTTCTTTTGCCGTCAATTGTTTAATCTCTTGAGCCCTATTACGTACAAAAGTAGCCCACTGCTCCTCTCTTTGTATCCACGCTAAAACCGTACTAGAATCACTCCAGAAACAGAAATCCGACACAATCAAATCTAAATGTTCCACTATGGAGGAAAACATTCTAGCCCCAATAGTAGCGCCCAAGAGCTCCAAACGTGGAATAGTGGTCTTCTTGATAGGCGCTACCCTGGCCTTAGCCTGAACAAGTTGACCTTCAATGCAAAGTTCAGTCCCCGATCTCAATTAATACAAAACAGCACCATATTCATCTTGACTGGCATCGCAGAACATGTGAAGACTATGCTTCGCATTCTTCTGGGGGATATATCTGGGAATTTCAATTTTGTTCAAACATTGGAAGTCCCTTAGCCCATATTACAAAACTCTCCTTTTCCTTTGTAGGAACTTCTTCATCCCAGCCCAACTTAGAGGCCCACATCTGTTGAATCAACAGTTTCGGGATCAATGTTACAGGAGTTGTGAAACCAATTGGGTCATACAATTTATGGGCGACAGAGAAAATTTTTCTCTTAGTTAAACTCTGAAAATCAATTAGAGAAATAAAGGCTGAATTGATGGCCAACATATCAGTTCCACGCCTCCAATGCAGACCTAAAACAGGTGACACTTCACTATTGTCAACTTCAGAGCTAGAATATTCCCATCCTCTCAGCTCAAATTTTGCTTCAAGCAACAAGGCAGTTGATTCTGTCATAAACTGATGTAGCTCGCTCACCTCATCTAAACTCGAGACACAATTGTCTACATAAAAACCCTTATGCAATTTTTTAATCGTTTTCTGGGAATACATGCTAGTCCCAAAACAGTTCTTTTCACAATCTCTCAAGACCGAGTCTAGATGCTGTTCAATGACAGCTCCTAACAGAAAAGGACTGGATGAAACGCCAAAAACCACACGTGCATGTTTTAGGACTAAGCTTTCCCCATTTGGTGTTTCCCACAAGAACCGTACGAAATCTCGATCTCGTTCACAAAGTCCAATCTGCAAGAAAGCTTTCTTTATATCAGTAATAACACCAATAGCTCCCACTCTAAAGCGAAGCAGGAGAGACGGAATACGTTCAATCAAGTTCAGCCATTCCTCTAAGCAATTATTCAGTGAAGGACAGGAATTGATCTTTGCTGAGGCATCAAACACGGGACGAATCTTCGTGGTACCCTGTTCCTTGATCACTGGTCGGTGGGGAAGATAATGTCCCTCATTAACCACTTCTTCTATGATTTCCTCTCTCTTCCATTCTTCAAACACTTCTGTGTAGGCTCTTTCTACTTCAAGAGATTTCACTTTCCGGAACGTTGTTTCCAGACGCTTCAGAGCTATTGTGAAATTTGAAGTGAGAGGGGTGTGTCCATCCACCCATGGAAGTTCAACCACGTAACGACCATCCACATCCCGTTTGACAGTTTGTTTAAAATGTTCTAATGTTGCTAATTATCTTTCAGCCTTTGTCCTTCGCTTCTCTGGGTCCTCGATTCCCAGAACATCAAGATCCCAAAGTGTAGAAATGGGCATATCTTTAGCAAACAAAGAAGTTATGGTCATGGTATGAGAAAGTGACTTCTTACATGGAACCCTGCCCAATAGCGTCCATCCTAAATAGATGTTCACAGCTACCAAACCACATTTAAGAATGACTCTTTCACCTGTGAGTTTTTTCCCCGCAAAATCAGCCCCTATCAAAACTTCTACTGGTCCGACCTCATCATTGATTTCTATGCCCAACAGTTGTAGTTCTTTCTGACACAAATCCTTTCTTGCGGAAGGCGCAGAACAACATATTTTGTCATAATCAAGAACCTCAAAGTCGCATACATAACGGATTTTGATGTTTACCAACTGGATTTGAAAACGATTGTGTGAAACTTCACCTGACTGGTTTACTCCAAACAAAGCATGCTGAATACGTTCTTCTCCTATTGATGTGTATCCCATTTGTCCTTTCACTTCCTTCAGAATGTATGATCTATGTGATCCCGTGTCTATCAGAGCTCGAACAGTTCAATTACCCCTCTTCCCCTTTAACCGTACAGTAAGAGTTTGAAGAAGTACTTCAGAGCAAGAATTATTTGCTAATATATTCTCCACAGGAACCCTTGTACTTTCAGGTAAGTCTTTCTTCAAATTATCTTTTTCCCCAGACTTAAGAACACTATTTTCTAGTTTGGGGCAAAGTATAATACTGTGTTTACCATCACAGATCAAACACTTTAGTTTACATCTCTTTGCAATGTGTCCACCTTTCAGACAAACAAAACAACAGCGACTCTGCCCAATCATTTTAAGCTTCTCATCTCTGGTCAATTTTCTGGCTTTAAAACAATCTACAGAAAAATGTGATGCGTTACAAAATATACACATTGAAGGGTTTGAACTAGGCCTATTTCTTGTATCTACTAATGCGGCTGCTGTAAATACCTTTGTTTCTCCATATCCGGGGATATTCCTCCTTTTACAACTTCCTCTCCACCACTGATATTAAAACCTTTTACCGCAAGACAGATGTGCTCTTCTTATTCGACTTCTCCCGGAGATAGTCCATTAGGCTCTGCAACTGCCCCTCACCTTGACTTGAAGCACCATTACGTTGCCAAGCACGCAGTAAATCTTCCGTCAAACAAGATTCAATCATCGGGTATAACATTGACGCATACTTATCCGAGGTGACTCCCAAAGTCTCGAGTGCTCTCATCTGAGTTTCCAAACGCTCATACATAGTCGATAACAGCATCCCATCCGACAAACTCTGAAGAGTCAGCTTCAATATTCCCGCACATAAACTTCGACCAATAAATCATTGTGTCCAAAACGAGATCTTAAACTCTGTATAGCCTTGGAATAATTTTCTCGAGTCTGAGGAAAACTTTCGACCACTTCTCGAGCCCTTGAACCAGTTAAAGTGGCTTGAATCAAATACTGGAATTTGTCGGCTGCATCTAAATCCTCATCTTCATCAATTTTAGCGAATTGGCTCCAAAAACTCAACCATTCTGTTATGTCACCCCCATATTTCTTAAATTCGATCTTGGGAAGTTTGCACTTACTTTTTGAACAATGTCTACTTCTATAATCTGTTTGAATACGGGCTGCGGACTCTACATTGGTATCATGTACCACCTTAAATCTGCCAAAACGAATACACATAGATGCCCAATTAGCTTTGTATTCATCCGCACTAGCTATTTCGGCACTCAATTCATTTTCCGATGCATCACTTTCAAGCAGGCTATTCAATATTTGCTCATCTAGGTTTGCAAGTTCAGTTGATTTTCCTTGCAACAGCTTATGATTTGTTTCAATGGCCACTAAGTCCTTCTCACCTTCAACTGAAAACAGATCTGTTGTAGTCTTCACAATCTTCGTGAAAGGAGCTCTAATGGCGGCCCTCTTCTTCTTAAACAACAGCAACTCTTTATCTCCATCTATATGTCCTGTCACGGTCACCATAATGTCACTTATCGTCTACCCGACGTAAATAAATTCGACGTAATGTTTTAATAAAGATAAAGAAGCGTTGTACATAAACACTATTTAATTTTGTCCCTTTTTTTTGTTATGTAGATGGTTGGCATTTTGTGGTTCCGAAAAAAAGGGACAAAATTAAATAGTGTTTATGTACAACGCTTCTTTATCTTTATTAAAACATTACGTCGAATTTATTTACATCGGGTAGACGATAAGTGACAACTATATTTAAAATTTACCTATTTATTAAAAATAAATTTTGATTTTCTGAGTTTTTAATCCATTACATTAATCATCAACAGTGTAACTATAAGCATAAAGTATATTTTATTCAGAAACACAAAATGTCTTCTAAGGGGTACAGGGCTTGTGGGGCATTTTGGTACAGTTGTACCATTGTGCCCCACCTTAAACTTGAATGCTGGCCTCCTTCTTACATACTGTTAAAACGTTGAATTTGGTATTTTGACCTGTTTTAATACCCTATGAACCTAATTCTTGAATAAGCCGTTAAAACTAAAATAATTAAAATATTTTAAATTGTTAAAATTCAAAATATATTTTGCCTACAAAATAGGCCTTTATCGTTTGTTGAACTGGCCTTGATATAATTTTGGCATTAAAGCAGCCAGGAAATTCTATTAATTTATTTAATTTCACATATAGGTTCAGAAATGAGGAATTTAAAGGAAAAAATCGACAGAACAAATGTTTATGAGAAGACGGTTGCAATGGCCTTAAGTGCAATTATTAATGGAGGACCGACTGGAAAACTCTGTGCGAAAGGCAGCAATAATTCATGGATTAAAAGTAATCACCTTATTTAATCATCTAAAAAATTACCAAAAAAATATACAAATATATTTTGAATAAGCCAAATGATGAAATATCAGGACCTAGAACTCAAACCTTTTCTAGGCTAAAAGAACTGCCACTTAGCTTAAAATATACCTCACAACAAGTTTTTACCAATAAACAAAAACAAATACTCTTAGATAATTTAATAACAAGTTACCCGCCTCGGTGGCGTAGTTGGCTAACGCGCTAGTCGTGTTGAGCCCGACTGCTGAGGACGGGGAGATCGAGGTTCGAATCACGGTCGGGTGAACTGGGGGTGGTTTTTCCTAAATTGTTTTCCACACAAATGTGGGTTCACTTCCTTTAATTCAACCTTCTCAATTCCTAATCCATTAGCTTAATTAGTACTCAAGCGTATATCCCGAACGGGTAGTAAGACGCGGTGCTAAATAATAATAATAAAAAGTTAAAAAATACAAAATGGATTAACATATCAGCAGGTGAGAAAATTTGCCCACATGTATGCCACAAGATTAGGACAAAGTGAAGAGATTAAAATTCAACTTTCATGAACTGAAAATGAAGAAGCAGGCAAGGACTGGATGTTGGGATTCATGAATCGATTTCCTAACCTCAGCCCAAGAAAGCCAGAAAATACTAGCTTGTCAAGGGCAACAAGTATTAATGAGGCAAATGTGAATGCTTTCTTCGATAATTTTGATGCAGCTTTAGAAAAATACAAAGTATCTTTCGACCGCTCTTACAACCTTGATAAGACTGACAACCATGAATCTCATGCTTCCCTAGAAGTAATTCTTTACTGCAGAGAACATGTAATTCACTTTGTCACATTCCCGCCTCATTGCACACATCTATTGCAGCCCTTAGATATTGCTCTTTACGGCCCATTTAAGTCACATTTAAAGACAGCATTTAATAGTTGGATGTTAGCACATCCTGGAAGAACAATCTCCATCTATGAAATATCTGAACTGGCCACTTCAGCTCACACTTCAGCTTTCAGCCTTTGAAACATAGTTTCATCGTTCAAAAAAACAGGCTTGTGGCTCAAAGTCGTTCCGTTTTTTCAAAAGAAGATTTTAAATGTGCTTTCGTAACAGACCAACCTGCTCCCTCACCTGAAGGTCTACCAAATGCAATAGTTACATCACAACCTGCCCCCTCTTCTTTGTCATCTGAAGACCCAATCAAGGTCTTCGACAATAGAAAGCAGTAGCTTTATGCCAGAGAAGGAAATGCCAAAAGCTGTAACACCAGAATCTGTGCGACCCTACCCAAAAGCCATGCCAAGGAAATTGTGTATCAAAAGACACAAAAAAGGTAAATCAAGAATATTAACTTTGACCCCAGAACAAAATTAATTAGAAACTGAATTGGAGTAAAGAAATAGGCCTAAGAAGCCACGCTGTACAGTTAAAAAATCAAAAGTTAGAAAACCGGAAGGGGTGACCTAGATGGGAGATTTTCTGGCAGCATTTTAGAATGCGACCTTAGTGACTCGGCCTTGGATATGGCCGATTATGATGACAATGAAAGATTTTTCAGATTTGTGCCAAATATCAATGAAGAAACAGGAAAATCAAATGTAGTATTAAATGATTCATCCTAGTGAGATTTTCTTCAAACAAAAAGTGTTAAATACTACATAGGGCAAATCGAAGAAAAGATGAATGAGTTTGAATTTGTTGTGAAATTTTTAAGAAAAAAATTATTATTTCAAATGTTCTTTCCCTGATTTAGCTGACATTTCCACTATTGATATTTCAGATGTAGAAATGATCCTACCTCAACCATCACTATTAGGAGGAACATCAAGAGCCGTTTCTTCGATGTCATTTAATGTTAATTTTGCTGATTATACTAACCTTTATTAGTTATTAATTATTATTAAGCATATAAGTATGGAATTACATCTAATAAGTAGGCTTAACCATTGCTCAGCCTATATATATATAGACTATTAATGAGCTATTTGATAACTAAAATATAGTTAATTAATAACAATTGCTCAAGATACTTACTTTTCTCATAGTCATACCAATGTGCCCCACCATGGGATACATTGGTACAAAAAACATTTGAGTTTAATTCAATTAAATGTAGCAATAATATGCATTCGATATCTTAATTTAAAAAAATGAATTTTTAACAGAAGTGTCAAAGTGTTTAACAAAATTTATTAAAGCTCATTGCAAGCTTTTTTTTTAAACTCAAAATACTTATAAATTTGTATTTAACATTAATTTCTAATCCTTTTCATTTTATAGAGGTATAAAAATTATATCACAGACCTAACCTATGTTGCCATCAAATAATTATTGTAATTCCGTCATATTAATTCTGTCACACATTATATTTTAATTTTAGGCCTCTAAAATTGTTCTAATGAATGCATTATTGGTTGCTTGAGTAAAAAGTATTTTGTTTGTTGGAAAAAAAAAAAGGGGGGGCAATTTTTTTTTCAATCAGTGGAAGTAGTTGGCCTAACTATACAGAGTTCTGACATGATCAAACTTTTTTCACAGCCTTCTCTTCAGATGTGTGGGAATAGAGTTTGGTATATTTTACCCACATCTTTAAGGGCTGAATAGTAGCCACATCCTCGTGAGTTTTTAAACTGAATAACTAGGCTATTCAAGTGCATCACTCAGCCGAACAATGTTTATTTCACCTAATTTTTATATTGAGCTTATTTACATGTGTTTCTCTGCCTGAAAAAGCAGGTTATGCCTCTGGAAGCTTGTGTTCATTATGTTTGTGTGTGTTTTTCTATCTCTACAATTTCTCAACCAGTTATCGCAAATAATTGAGCCAAACCACTTTTTTATAATTGATGTTGTGCTTAGCTATATATTAATAGATCTTCTATTAGGTATGTCTATTTTTATTGCATACATTTTCACATTATATTGAAATATATAGCCTAGTTGATTTTTAAAGGGCGAACAAATAATTCCGGCACATATGCTAATAGATATTTTAATAGTAACTATTCACTTAGAACGTAGTAGAGTGGTGATTAAGTTTTGCACTTTTTTTTAATCTACTTAATTCACATAACTTTGTGATTTAAATGGAGTGAGAAGTTGCATGGTTGACAAGACTGTAATTCAATCACAATTTTTATTTATTTTTTCCCTGCTCTTTATCAATAAATTAAGATTTCCTTAAATCTACATGTGTATGCTTGCACTTGTAATGCATGTATATACATTAAAAAAACTTCCATTCAAACTTTTTTGTGCAATAAAGTATAAAAATGCAGACAAAAAAAATTAATTCAGATATTCCCTCATAAATGGAATTTCCCTACTTTCATAATGGATGTCTGTACAGAGAACTAATCAAAAATAGACTATTTAATATAGGTATGTGAATCAGAATTGAGGTATCACTGATACTGTAATATAAGAAACTGTTACCATTTAACCTAAACTAATCTTATTTTGATTCATCTAGGGCCTATCTTTAATATTAGTAATTACTAGAAAAATTCAATAGACAAAAGCTATCACTATTTTGATTAAAAAGTAAAAACATGACTGTAAACAAAGAAATTAAAATTATGAAAATGTTGATGTTTTTATTGAATTTTTTTAAACCGTTTTATTCTGATGGGTTTGTTTGGACAAGTAATTGTATACCCTGATTTTGGTTGGAAGAACAGTAGAGAAAATTCAAACACATTTCTTTGCGGACAACCCTGCCAACATTTTTATATATTATTTGTGTTATTTGATAGGTATTGATAATATATTTCAAAAGTGATAGCTGCAGATAGCCTGACTTTATGTATGAATATATTAAAATGTTTTAGTAACTTTAGTAACTAACTTCTACTGTTCTTCCTACCAAAATCATACTATAGTTTCTCATTGGTTAGTTCAACAATATCTCATGGCAAAGAATTATGAGAGAATGCATGAAATTACAAACCGTAGGCTTAAGGATTTTTAAGTTTAAAATTTACAAACAAACTGAGCTCACGTAATAATCTACTTAAGGCTACCTACTCTGGTATTATATCTCTTTAAGGAAAGTTATGTATTTTCACTTTTTGAGGTATTTCACATCTAATGTCCATTTCCTGTATTTGTCATCTATGTTATTTGTTCCTTTTACATGTTGCTATCTAGAAGGGGCCTAAAATTCTTTACCTAGGCCTATTTTTTTAAATTTTCTTTAGGAAGTTGCGTTGCACATTTCACACTCCCTCCTGATGGGTTCCGATAGAATGAAACCTAGGTCGGGGGATTGGGTGGTAACGATCGATTTTCTTCAAGAGGCAGCCATTACCTCTTTGTCCAATGGTGGCAATGTAAAGTGTGAACTGTGTTCTTTTCATTGTAAAAACCATATTGTGTTAGTTCCCTTTTATATGTTTTTATCCACCTTTCCTGAACCTTCTTCCAAATATAACAAAATACTTTGGTATTATTTTATACAGAATATTTCTCAAATGACTGCATTGTTTAGATCGATTTGGACACGATTGATGTGAGCAACCTCAACCGCCAGTTCTTGTTCCACAAGCAACATGTGGGAAAGTCCAAGGCTGCGGTGGCTCGAGAGAGTGCTCTTCTCTTCAACCCCGACACAACCATACTGGCTCACCATGACAGCATCACTTCGTAAGTCACCCTCAAGTCGTCTTGTTCCTATCTTAGTTTTCACTTTGGTTTGGGGGCCTAATCTCTTATCTAACAGACAGGCAGTGTTGTGTTCCTTGACCAAATTTTGTAACAAAGCGCTCGATGTAATTGGGAACAAATTGAAGTATTTTAGAAACATTTAGAATTGTTTTTTAAAAACCACGCAGTAATGCCTAAGAGGAGTATAATAATATCAGGGCTCATTTTTGTCCTACTTGTGAGAAAAAACCTCCTACTTTTCCTACTTTTTGACCTCCATAAGAAAGAAACCGTTTGGTTTGTAGAGGTTGAAGTGTGGATCCTCCTTTTTGCTGGTAAGTTAGCAAAACAAAATGTATCATATGTCACGCTGGTTGACTAAATTCGATGTATGCCCACGCTTTTACAGTATCTTTTAAATTCAATGGTTATAAAATTGTTTTTGGATGTAGTGTTATAATGAAGTATTTCCAACTAGAATAGGCTAAATTAAAAGGCTTGTTAAGCTATCTTTGTGCTACCCCATGGTAATACTGATGTTGAGTGAGGATTCTCCCAAACATCAAACAATCTTACTGACAACATGACCTGTCTCTCTGAGACATCCATCAGAGGCCTGCAGTCTCCCAAACATCAAACAATCTTACTGACAACAGGACCTGTCTCTCTGAGACATCCATCAGAGGCCTGCAGTCTCCCAAACATCAAACAATCTTACTGACAACAGGACCTGTCTCTCTGAGACATCCATCAGAGGCCTGCAGTCTCCCAAACATCAAACAATCTTACTGACAACATGACCTGTCTCTCTGAGACATCCATCAGAGGCCTGCAGTCTCCCAAACATCAAACAATCTTACTGACAACATGACCTGTCTCTCTGAGACATCCATCAGAGGCCTGCAGTCTCCCAAACATCAAACAATCTTACTGACAACAGGACCTGTCTCTCTGAGACATCCATCAGAGGCCTGCAGTCTCCCAAACATCAAACAATCTTACTGACAACATGACCTGTCTCTCTGAGACATCCATCAGAGGCCTGCAGTCTCCCAAACATCAAACAATCTTACTGACAACAGGACCTGTCTCTCTGAGACATCCATCAGAGGCCTGCAGTCTCCCAAAGATGGTCTTAAACATTACAACTATCAGTTCAACACAGTATCATTCATAAAGAATTTGATCAAGAAAGAACGTGGGGCCCAAAAGTTGTACTTGGCTGGACTCGAAGAAAAGAGAATTGAGGTTGAACAGAAGAAACAAGAGCAAGAAGATAAAGAGGGGAAAAAAACAAAGTGAAGAGTATCAAGCACATAGGAAAGTGGGACTGATAGGGCTGGTGCACAGAGCACAAAATGGACTACACTCCAAAGTGGGACAATATTGAGGACAGCGAGACACATTACCCCAAAGCGGGTCACGCTAGTTATACATACACATGTTTTGAAATTACAGATTTTATACAATAGACTAAGTTATAAAATGTGTTTTAATTGGTTGAACAAAATATGTTCAACTAGCAACTCACTTTGGATAATATCATTTTAAGGCACCTATACTGTATTAATGCTAAGCCCTAGGAATAATAATTTGTCAAAAAAGGAATATGAGATAACAAAAGTCCTTACCTTTTGTCGTTGAGTAAAGAAAGCAAATTAATTCTGCAGCTGGCTTGCCAGTAATTTGATGCATGGTCTCCCCATCCCTCACACCTATTTCTATTCCTTTTACACAGTCCACAGTCTTCTTCTTTTTTTCCAAACTGCTAGCTTATACAGTATTGTTGCCAAAATTGCATTGTTACATTATAATTTTCCGTTATTATGTGCCCTTCTTTTGGAGAACACATTTTTGAATTCATCACAACATAATTTGGCAACCCTGAAAATTTCAACTAGGTATTTTTATTCTGTGCAAAGTGATAACACTTTACTTATGGGAATGTAATAATCATACGTTTAACTCCATATTTTTAACATTCATCCTCACAATGATGACTCATCATTTCTATATTATTTCATGGAGTCAACAGCAAAAAAGACAGTGATTCTGTATCATCTTGTTTATATGATTGCTTATTGAAGATATCACTATTTCTTGGTTTCATTCATATTGTTTCTCTCTGATGCTGCTGGTTGGCCAGAGTTTTTGGCAAGACCATTTTACAAATCCTCCCTGTCCGAGGACACTCATTCTCTCAGTCTGATTGTAACTTTGGCTTGATCAGATCAATAACAAACCAAAAACCGATAGTAGAAACAGCTGAATCTTATCTTGAAGTTATGGTTCTGCGCCGCAAGAATCCTAAGTCCTTTGAAGTTTTAATGGATCCCTCGATTAAAGGACTTCAAAACGGCTTCATCTCAATTTTTTGAAGAAGCCTTCTTCAAAGGATTCAGTGTACAAAATACAACGGTATGTCCAAATAAAGTACAAACCTGAAGGATCATTACTATGCAGCAAAATACTCATAGCCACTAATACACTTTTCCGTTTCTGGAAACCTCGCTCTGACTGGGCTACTGTGAAAAAGATACACCTGAAGAACGTTCCTCCAGCTTCCATAAAATTGGCAAAGAAGCTATATTTCATTACTTAAAAGACGAAAGTGTAGTGTGGATTTCTGAATTTTTAGAAAACTCTCCTTCTAATCTGGGCAATGACAATACAGTTGAGGTTTACTCAGAGGAGGAGGAAATGAATGCTTAGGCTGTATTTTTTTAAATAACGTTTCTACTTTAAAGAAAACTTAATAAAGTTTGATTATTTTTAAGAACTACATATAGTTGCCAGTTTTGATGATCGATTTGAAAATAAAATCATTAAAATTCGTTCTATGGAATAAAGGCACCAAAACATAAACATTTCTGCATATGTACCCTTCTTCCACCTACAGCCTCAATTAATATATTTGAATTA
>JBCFYV010003508.1:17242379-17259879 GCA_039000515.1 Timema cristinae | reverse complement strand
GAGATAGGACATGGTTCACGGATAAATCCAACACTGCGGCGATTTGGACTGTAAATCCAAACAAGGTAATCACTAGCAAAAGCGGTTGCGGGGAAGGTTTTGTCTGGATAAAGACCTCCACGACTTACATCATGAGCGTCTACCTTTCACCTAATGAAGGGATTAGTGTGTTCCGCCAAAAGCTGGCTAGCATCGAAGACGCTATTAGCGATTTCAATGGCGAAGTCATTGTAGCTGGCGACTTCAACGCTAAATCTGCCGAATGGGGAGCAGATTTCTCAGACACCAGAGGAAACGAAGTCGCAAACTTTGCTGCAAGGCTTGACCTTACAGTCCTGAACACTGGAAACACATCGACCTTCAGAAGACCGGGGTACCTCGAATCTATTCTCGACATCTCACTGGGGACCCCAAGAATGGCCGGCATGATCAAGAACTGGAGAGTCTCGGAAGAATACAGTGGTAGCGATCATCAACACATCACATTCAGTGTTGAAGTGCCTTCCACTCCAGCAACGCAAAATGGCCCTGAAGAACGGAGGTGGAACGCTAAAAAGCTTGACCCAGAAGCTCTACGAGCGTCCCTTTCGCGAAGCTGGTCAACTCTTAAATTCCACCCAACTCCGAGTGCTAGTAGCGAGACGGAGAAATTGGTGCTGACAACGATGAAGGCTATTACCACCTCTTGTGACGCCTCCATGCCGCGTCTGAAAAACCAGTTCTCTCACAGGCCGGTATATTGGTGGACATCAGAAATCGCGGCGCTCCGAAAGAAATGTCTTAAACTTCGTCGTAGAGCAACGAGAGTCGCAAAACTCACTCTTGACTATGCCTTGTATTCTAGCGAGTACAAAAAGGCCAAAAAGGAGCTGAAGCATACCATCAGGGAGAGCAAAGTGACACTGTGGAAAGAAATCTGCAACGATCTTGAACGGGATATCTGGGGCAAAGCCTACCAAATTGTAGTTAAAAAACTCGGAAAGGCTTCACCAGAAGCGCCAAAACCCCCGTCCATAATGAACAACATTGTAGCGGAGTTGTTTCCAAAACACCCGACACGAGTAAAAAGGCACTATTCACACAGTGGTGAAGTTACATCTTTCACAGCCAAGGAGCTGCAAGATGCAGCTAGGACCCTCAAAATAGGGAAGGCACCCGGCCCCGACGGCATTCCAACGTCGGTGATTAAGATCATAGCTCAGGAATTCCCGGATCTACTGCTGAATGCATATAACGCGTGCCTTGCAACCGGCACGTTTGCTACCGTCTGGAAGCGCCAGAGACTGGTCCTCCTGGATAAAGGGAAGGGACCCCCCTTAACACCTTCGTCTTATAGGCCACTATGCATGCTAGACATCGCCGGTAAATTGCTCGAAAAGCTGATACGGACGAGACTTCGAAACGACATTGACCACGTCGGTGGCTTCGCCGAAAATCAACATGGATTTCGAAAGGGCCGATCGACGATCGGAGCGATTAAGAAGATCATGGGGATTATAGCCGAAGCGTGGACTGGTAACCTTAAATCGCGCAAAGTCTGCATCCTCCTCACGCTTGACGTAAGAAACGCTTTCAACAGCGCGAGATGGGATGATATCCTGGAGGCACTGGAGCATCGGTTCAACATAAAAAATGAAAACTTGGCCATAGTTGAGGATTATCTTGACGCAAGAACGTTAATTGTCAAAACCACAGAAGGCCCCCAAGAATACCCGATAACGGCTGGTGTACCACAGGGTTCGGTCATGGGCCCCGACCTATGGAACGCAAATTACGACGAACTACTGGAGATTCCTTTGCCGAAGCAAGTACAGCTAACGGGTTTCGCTGATGACGTCGCGGCCACAGTAGTGGCGGACAGCGTTGAGGAGGCCGAACTCCTGGTCCGGTCGACCATTGACGCCGTCGAAACCTGGCTTGAAGAACATCAGCTAAAACTAGCCAAACATAAAACTGAGATGGTTGTGCTGACGCGTCAGAGATGGTTTCCTAAACCCTTTAACGTAGACATTGGCGTGACAACATTGTCGTCTACAAGGACACTGCGCTATCTGGGAGTGACGATAGACGAAAAGCTGTCCTTTCATGAACACTTAGAAAGGGCATGCATAAAAGCCAGTAAGACGGTATCCAGCCTATCGAGAATCATGGTCAACACAATGGGCCCGCGAGCTAAAAAGAGAAGAGTTCTTTTGGAAGTACTCCACTCAATCCTGCTCTACGGTGCGGAAATATGGGAGATATCCTGAAGCAAAAGACCTATCGGCGAAAGATTGCGGCAGTACAAAGGCGGGGGGCCCTCAGGGTGACCTGTGCCTACCGCACGGTCTCCGAGGCAGCTGTTCTGGTTATAGCGGGGGCACCACCTATTGACCTACTAGCATTTGAGAGAGTAAAACTCTATGACTCCAAAACTAGAGGCGTCAACGCGGCCGAAGCCAGAGCAAGAGTGAAGGCGGAAACGCAGAAGGAATGGGAAGATAGATGGAGGGCCTGCAACAAGGGCAGATGGACAGCTCGCCTGATCCCGAACATCAAAGATTGGATCACTCGAAACCATGGTGAAACAGACTTCTTCCTAACCCAACTGCTGACGGGACATGGCTCGTTTAATGCATATCTATATAAAATGGGCTTACACCACACCCCGAGGTGCAAGTACTGCCCGGACAGAATCGACGACGCTGAGCACACGTTTTTTGAGTGCGAGCGCTGGAAGAGCTCCAGAGCCAAAACCGAAACAAACATAGGCAAGACCCTCGATCCTGCGAGCCTGGTGATCCATATGCTACAGCGGGAAGAAAGTTGGAAGGAAATCGCTGCGTATGCGCAGCGCCTCCTTAAAGAAAAGATCGCAGAAAGAGACCAGTGAAACAGGAGCGGACGTCATATGACGCAACACGGACTGGGTTGAAGTAATGCTAACGCGGTTCCGACCCAGTCTTCCCTGCAATTATGTGCGGGGAAAGAGCAGAGGAGGTTTTTTAGTGGGTGGAAATCCCACCACTACCGACCATCACACTTTCAAATGAGCGGTGTCTTTGAAAGATTTTTCCTCCTCAAGTAAAAAAAAAAAAAAAAAAAAAAAAACATACATATATACATACATACATACATATATACATACATACATACATATATACATACATACATACATACATACATACATACAAATATATATACATACATACATACATACATACATATATACATACATACATATAAATATACATATATACATACATACATACATATAAATATACATATATACATACATACATACATACATACATACAAAAAAAAGCATAGGCGGGTAAGCGGAGTGAAGCCTAAGCCTCATTAGGTCTGGTTTTTTTAATGGTGAAGAGGTTGGGGCTCAAATTCCATCCGAGTAAATTATGGATGGTTTTTCCTAAATGGTTTTATACTCTCTCCCACCCCTCCCAAGCAAATGTGGGCTCACTTCATCTAAATAAAACGTTTCTCATCCTTAGCACATAGTGCATGAGCGTACAATCCAGACGGGTAGTAAGACGTGGTGCTAAAAAAATAAAATCGTAGCCATCCAGAATTGAACTAGGGCCACGTTAAAAACCAATTGTAGCTAACCTGCAATAAAGCGTTGCCCGCCACTTGTAGTGCGCTTTTGATCCTCTTATAGGTGTGCCGACAGAATATCTTGTTACTAGTGGAGGTAAAACGTGCTCTTAGCTCGACGAACGTATAACTGAGACTAAGTTGATGTTATTACAACCCGGTATCAACGTCGCTCTAAGTGCAGGAGTCTGAGAGTAATTTGATGTGAAACCTTCCTACTGGGTGGCTTCTAATATAAATACCTTTACGAGGGAGTTAGCCCCGGTACAGAAATATTGCTGTCAATAGCGTGTGTCTGCCGCCTAGCAGGGGAACCACTTCATACCGCGTTGCGTTCTCAAACCAGACGGCTGTCTACAATGTGTATACCTCATTCATACACACTATTCTCTAGTGTGATGAAATATAGAGTCATTAAAAATATAATAAACATTGTAGGGTTAAAGGCAGTTGTGGACCGAGATCAAATATTCAGGTGCAGTAATATGATTCAACAAATATAATTTGTTGATACCATAGCTAAATAACAATTTGAACACAACCAAACAACAATAACGTAACGTGACACGACCTTTATTCTAGATGGTCCTAGGCTGGAATTAGCTTTCTCACTCCACTCTGGTGGCAAATAAGCGCAATCTCGTATCGAATTTCTGCAATGGGGGTTTTGGAACGGGGAGGAGTTGTTACAAATGGCCGTTGAATTCCCGCCAAATTGGCGAGTAAAAGAAGTGTAGCCATGCAAGAAATCGCGCGACTAACCAGAAAAAGACAGTGAACATGATAAAAGTAAAAGGGTTTTAACAAATCTTCAGAGAGCTAGTGCAATGAAAAATAATACATACAGTATATACATCCAACTTTCGTACAGGAAGCGTATACCACAAATTAAGTAAACCAAAACTATAAAAATACTATGTTTACTCTGACAAATTTAATATCGACTCAATATTTGTATATGACTTTACAAATATTACAAACGTTTAGCTACCGGCCCCGTGGTGTAGTGGTCAGTGCACCTGGCTACGGGCCTATTGGTACAGGGTTAAATTCCCTGCTGGTACATTGGGTAATATTCCCTTTAGGGGAATAATCCCAATGGTAACCAGTGTTTATTAATTAGGCTTCAGTTAAGTTAAGAACAAGAACATCATAATCACCATGACCACACCATCTCATTGGGGGTACGACATGTGGACAAACTCATATGGTGCACCCTGGACAACTCTCTGTGCCAACAGAGTGGCTAAAAGTATCTACACAGGTGACCGAATTTGGATGTCCCTCCTGGTTAAATGTGCAATAAGATATTTTTAAAAAGTTTAGCTGTTGGAAAGCGAGGATTAAAAAAAAACTACAATTATTTCCAATGGTAGCTTCTGAACTAATTAGAGTAAAAACCCCTTAGACATAAACCCAGTAGTCCTAAATTCTGGATAATCCAAGCCCAATTTTAGGTGAATAGAAGGAGAGATGAAACAAATCAAGTCAAATAAAAAGTATGTTATTGACTAACAGATTCAAAGTTAAAAGAGAAATTGTTATAAACAGTGATTATAAATGATTAATATTTACATGTTGTAGACAACACTTTTTTTCCTTAATAAAAAATTATTACAAGACTGTAAGAAGATAGACTGTAAATTTAAAACTACAGTAGACATCTTACTTATTAGACATAAGACAAATGATTATCATTGAAAATAATGTGATTCAACTTCTTACGCCTTATGTGCTACGCACTATTCGCTATTAATTATGCATGAATATAAACCCAACTTGAGCGCATTGAAGCCGTAATGGCCGCCGCTACACACCATTGTTACGCGTGTTTCGCCCTTATATTATCACTAAGACACCTCGAGAGATCCCATTTCACTGATAAAAAAAGACAAAATTAAAAACAAAAAGCAAGGTGGCGTATAAATGTTTGTCAGTGCCGACAAGAATAACAGAGGACATGAGGGAACAAAAGACTGCGGAGGATCACAGTGTTTTAGATGTCTGAAGCTATTTGTGTGGAGCCGAGGATAAAAGGAAGAATTCATATTCTCTTACCGAGTAGCGCTTTATTCGTCTTGACAAGCGGTAAAACCGGGAGAAATACGAACACGCCGCGGGTCTACCTTTTATAATAACAAGGATTCTTCATGCTCGCGTTGCGGGGAGGATAGAACCGACTAAATACCAACGTGACGAGACGAAAATGTCGAGATATGGTCTCCACACCCGTGGCCCGTCTATGGACCCTTTATCTCATCTCACTCACAAATAGGGTACCGATAACGATGAATAAGGTAGAATATAGAGGTAGTTACCCGCATTTTCATGGGAGGAAAGGGAGGAAACCATTTAAAGGAAATAAACTAAGAAATTCCAACCGGGATTCTAACCCCAACCTTCACGTCACCAGCAGCCCAGTCTATTGAAATAGTGACTTCTCACCCCACGGATAGCATACGACTTCTTTTTTTTACTTTTGATTATTTTAATTTTTTAATTTTGAAGATTAAAAAGTAGTTTTGTTAAAATTATTTAGAGACATACTTCACCTACAATTTGGATTGGACCTATTTTGAAATAAATAAATTACTTTTTAAATGACGCGTTATTTGTAAACGTCTGCAACGCGTCTAAACACTCTATCTATGCGATTCTACATTTGATTTGATGTAGATATAAAAGTCAGTTTATAAGTAGTGTGCTGATTTAGTTAGTCAGTTTAGAAAGTGCACTTTAAATATCACAAATAAATAACTAAATACTATATTTATTAGTCAATTATTGTTAATTTACCAAAGAAATAGTTAACGCAGCCAGGATGAGTGGAATGCATAAACAAGTCTTTATTTAGCTTTATTTAGTTTTATAATATATCTAGTATTAGTTCACTGCCTCTGTTATCAAATATGCCAACCACTTTTTATATCAATCATCAGTAAACACCCCTTCAAAGAATTTTTGCCCAAAAAAAATTATATAGTGCTATTAATTTTATTTGTCATTTCAAACAAATCCTAGATAATCATTTTTAACAAAATCGTTATAAAAATTTTTGAAATTGTTGGAAATAAAAAAATACTCATCAGTAAACTACCCTTAATTGAAGGGATATAGTAACAAAAATAGTTTTGTAATATTGCCTTATAACATTTAGATATCAAGTTTGAACAAAATCCATAAAATATTATTGTATCCGTTGCTAGGTACAGACAGAATGACATGACATAATTGTAAAATCCACTTTTTTGGGGTTCATTTTCATATAAATGTAAAAAATCATCGTGGTTTAGAGATTGAATTTTTTCCATAATACTTTATCTTGATATGAGAAAGTAAAATAAGTCCGTGAAAGAAATTTGTCTCCCTGCAATAAAAAAAAATATCTTAAAATTCAAGTCAATGCTGTCCAGGGGCAATAGGTAGAGTGAGTGTTTATACTCGTCAAGGAAAGAGGGAACGTTTTATAAACAGGTAAACGAGAGTATCTCGTAGGATGAACTGCCAATTTTCTTCTCTCTCTTTCTAATCCGTACATTGTCGTCTAAGTGTGATAGTGCTTAGATTACGTCCAGCTAAGATTCAACCCACATATCAAAATAAAATAGCTTCTTATTCATTAAGTAGGAAACGTCGTTAAACGCCAGATTATATCAGCTCATGACGCATTCTTATAGAGAATGTCGCATCTTTCCCTTCCTGAATAATAGTTTTAATTTGTATCCACCGTCATAAGGATAAGCAACATAATACATTGTTATTTTGTAAAACAAACAATATATTCCACTAAATTTCAACAACGATCTATCCACCATAACTGCGACAAAATATCAGCCCTCCAAATCATACCACCCATTCAGGCTCCCCATGTAATTTACATTTATACAGTAAGGATGAGGAAGGTGTAATCTAGAAAAATAAAAATCTAATTTCTTCCGGATGGGATTCCAAACGTTCTC
This sequence comes from Timema cristinae, assembly GCA_039000515.1. Lineage (NCBI taxonomy): Eukaryota > Metazoa > Arthropoda > Insecta > Phasmatodea > Timematidae > Timema > Timema cristinae. The sequence continues at coordinate 17,252,323 of JBCFYV010003508.1, read as the reverse complement.
GCCAACGGTGAGCCATACAGGATTGACACCTTTGACTTCAAGTCCACCGGTTCGGGTATAAAAACGTGTATTCCCTTCCATACAAAAGTAAAGTAACATTATAAGGAACACCGAGGTGTACACAATTACCCCACCTAAGAAGGTAAAGTAACATTATAAGGAACTCAACGAGGTGTACACAATTACCCCACCTAAGAAGGTAAAGTAACATTATAAGGAACACAACGAGGTGTACACAATTACCCCACCTAAGAAGGTAAAGGGAGGTTTGATGTTGAGTTGTGTCTTCCTCACGTATCCCTCCTAGCTCTTGGCGCCGGGTTCAAATCCCAGTGGTGTGAGGTCTTGACGTCAGGTAAACGCCAGGGGAATTTTCTCGGAAGAAGCTCTTAGTCCAACAACAACCCCCTACTCATCCATTAGGTTAAGTCATGTGAAAAATAACACCTGAGATTGGTCTGAAAGCTTACTTCTAAACAGAGGACGCTGGGGAGAGAAAAATGTCACCCGGCGAAACTACCTCCTTCTGGAAAATAAGAGTAAAGTTTGATAATTACAAGACTGGAGTGAGACTGTGCTGGATAATAAACAAGTTGAGAGTGAATGTAGGATAATTACAAGACTGGGGTGAGACTGTGCTGGATAATAAACAAGTTGAGAGTGACTGTAGGATAGTTACAAGACTGGAGTGAGACTGTGCTGGATAATAAACAAGTTGAGAGTGACTGTAGGATAGTTACAAGACTGGAGTGAGACTGTGCTGGATAATAAACAAGTTGAGAGTGACTGTAGGATAGTTACAAGACTGGAGTGAGACTGTGCTGGATAATAAACAAGTTGAGAGTGAATGTAGGATAATTACAAAACTGGGGTGAGACTGTGCTGGATAATAAACAAGTTGAGAGTGAATGTAGGATAATTACAAAACTGGAGTGAGACTGTGCTGGATAATAAACAAGTTGAGAGTGACTGTAGGATAGTTACAAGACTGGAGTGAGACTGTGCTGGATAATAAACAAGTTGAGAGTGACTGTAGGATAGTTACAAGACTGGAGTGAGACTGTGCTGGATAATAAACAAGTTGAGAGTGAATGTAGGATAATTACAAAACTGGAGTGAGACTGTGCTGGATAATAAACAAGTTGAGAGTGAATGTAGGATAATTACAAAACTGGGGTGATACTTTGCTGGATAATAAACAAGTTGAGAGTGAATGTAGGATAATTACAAAACTGGGGTGAGACTTTGCTGGATAATAAACAAGTTGAGAGTGACTGTAGGATAGTTACAAGACTGGAGTGAGACTGTGCTGGATAATAAACAAGTTGAGAGTGAATGTAGGATAATTACAAAACTGGAGTGAGACTGTGCTGGATAATAAACAAGTTGAGAGTGAATGTAGGATAATTACAAAACTGGGGTGAGACTGTGCTGGATAATAAACAAGTTGAGAGTGAATGTAGGATAATTACAAAACTGGGGTGAGACTTTGCTGGATAATAAACAAGTTGAGAGTGACTGTAGGATAGTTACAAGACTGGAGTGAGACTGTGCTGGATAATAAACAAGTTGAGAGTGACTGTAGGATAGTTACAAAACTGGAGTGAGACTGTGCTGGATAATAAACAAGTTGAGAGTGAATGTAGGATAATTACAAGACTGGAGTGAGACTGTGCTGGATAATAAACAAGTTGAGAGTGAATGTAGGATAATTACAAGACTGGGGTGAGACTGTGCTGGATAATAAACAAGTTGAGAGTGAATTTGGATAGCTACAATACTGTGGTGAGATTGTGCTGAATAATAGTAGTAAGATGTTGACAGAGTATAGTAAGACGCTGAAATAGTGTAGTATGATGTCGACAGAGTGTAGTAAGACGCTGAAATAGTGTAGTATGATGTCGACAGAGTGTTGTAAGATTCTGACACAGTGTAGTAAGATGTCGACAGAGTGTATGTAGTAAGATGCTGACAGAGTGTAGTAAGATGTCGACATAGTAGTAAGATGCTGACAGAGTGTAGTAAGATGTCGACAGAGTGTAGTAAGATGCTTACAGAGTGTAGTAAGATGCTGACAGAGTGTAGTAAGAGGCTGACAGAGTGTAGTAAGATGTCGTCAGAGTCTAGTAAGATGCTGACAGAGTGTAGTAAGATGCTGACAGAGTGTAGTAAGATGTCGACAGAGTGTAGTAAGATGTCGTCAGAGTGTAGTAAGATGCTGACAGAGTGTAGTAAGATGTCTACAGAGAGTAGTAAGATGTCTACAGAGAGTAGTAAGATGTCGACAGAGTGTAGTAAGATGCTGACAGAGTGTAGTAAGATGTCGACAGAGTGTAGTAAGATGTCAACAGAGTGTAGTAAGATGCTGACAGAGTGTAGTAAGATGTCGATAGAGTGTAGTAAGATGCTGACAGAGTGTAGTAAGATGTCGACAGAGTGTAGTAAGATGCTGACAGAGTGTAGTAAGATGTCGACAGAGTGTAGTAAGATGTCGACAGAGAGTAGTAAGATGTCGACAGAGTGTAGTAAGATGCTGAAAGAGAGTTGTAAGATGTCGACAGAGTGTATGTAGTAAGATGCTGACAGAGTGTAGTAAGATGTCGACAGAGTGTAGTAAGATGTCGACAGAGAGTAGTAAGATGTCGACAGAGAGTATGTAGTAAGATGCTGACAGAGTGTAGTAAGATGTCGACAGAGTGTAGTAAGATGCTGACAGAGTGTAGTAAGATGTCGACAGAGAGTAGTAAGATGCTGACAGAGAGTAGTAAGATGTCGACAGAGTGTAGTAAGATGTCGACAGAGTGTAGTAAGATGTCGACAGAGTGTAGTAAGATGCTGAAAGAGAGTAGTAAGATGTCGACAGAGAGTAGTAAGTTGTCGACAGAGTGTAGTAAGATGCTTACAGAGTGTAGTAAGATGCTGACAGAGTGTAGTAAGATGCTGACAGAGTGTAGTAAGATGTCTACAGAGTGTAGTAAGATGCTGAAAGAGAGTAGTAAGATGTCGACAGAGTGTATGTAGTAAGATGCTGACAGAGTGTAGTAAGATGTCGACAGAGTGTAGTAAGATGCTGACAGAGTGTAGTAAGATGCTGACAGAGTGTAGTAAGATGCTGACAGAGTGTAGTAAGATGTCGACAGAGTGTAGTAAGATGTTGACAGAGAGTAGTAAGATGTCGACAAAGTGAGTTGCCTTGAACCCAGGTCATGTTTACCTCAGACGCCCGCTTGACGTAGGCGCCTGTGAAGGCTTGAGACGCACCCCCCAACCCCCTCGGAAATATTACTCCACCACTGTAACGAGCGTCAGCCTACCGTCTACCCCCTCCAACCCTCTTCCCGACCCATCCTCACGTGAAACAATGTAGCCAATCTCTTTACAATAAATAGTCTCCCATAAAGTGTGACTTTTCATGGAGAGAGGTTTAACTTACCTTGTGGTTATCACGGCTGGTTTTGACCCAGAAAGTAGGAAACGCTTAATTTTATTTCTCTATCACGTATTATTATCCGTTCGGATGAATCTCAGTTAATGATAATTTTTTTACACCCATTTCTTTTCCAGTTGAATTCGAGAACGAATCTTCTTATCAACTTTCCTCGTCTTTCTTTTACCTTAGGATGTTGGTATGCCTGTGATACATACAAACAACGGTGGACAAGAGGTCTAAGGCGCTGCAATTGGTCTCCATTGATGGGATTAAAATACTGAGTGCAATCTTTGTTAACCAAATTTCATTTTCACTGTGTTTTTCCATCCTCTTTACATGCTATTGCAGATACATTTCCCTACATCTCTTCTATTACTACAGTGCTTGGAGCTATCAGTAAAAACCTTCAAACCCGCATTGGTGGACACGTGGTCTAAAGGTCAGGTTCGCATTTCCTGTTTTTCGGTGACAAGGAGGTCAAGGTTCGAATCTCAGCTGGATGTACTTAGCTGTTATTTTAAAAATAGTTTTCCATTATTTTTCTCTCTCTCTCTTTACATGAGTGTAGATACGTTTTATCTAAATTAGACCTACCTTATTACGGCCCCATTTTTCTTAATTAACATGCGTATAGCCCATACGATAAGGCACTGAAGGAAAAAAGAATTCAAGAGATCCAAGAAGCGGCCAGCCCAGGCACTTAAAATAGACGGAAATATATTTTCAATAAAAACATTATTTGTGGAGTTTGAACGTCTTGTAGCTTTAAATTCCAGAGAGTGGTGTTCGATACCAACTGCTTGCAATAGATCAATTAATATTTTAAATCTCGTCATTTATTGACGTTGATAGTTAATATACGAGTCAGCAAAACAAAGTTTAACAAAAGATACATTACAGGGAATCAAACCCAAAACTTTTAGTTTTCGAGTATGCTGAATGTTAATCTCTTGAGATTATCTCAGTATTGAGTCTAATCCTTGAGGTGGGGGTTGTAGTGGGAAGGTGGGGGTGGGGCAGAACCTTGTCTACACGTGTTGCGGGAGCAGGGGGTGTAGGGGGGGGGGGTTGACCGAATGATTCGTAGCTCACTATAGTTTCGAAATAGCCCAACTTACGTTAAGTTCCGACAAAAAAGGCAGAATACCAGGCAATAAAAAACATAAAAACAATCGTTTAGTCTCGAAATTGTGTGGGATAGAAAAACTACCTTCCACCCTAACTTTTATCCTATTCGTTCCGGGAGGGGTTCAGGGGGTACACGCACGGAACCAAATGAGAAATGTACCGTTAATTTACTGGAGCACCGAGTGAGGGTGCCAAATACACGCCCGGGAGGGGGTAAGGGGTCATCTGTTCACCCCCCTTTTGACCAGCATGGAGTGAAACTATTTGTACAGCACGAGGAGAGAAAGAGACAGAAAGTGTGTGTTCCGGGGCCTCGGCTCCGGGAGGAATTAATGACACGGCCACCAAATTCCGGTGTCCGGACTCAAGAGACCTCCCCTTACCCCTGTTCTAACATTATTTGAATTGTAAAACCACTTGTGAAAGAAAGGAGGGGAGAAGTGGAAAGGGGGTAAGGGGTGAGTTAGGACACTACCGGCTCCCACTGTGACGTCATAAAGAAAGAATATATATATGTTTTATTTCTATAGAAGTTGGCTCAGGAAAGGAACGGTTGTTTTAGTTATTAATAATACTTTAAAGAATAGACCCGACTCTGTCTTTGTTTGTCCCCTTCCCCTTCCACCTAGTTCTGTTTTTTTTTTCTCTGACAAAGAATTATTGGAGGTCACGTCTGGCCATCTAGACATTGATCCTTGGTTCAACAATCCGGTGGATAATTTAGTTGTTTGAGAACCTCTCTATAAATTTGCCACACCACTACAATCTGATATAATTTGTTGAATGACCATCCCTGCGTCTGAGTGGTAGAGTGCTGACTATAGGTATTGTGGTCGTATTCCTTTTTTTTATATATATAAAAAGCAGAATGGAAAAGTGTATCACAAAGGTGACTGTTTTTTTAGTATGGTATGATATATGTTTAAAAAACGGTATAGTGCACAGCACAGACGTTCTTTCTCCTTAATTTTAAAATAGAGACATTTACCAAAAACTAGTAAGATTTGTGAAACGAAATAATATAAATTGTTGCGTAAGCAATCCACCAAAGAACATACATGAAATAATATACATTATTTAAGGAACATTGAGAAAATAGGATCATCTCCAAGGCCATAGATAGGGGGGGGGAGTCCAAACCCCCCACGAAATTTTATGAACAAAATATATATGGATTTATTTATGGTTCAAACAATATCAAAATTAAGATACAAGTACAAAATGGGTGGCTGTTACCATAAAATCACTTCAGAGAGCTTCTAGAGGTGTTAAATATTTAGGAATTTTCCTAGCCTTCAGCATTTTGGGGGTTATTTTACCATAAAAAAACTACTTCACAGAGATTTAAAAAGTGTTTAACAGTTAGAAATTTTCCAAGCCTTCGGCAGTTAGGGGATTATTTTACCATGAAAAAACCCACTTCAGAGAGTTTCTAGAACAGTTTATCATTTAGAATTTTTTTCTAGCTTCCAGCAATTGAGGGATGTTCCCCCCAACCCCCCCTCCCCCCCTGAAATTAATGGCTGGCTATGGCCTTGATCTTCTCTGTTCAACAAAGAGCATAAAATTCAATTTCATATTTCAAAGTACTCCCTAAAAATACTTATAAGTTTTTTAATAGCTCTTAACTATTGATTTTATAAAAATATTTCTAATTAAAATATTTTAATTTTAAATAGTACTACAACTTTACAATGGTAAGTTATTTATTTCTTATCTCAAATAGTTGCGGAATATGATCAAAATTGGAGATAACCGTTTTTTTTTAAGTATTCTTATAGTCATTTTATGGGTAAACTAGAATTTATATTTTGTTTGTGATGTTAAACGATGCTTGGATACAAAATTTAATAAAAATCGTTAATATAGATTTTGAGAAAATCTATTTTATCTCTTTTTTCCCTTCAGTAAACTACCCTTAATTTTAGTGTTCGATATCTAATTCCAAAAACTCTTTGGGGGAAACTTATGAAAAATCTAAATACCAAGTTTTAGCCCAATCGGTAAAATAGTTTAGGCTCTAGTCAGAGATACAGACAGACAATAAGCATCCCTAAAACAACTTTTTCTTTATAAGGGGTCATGAAATGTTGACAAGTTATCAAAATCTCGTGTTTTTTTAACGATCACAATCCTTCTCTCTTCAAGGGTCGAGGCAAGGTAAAAAGGAGAAATAAAATGTACAGAGAAAATAATAATAATAGTTGAAACATCAAACTATTTATTAAACCCCTTTTCATCGCCAATTATAGTAAACACTGAATTATATAAAGTGAATTAATACCAAAAAGCAAAACATTAGTTTTATCGTCAATTTTAAAGTATTATTTTAAATAAAAACTCTGTTCGATTGGAAAAATTCATAAGTTTATATTTTAGCTTGTATTCTATACTTTTTAATTTTTTCCTTTAACTCTCACTGCTTGAGTAGAATAGCAGTACACGAATAATAGACTAACTTAAATCTATAACAGACACAACACCCAACCCCCAGTTTTTAATTTACCACTGTGAAAGAGGAAACCAACATTTCACCGATGATAAGTTTTCATCCGTACCAAGAAGTTAACCCCGTACTTTTAGCTGAGTATACAAACACGAAACATACTGAACTAAGGTATCTACTTTCATTAGTGATTACAAATCAAAATAGGTAGTTATCTGTTCACTTTAATACAATACTTCAGTAGATCCCACTTAAGTTCTAGTAAAACGTAACATTTAAAGCAAAACAGCTTTACGGACAAATAATAGGTAAAAAAAGACCTTTCCGAACGGACTTTCAACAAACATCCGTTCAGGACCTAAACTTTCTTCTCTTTTCATGGGAATTTATACACAACACATATAAGATAGAAACTTCAGTAATTGTTACTACACACGTGCAGTACATAACTAAAAGCAAGTAGAACTTGTAAATAAAATATATCTAAAAAACAACAACACAAGAGTGATGTTCCTTGAGCCAGCACGGTTCAATACGACATATTATTTTCTCTAATTACAAATAAAAAAAACTTTTGGAAGTAATTGGATACAAACCAGTACCTACGTGTGACCTACAGTCTGTCATGCAGGATAACAGGACATCATCCTAATCAACAGTGGGCGTGGTTGGAGTAGACTGGCTCGATACTTTATTACACTTTATTATAAATAATGTATTTGTTTACAAACTCGTTTAATAGCACACACAAGCACCCAAACTAGTGGTAATATTGGGTAATGATGGGTCTTTCTATTCTAGTTTATCAACAATATACTAGAATACAAGAGGTACTAGTGCCACTGGTATACAGGAATAATAGAGGCTCTAGTGCCACCACTATACTAGAATATAAGAGGTCCTAGTGCCACTGGTATACAGGAATAATAGAGGCTCTAGTGCCACCACTATACTAGAATACAAGAGGTCCTAGTGCCACTGCTATACAGGAATAATAGAGGCTCTAGTGCCACCACTATACTAGAATACAAGAGGTCCTAGTATTGCTACTATACAGGAATAATAGAGGCTCTAGTGCCACCACTATACTAGAATACAAGAGGTCCTAGTGCCACTGGTATACAGGAATAATAGAGGCTCTAGTGCCACCACTATACTGGAATACAAGAGGTCCTAGTGCCACTGGTATACAGGAATAATAGAGGCTCTAGTGCCACCACTATACTAGAATACAAGAGGTCCTAGTATTGCTACTATACAGGAATAATAGAGGCTCTAGTGCCACCACTATACTAGAATATAAGAGGTCCTAGTATTGCTACTATACAGGAATAATAGAGGCTCTAGTGCCACTAGTATACTAAATACAGGAGGTACTAGTGCCACTGCTTTACAGGAATAATAGAGGCTCTAGTGCCACCACTATACTAGAATACAAGAGGTCCTAGTGCCACTGGTATACAGGAATAATAGAGGCTCTAGTGCCACCACTATACTAGAATACAAGAGGTCCTAGTGCCACTGGTATACAGGAATAATAGAGGCTCTAGTGCCACCACTATACTAGAATACAAGAGGTCCTAGTGCCACTGCTATACAGGAATAATAGAGGCTCTAGTGCCACCACTATACTAGAATACAAGAGGTCCTAGTGCCACTGGTATACAGGAATAATAGAGGCTCTAGTGCCACCACTATACTAGAATACAAGAGGTCCTAGTGCCACTGCTATACAGAAATAATAGAGGCTCTAGTGCCACCACTATACTAGAATACAAGAGGTACTAGTGCCACTGGTATACAGGAATAATAGAGGCTCTAGTGCCACCACTATACTAGAATATAAGAGGTCCTAGTGCCACTGGTATACAGGAATAATAGAGGCTCTAGTGCCACCACTATACTAGAATACAAGAGGTCCTAGTGCCACTGGTATACAGGAATAATAGAGGCTCTAGTGCCACCACTATACTAGAATATAAGAGGTCCTAGTGCCACTGGTATACAGGAATGATAGAGGCTCTAGTGCCACCACTATACTAGAATACAAGAGGTCCTAGTGCCACTGGTATACAGGAATAATAGTGGCTCTAGTGCCACCACTATACTAGAATACAAGAGGTCCTAGTGCCACTGGTATACAGGAATAATAGTGGCTCTAGTACCACCACTATACTAGAATATAAGAGGTCCTAGTGCCACTGGTATACAGGAATCAGAGAGGTTCTAGAGCCCCGACTATATTAGAAGTGAACATTCTGCAACCCACATCGGTGGCTGCATGATCTAAGGCGTTACTCTCGCAGTAGACTAGACTGCTGATGACGGGTGGATAGTGGTTCAAATCTAGCTCGAGTGTACTGAGGATATTTTTCCCTAAATGATTTTCCACTATCTTTCCACGCAAATACAGGTACACTCCAACCAAATATATCCTTCATAATACCTAAAAAACCATTAGCGTAATTAGTACATATGCATATTACCCGAATGGGTAGTAAAATAAACTTACTGTGAGTTAGACCCTTGTTCCTCTATAACACCAGAAAAGTGTTTAAGATTAAAATGAGTGAAATGAGGACTCTCGACAAGAAAAATCACCTTCCAGAGTCTTACAACGTTATTACTTATTACAAACCTCGGGCTACGAGATGTTAGGAGGTGTTGACACGGTTTGGGAGCTCAACACCCCCCCCCCCCCCCTCCAACCAACCCCGGAAAACCAGACGAGAGACAACTGAATTAAAATGTTTCTAATACATTTTTATGAAACTTGTGTGCTCCATAAATAAGTAGAATCTTTTTCAGATCTAAGTCCATTAAATTGATTCAATCCATTTTTTTATGATGTTTTTTTATTATATTTATGATATTTAACGTACACTTTCCAAACTGACTGATTATGTCAGCACACGATTTATAAACTAACTTAAATATATA
>JBCFYV010003508.1:17227379-17237379 GCA_039000515.1 Timema cristinae | reverse complement strand
TATTGATCGTATAATAGTCTCAACAAGTTAATTAAATGTGTCATCCTGTATTGATCGTATAATAGTTTCACCAAGTTAATTAAATGTGTCCCCCTGCATATATCGTATAATAGTTTCACCAAGTTAATTAAATGTGTCATCCTGTATTGATCGTATAATAGTTTCACCAAGTTAGTTAAATGTGTCACCCTGTATTGATCGTATAATAGTTTCACCAAGTTAATTAAATGTGTCCCCCTGCATATATTGTACAATAGTTTCACCAAGTTAGTTAAATGTGTCACCCTGTATTGATCGTATAATAGTTTCACCAAGTTAATTAAATGTGTCCCCCTGCATATATTGTACAAATAGTTTCACCAAGTGAACTAAATTGTAGCTTATGTTTCACACTGTATAGATCACATCGTCGTCTCACCAAGTGAATTAAATGTGTCACCCTGTATAGATCATATAATAGTTTCGCCAAGTGAGCTAAATGTGTAGTTTGTAGTCCACCCTGTATTGATCAATGAAGGGGTAAAGGGGCTGAGGGACTAGACTTCTCCGCGCCCAATCACCCCGCCAAGTGAACCAAGAAACACCTCACACCGGGTGGGGCTAGTTCTCTCAATCGAGGCCCAGAGGACTCCTCTAAATGAAGTGGTCGGAGATTGGGCGCACCACTTTATCTTACTCCTCCCTCGATTCCCCTCACAATTCCTTTCTGTCACCCTCAAGCCAGCCAATCCTGTCTTTTACCCACCAGCGGCTCCATCTACCTCCTCTCTTGTTCTCGGTCCCTGGCAGTCTTGCCAACCACTCTCCACGTCACTGAACGAGCGAGGGGTTGGGGGGAGGTAGGATGATAAAAAAAACTCTCAGGTGTGGGCGACGTGATAGTTCAACCCTTTTAAAGAGGACCGAGCAAGTAACATTTATATTGCTTTTTTAAAATCTATTTTCTTTAACACTCCCCGCATTGACTGCGTGAAGTCTTTCAATCTGTGTCTAGGGATGAAAATTTTCCGGAAAATTTGGAGTACGAACATTTTCTGCAGTGTTTGCTTGCGATGGAGAAGTTAAATTGTAAAGGAGGCACCTAAAGCTTATTATACTTCAAAATAAGAGTGTGTTAAGAGACAAGTAGGTTATAAGAAGGTTGTATCCAATACATGTGTGTAATGAATAATAGCCGTTATTGGACCTCGTTTGATGTTTCTGGTATTAACGCCCCAGGAGAATTTAATCTTAAGTATAAACGTTGACACTTGGGATACCTATACTCAATTACATTAGTTCCATTTAATCAGTTTTGAAATTATTTTACAGAAATAATAATCGAAAATTTTCTATTTTGGAAAAATTTTCAGAAAGATATAGGGAAAATTTTCCGTTTAACATCTATCTGTGTCACGTGTGGTAGTAGTTAGAGGCTGGTCAATGTGGAACTCCTTTGTCGGTAATCTAGAGGCTGGTCAATGTGGAACTCCCTTATTGGACAGCTAGAGGTTGAACTTCATTGTTGATCAGCTAAAGTCTGGTCAGGGTGTTGGAACTAATCCTTGTTTATCAGCTAAAGTCTGGTCAGGGTTGAACTTCCTTGTTGATCAGCTAGAGGTTGGTACATTTTGAACACTCTTTTTGGTCAGTGAGAGGCTGGTCAATGTTGAACTTCACTGTCAGTCAGATATAAAATAGAATGAACAGTGCCAAAACTGTTCAAAAAATTTAAAAAAGGTTTCCACTAATTGAAATAGCGTTTATTGTCCGGATAGATGTATTAGTAGAGTGTCAATTAATTAGAAAAACAAACAAATTACTCAGGGTAACAAATTATTTCTTATTTTATGTTCCACGAGATTTTCCAAATGATTCTAAGTACGTTTTTAACGCTGATTTCAAATCATAAATCGGTTTTCCTTACATTCTCTAGTTTTCAATCAATTTGAAACTTGTGATTTTTGAAACAACAAAAATGGACACCCATTGCTATTTACACTATGGATATCTTGAGAACTAACCGTAGATTAATTATGCTAATCTCTTTACAAACATAAAAATTATTTATCTTTATTGTTAATTTTGAATTTTAAATATTTAATTAGTTGGGTGTGCGTATGGGTACAACGCCCTGATTGGTTGAATTTGGCCACGTGACCCAACCTCCTCACTCTCTGATTGGCTGTTGGTTTCCCCCTCCCCTCCCAACCACACAACCCTCCTTACCCCCTACCCTCCTCCTTTCCTACTTTACAAATATGTTGGTTCTTGTTCCAAACATGTTGGTACTTCTATTTTATTGTTTTATTTGTTTTTTATGTACAGGATTCTCCCTGGTGACTCATATCTGGTGTAAGTATATTTCCGTCTGACCTGAATTTCCCCTCTAGTTATTTCCATGAAGACATGGGGTTAGTGACCTGTTGTCCTGCTTCAATGTCGCAAAGGTTTATTTTTGGTTATATATGTGGCAAGGGGTTTTCCCTGATTATTGGCATCAGGCAATGGGGTTTCCGGATGACTGGCACCATTTTGGGTGTTGGACAAGACAAGAATAGATCGTGAACTTGAATGATGTCGCAACCTTTCCTGGCATTGGGTTTTCCCTGATGTCTGGCACCAGTTTGGCGTCTAGACAAGACGAATAGAGACAGGACTAAATCACGACCTTTAATGATGTCACAATCCTCCCCCCTTCTATGTGGCAATGGGCTTTCTCTGGTGACCTCATCCAACATGTGCGGATGTAGGTATCTATCATGGATTGAGGAGTAAGGTAGAAATGTTCCAGCGTTTACGTGGAGTGAGGGAGAGTAGAAAACCACCCCAGCTCACCCGAGCGAGATACGAACCCATGACCTCCACTGCCATAACTATATGAGCTTGACATTTAGATTGTGTAACCAACATATATTCCAACCCCGTTACCACTTAAACAACAAAGAAATTTAATGTTCACGATTATATTTTGATGTAATAATATATAACGTTTACAAAAATTCATAAGTAATACAATTATGAAGAACTTGAAATTATTTTAAATATTATTTAATGTCCACAAATATATTTTGACGAAATAATATATAACTACATAAATTCATAAGTAATAACAGGGCTGAATACTGATGACTCATACCTGGCGACAGTTTGGTGGGTCGACAAGACAAGTCGGGACAAGAATAGATCGTGCCCTGAAACTTTTGAGCTAGGTCATTGAATCTGGCAACCCTCCCCCTCAGCAATGGGTTTTTTTCTCGGTGATGTCACAACTAGTCATCGCAATGTCGCAACCCCTATCTGGTAATGGGTTTTCCCGGTGATGTCTAAATAGAGAGCATTGACACAGCTCTAATTATGCACAATCAGATACCTCAGAATTATCCGTTAGGGGCCATCCCCCACCATAGAAGTCTACTAAAATTGGTTGTTGGGTATCATCCAGGAGATTGAGGTTCGAATCTCAGTCGGGTGAACTAGTGATGGCTATTCCTAAATGGTTTTCCACTTTCCCTCCACGCAAATGTGGTTCACTTCCTTTAATTCAACCTTCCCCATTCCTAATCCATTAGTGTAATTAGTACTTAACCGTATAACCCGAACGGATAGTAAGACGCGGTGCTAAAAAAAATAAAAAATAATAATAATTGTAGTAAAGTCCGAACCGGTAGTAAAAAACGCTGTAGAAAAACAACTGTTTATATGTAGATTCCAATTTTTATATAAAAATAATTTTAAAATATACAAACCTTTTTTCAGCCAACATTTACAAAACAATACTACAGTATCGGTGATATTTTATAGATATTAATATTATATCTAAATAGGTTACTCCAGATCACTTATCTTGACGTATGAATACGTGAAATTATATAGCGTGGCTTTTTCTAGTTGTTCTTATGAAAATGGAACTGTAGTTCGGTGATACAGTGCTCAGCTGTCATGTTCATCTCTAGGATTCAGTTGGAATCTATAATAATAAAAGGATGTGTTTGTTTGTGTGTTTGTTTGTGTGCGATGCCCAGTCAAATCTACGGTACGTAGAAATCTGAAATTTTAACATAGGTGTACGTGAGGGGGTCCGAATGCACTTAAAAGCCGGATTTTTAACTAGCATTTTAACTAGGCTATTTTTAACACAATACAACAGTGGGTCACGAGCAACGCCATGAGGGATTGCTAGTCATGAATAATTTAAAAGATAAGTGTGCCCTCATTTGCGTTAAGGTATATAATGAAACCATCAATTCAACCGACATATTTGATCCCCATCACTGGCAAAAAAAGACTAGGTCCTTGGGTATCAATCTACCGTCACAATGCATTCTATACATGCATCGATGGTCGTATGGCCTAAGGTTGTCACTAGACGACCGATGACAGAGGGATCGACGTTTGATTTTCTCATTACAATCAAATGCGGGTACACATTCTAACTGGTCTAGAAAAATCTGGTCAACCAACAAATCCCCTTAGAAAAGGGTGGGGGTGCAGGAAGTACGACCGTTATAACAGATATAAAGATATCAGCTGTGCTACAGATATCAAGTTTCGAATCCCGGTGGTGTGCGCTGTATCTAAGTTTGTATACTTGCATCGATAGTTGCGTGGTCTAAAGCGTCACTAGACGACCGATGACAGAGTGATCAACGTTTGATTTTCTCACTACAATCAAATGCGGGTACACACTCTACCTGGTCTAGAAATATTTGGTCAACCAGCAAAGCCCCTTCGTAAATGGTGGGGGTGCAGGAAGTACGACCGTTCTAAAGATATCGATGTTCGAATCCCGGTGTGCAAACCGTCTAAATGTCAGGCTCATCTAATTCTGACCAGGATGGGAATCGAATCCCCAGCGGTCTAAGCAGTAGGTATTACTTTCTCCGAAACATTTTCTTAATCATCCCTACCTCGCGTTTTGCAAGAAAGGGAACGTGTCACTCATATAGTTATGGTGGGGGGGAGGTCGTGGGTTTGAATCTCACTCGGGTGAACTGAGGGTGGTTTTCTACTCTTCCTCACTCCAAGTAAACTCTGGAACATTACTACCTTAATCCTCCGATCCATGATGGACACCTACATCCACGCATGTCGATGGACGATACCCATGTGTCAATGCTCTCTATTTGGACATCACCGGGAAAACCCATTACCAGATAGGGGTTGCGACATTGCGATGACTAGTTGTGACATCACCGAGAAAAAAACCCATTGCCGAGGGGGAGGGTTGCCAGATTCAATGACCTAGCTCAAAAGTTTCAAGGTCACGATCTATTCTTGTCCCGACTTGTCTTGTCGACCCACCAAACTGTCGCCAGGTATGAGTCATCAGTATTCATTTCTGTTATTACTTATGAATTTATGTAGCTATATATTATTTCGTCCAATTATATTTGCGGATATTAGCTAATATTTAAAATAATGTCAAGTTCTTCATAATTGTATTACTTATGAATTTATGTAAACGTTATATATTATTACATCAAAATATAATCGTGAACATTAAATTTCTTTGTTGTTTAAGTGATAACGGGGTGGGGTGCCGGGGTCAATGTCCTCATGTACTAACTCATAGTTTCAAGGTCCCGATCTATTCTTGTCTCGACTCATCGTTTCGAGCCGCCAAACTGGCGCCAGGTATGAGTCATCAGGGTTGCGACAGTGCGATGACGTAATCGAGATAACCCATTGCCGGGAGAGGAGTGACAGGGTCAATGACCTCATGTACTAGCTCATGGTTTCAAGGTCGTGATCTATTCCTGTCTTGTTGAGCCGTCAAACTGGCGCTTGGTATGAGTCATCAGGAAAACCCACTGTCACATAGAAGAGGGAGAGAGGAGAAATAGTTGCCATGGTCAAGGACCTCGCGTACTAGCTCACTGTTTCAAGGTCACAATTTACTCTTGTCTCTACTTGTCTTGTCAAGCTGCCAAATTGGCGCCAGTCAACAGGGAAGGGAAAATAAACTGCCGGGGAAGGTTGCGGCATCATTCAAGGTCACGATCCATTCCTGTCTTGTCCAACAGCCAAAATGGTGCCAGTCATCAGGGAAAACTCATTGCCACATATATAACCAAAAATAAACCTTTGCGACATTAAAGGAGGACAACAGGTCGTTAACCCCATGCCATCATGAAAATAACCAGAGGGGAAATTCAGCCAGATGGAAATATACTGGCATCAGGC
Source organism: Timema cristinae (assembly GCA_039000515.1). Classification (NCBI taxonomy): domain Eukaryota; kingdom Metazoa; phylum Arthropoda; class Insecta; order Phasmatodea; family Timematidae; genus Timema; species Timema cristinae. Next base: position 17,231,214 of record JBCFYV010003508.1, on the reverse strand, counting down.
ATGAGTCACTAGGGAAAACCCTGTACATAAAAAACAAATAAAACAATAAAATAAAAGTACCAACATGTTTGAAACAAGAACCAACTTGTCTGCAAAGTGGGTCAGGAAGAGGGGAAGGGTGTCAGGAATAGGGGAGGGGGTCAGGAAGAGTTTGGGCCACGGGAGGGGGAAAACCAACAGCCAATCAGAGAGCGAGGAGGCGTGGTCACGTGACCAAATTCAACCAATCAGGGGTTTATATCCATTCACCCAGCTAACTACTATTTATATGTTCTACACATAAATAACACTGGTTTTTATTAGTTTACTTCCACGATATCCCAGTTCTTCTAAGGCAATTAGGTGCTACCGCGTATAACCCAACAGAATGGCGATTATTTCTGGACAGCTCAAAACACAGCCCCAATTGTGTTATCTTTCCCAGTGGCAATGTTTATGGAGTGGTCCCAGATCAACAAAATAAAATAAAAACGATCATAGACTTACGCAAATATCATGAGCACAACTGGATAATTTGTGTGGACCTGAAAATGGTCAGCTTCCTCCTTGAACAACAGAGAGGCTTCACGAAGTTTCCATGGTATTTCTGAATGTGGGATGGCCGATCTCGGGTGAGACACTGGTTCCAGAAGGAGGGGCCCATCTGCTAAACTCTGGAAGTCGATGTCAAACATTGTGAATTACCCAATCATCAGCAGAGATAAAATTATTTTTCCCCACTTCATATCAATCTAGACTTGATTAAACATTTTGTGAAGGCATAAAGTACCGATGGTGAATGTTTTCAACATATAGTTTCTACTTTTCCTGCTTAGTCTGTCGAGAAGATAAAAGCAGGTGTGTTCGATGTATCTCAAATTCGTGCGCTTGTACGTGATGAGGAATTTGTCAGGAAGATGAATGATAAGTAGAAGGCAGCATGGCTGTCTTTCTAGGCAGTTATATGTATAAAACTTTCTTGGTAGTAAAAACGCGGATAAATATGAGGTACTTGTTAATAGAATGCTGTTGGCTTTTCGCAATCATCGGTGCAACACGGGTGTCAAGCTCCATTTCCTGAATAGTCACCTTGATCAATTCCCCGAGAACCTTGGGGCTGTTAATGATGGGCAGGGAGATAGTTTCTATTAAGACCTCATGATGATGGAAGAGCACTCTCAAGGTCGATGGGACAAAATTATGATGAAAGTCTACTGCTGGAACATAAAACGAAATTGCCCCGAGAAAGTCCACAAATGCCAGAGCTACAGGCGCAAATTCTTGCCTGAATAAGACTTATTTAAACTTTGCATTCCATCCTTATCAGTTGTTTTGAATCATCTATCATATTTATGTCCAAATATATGTTAATTTAAATTAAAACCCATTAGTGCATATTCATATTTGACAATAATGGATAAATATACTTCAGATTTGACAAGTGGCGACATATTTTACTCCGCAAATTGATATTTTTTCCTTTTTTAAAACTTTAATACATATTACGATGCAACTACACGTTTTTGTGAATACTTAAATAATATATCTTTGCTAAGACGGTTGTTTGTACCTAATTTTAAGACTGCATGAACATAAATTTCTCAGATAGACACTGTCATTATGCGAGAGGCATCAACATTTCACGAAAAATAAAAATGTTGAGTTGCAAAAATTCCAGAACCTACATAGAAAAACTAACTTCAGATTTGAATCTGGCACACGCAAATTAGGTAAGAGCAAGTGCTGGTATAAATGCAACATACATTTTGCTCTCCAATGTTATTTTACGTGAAGTCCGAGTTTCATCTCGAAATTTCTGCCCTTCCCAATCATTTAATTAATACCCGCATCAATAAGCACGTGGAGTAAATATATGTCAGGCTCGTCTAGTCTGGTTTTACAGTGACGGGAAAGTTGGGGGTTAGTCCAGCCGGATGTATTGAGGGTGTCTTTTTAAAATGGTTTCCCGCCCTCCACACAAATGTGGGTATATTTTATATGTAATCTTGATCATTTCATCCCAATTCCATTAGAGTAATTAATCCGTACAGCCCTAACGGGTACCGAGAAATAACAAATATGATAGAACACTTTGTTTAATCCAGAGAACTCGAGCAAGAGAAAGGTTGCGCTAATCGGTCAAGGTTGTGAATGCTCCCTTACAATCAGCCCAGGGAACGTGGACCACCCTTAGTTTAAGGGAGCGTTATTAAGCACAGCCTGTCACTTCAATTCGTTAGTCGCGTCCATTACAAGCGGCTGCTCGTTAAAGCCGTACTAGATGCTCAGTGCAACAGTGTACTAACCACCAATCAAACATTTCAAAAAATGTTATTGCGTTGGTCAATTTCTCCTCTTGTTATTCTGCTAAGAATTGGGGTAAGAGGACGTCTCTTAATGGTTGGTCCTATATATTATTATATAAGACTATTATTAAATTACAAGTGTATACAAGTTAAGTTTCCCACCATCTAAGTCATATTCAATAGTATTATGTTTACATAAAATTGAGCGCCGCTCATTTGGAAGGAAATATCATAACTCCACAAAATGTATTAAGGAAATTGCAGTTCTGAAGCTTCAAAATCCTTAAAACAATCTTTAAATTATCTTAAGATTTTCCTTTCTCACCCTGGTTAAAGTTAACTCTATTTGTTCGAGCAATAATCTATGTTTCTAACCATTTACTTTGGTCTCAGAACTGAGACATTTCCCGTTAAGCATCCTTGAAAATGAGATAATTTCAAATTTTTATTGTAGTTTGTTAAATTATAAAACAAAAAATATAAGGATATAAAGACATGTTGATAAATTTCACCTCCACGTTGTTGTGAACGATATTTGGAAATAACAAACCACTTGGTAAATAACACGGGTCAGTGCTCCAGCAGGCGGACCCTTAAATTAAAAGTAGGTGAGAGAAATACTATGTTGAATTAAGTTTGGATGGAAGAGAGCGCAAGCTAAGTTCCGTATTTTTTACAGTTTAATAACCATAAAAATTGTTGGCCAAAATAAATGAGAAAGGAAAAAGTAGTAATGAAGAAAGTGTAGCGTGCATTTGTTGATTTGGAGAAAGCATACAATCGTATGAATAAGAGAATGCTATAGAATATTCTGAGAGAGTATGGTGTATGTGCATGGAGAGTATATGAAATGATGGTTGTGTATGATGGAATTAAAGTGTGCGTTAGGGTGGATGAAGCTTTGAGCGAATGGTTTGACAGTGAACATTTGTTAGACAAATTTCTGTTTCGTTTCCATGGTTGTTTAATGTATACATGGTATGAGGGTTGCTTGTGAGGACATGGTTGGTGTACTAATGTACGAGTACGATGTGACTATAAGAGTGCTGGTATATGCAGATGATACCGTATTAATGGGTGAGAGTAAAATTGACTTGCAGATTGTATTAAATAGTTTGAATGTGGCGACAGGCATAATGGATCTTCACATAAATGTCTCCAAAACTAAGGTGATAGTTTTTAATAAGGACGGATCAAGAAATGATTTTGGGCTTAGTATAAACGGAAAACTGTTAGAACAAGTGAATTATTTTGTTTATCTGGACAAAATGTTTTGTAAAAATGGATGGATTGATCGTGAAAGTGATAGACAGGTGAATGCATCTCGGAGAGTAGATGGATGGATGTTGTCTATTGATAAGAATGAAGTAATATCGAAAGAGGAAAAGATGGCAGTATAAAGGTGTGTTAACGCCAATGTGTTGTATGGATGTGAAGCCATGGTTTGTCAGGAGAAACACAAGAGAAAGGTGAATGCGGTTGGAATGAGATATCTAAGAATTGTATGTGGAAACGCTCGTATGAACAGAGTCAGTAATAAATGAGTGCTG